>JAWNNQ010001291.1:1800000-2330000 GCA_035044765.1 Leucophenga montana | reverse complement strand
CATAAGACGCGGATAAAGTAATACAAAATATATATTGTAGACATATGTATATACATATATATATATATATATATATATATATATATATTCAAATTTATATGTAGTGCGCCTTTGACATTCATTGGGAGATGCAACAACATATTTAGTGCAACAAAAACAACAACAACAGAATATATAGTCTTTTCAATATAACAATAGCAACAACTATAGCAACAACAATAGCAAATACATACTTTACGTATGCGTAATAAAATCGCTATAAATTTTGAATATTGCGTATACGCAGTGCGTTTTTTTAGTGTTGGAAAATGGTGGAGAATCGAAAGAAATTATTTTTGAAAACTTAAAGAACTGCAATAAATTTGAATAATCCACTTTAAACACCATAATAATTAAGTGAAATAAAGTATATATCATTTCAATCAAATTCAGTGAATTTAACAACAATAACAACAAATTAAATCAAATAAAAATAAAAATATAAATAAATGAGTTACTTTCCGGACATTATGATTTAGTCCTACTGCTGCTGCTTGATTTATCAATTCAGTTTTATATAAAAAAAATTAAAATATAAAAAAATACCACACACAATTTATGTGCGTTAAATCATTTGCACTTCCTGCAGGCTTTTCCTTTTCCCGTTGCTGTCCTTTCACGTTAAACTGTTGGTCCTTCTTGCTATAAAATCTGTCGCAATCAATGCGTTATTATTTGTAATGCTTCCTTAGCGCTACTATATAATATCCTGCTGCTAGAAATCCAAATACAGACAGATGTACCTTAATATAATATACGAATCACTCGTCCAGAACATTACATTTGTTTAACGTTTTGCATTAACGCTTCATTGAATGTTACGATATATTCCTTGCTGTTCGCTTCGCTGGTATTTATTTTATACGATATTTTTGTACGCTACATTATTTATTTTACGTAGGGTTGAAAGGCTATAAATTGCTGTATGAATTGTCAGCATAGTTAAGAAACAATCAGTGAACGATCATCTATTTAGATAGATGATGAGCTAGAGATGAATAGTCAGTGCTTTTTGTCGTAGCGATTTTTAACTCTTAATGCGATCATTGCTTAGAAAAAGGTAGAACCAAATAACCAACTTTTAAAATAAACAATAAATAACAATGCAGTCGAGTTTGCTCGACTTTGAGATACCCTGTGATTTGTTTAAGGCTCCTTATATGAACTATAGATTAAAAACGAAAACTCAACAAATCACGGGGCTACACCTTAAAAAATCCGATGTGGACCTAAATACAATATTTTGTAAGGATTGATGTAAGATATACAAAATTTGGCATTTTTAGCTTTATTAACAACAAAACCAAAAAAAAATTATCATACAAAAACTTAAAAATGAGAGCAAGGTTTGTATTGGGGCTACCCTTTATAGAGGGTTTGTCATGCTCATTTAATGTTAGCTATCTGAAGAGCGAAAAGTACAGTCTTAATATCTAAACTTTAAGTCCTTATCTCATAGTCTCCGAGATCTGTTCATTTAAACACACGCTCAGACGGACGGAGATGTCCATGCCGACTCGTCTTTCGATGCTGATTAATAAAATATATACTTTATAGAGTCAGCCATGTCTCTTTCTGTCTATTACGTACATTTTCACAAAGTTAATATACCCTCTTATCCCATGGGTACACGGTATAAAAACTTTCGTTTATAGTCTTCGTAAATATAAATATTGAAAAGGACAAGTTTTTCGACAAGTTATTACTAAATTCACTAATATAGTTTCTACTTTTTAAGAGTAGTAAATTGAAATAAAAGACATGCAAATAAATGAAATGACCTGATTTATTTTTGTTTGGTAGAGATTTGTATTTAATGTTCGAAAATCATTGCTAGTATATGGCCGCCACGTGAACATCTACGAAACCACATCTTGGAGTTCTAACTTTTCACCACATTTTAATCAATCATTTTTGGCCGTGTCTCACGAATACGAGTAGTCTGCGCTGTGTTGCCTTTCACGGCTCTATTGTCCGCATAGACCAACGATTTCAAGTAGCCCCAGAGAAAGTTTCAGATCACACGGTCTTGCAGGCAGGCAATCGATTCGTTTCTGGAAATTATGTTGTTGTCAAGCTTTTCAATAAGTCGATAGTTGCTCCAGAAGTGTGGCATGTGACGCCATCTTGTTGAAACCAAAAGTCTTTCAGACCATATTCACGTACTTTTGGAAACAAAAAATCGTTCAAAATGCACATAATTGGACTCCATTGATGGTAACTGTTGAAATTTCATCGTTTTTGAAGAAGCCATACAACCAAAAATCTGCTGAAGATGAAGATGATGTCTTCCCAAAAACTGGATCCAATTTCCAACGTACGATGAGCTTAGTGGTCTTGAAGCACTGTACAAAAACGTAGTCTATCCAATAAATTTGTGTTATGGTAAGCGAGTTTAAGCACATGATCCCCAAATGGGGATCACGTTAGTTAGTAGAATCTTTCGTGCATCATTGTTGCCGTAGTCTGATTGTGACTCTGCACGAGGTCGGACATTTATATAATAGATGAGTGCTGGGCTTCTAGTATTCATGACAGAGTCTCCAATTTTTTGAGGTTGTATATTTGTCGATGGTGAGTGTCTATATAGCTAGCTCGTGTGCAGCTTTAGATCAGGTCTGATAATGTTTTGATATTTTACTTACGCACAAGATGTTTGGTTTGTCGAAGTATACGATAGTATTTTTAGTGTTCTTTGAAAAACTTCCTAAAGAAAGCTCAATAATAGGATTTTGGTTATGACATTCCTAGCCAGCTTGCTCTCATTTCTTTGGATACCCGTTACTTTACAAATCAGACTGCACTTAGTGGATATCTGCTGTACTCAATGCTCAGATAAATTTGAAGCAGTGTTCATTTGTTCAGATTTCTCTCTTATATTGCTGTGAAATTGTATGTCATCTATATTTAATCAAATAAAACACCTTCTAATCAACATATTATACACATTAACACTGCGCAGCGTATCCTAGAATCGTGCAACCCAACTAGAGCAAACGCATTTACTATATTTGCTCTGTCTGCATGACGATGTCGTCATTTAAATCATTTTCTACATAATTTTGTAAACAAAAAATAGAAAGAAATCTGTTACACCTACTCACAAGCAAACAATTGGGATATATAGATGGACAGATAGACATATACTTGTAGATGGAATCAAGCATAACAGCTCCTAGACAGCATGAAGCCTTTCCTTTCCTTTTCATTTGACGTAACCAAAGACAGCAGTCATTCATGCCTGGCAATGGTGAACATTTTTGGCAGTTTGTGTGTGTTTATTTTTTGTGTGTCTGTGTGCGCCATGTTGTTGTAACACACATAGTTGCCTGTTGGCCATATGTACTCCTTTTACACTTGACTAAACACCCGCATAAATAAATTTTTCGTTAATGCCAAATAGCCTCGAGCGTAAAAAGATAGCAGCAGCAACAACAAGGAGCACAGTATTTGGACATGCGACTGCAGCATGATGATACGCAGGCAAAATGTCAAGCAAATATAAACCTAACCTAACACAACAAAACAAAATAGAATAGAATTTTACAGCAAATAACATATGAAAAAATTTTGAAACGAAAAAAATTCCAAAAAAAAAAACGTAAAATGTAAAGAAATATCCTTACGACAAAATAAATAAAAAAGGATATACGCGCGCGCGCATTGTGTGCATAACTAAACAAGATACCATCCATGGCGCGTTTGTGTGTGTGCGTGTTTGTTTGAGATTCTATATAGCTTGTGAAAATATATCTTAAGCTGATAACCACTTAAAAAAAAAAACAAACTAAAAAATTTCAAACTAGTAGAACAATAAGAAAAGTGGCAATAAGATTATTAGAACCACAAACAATCGAAAGAAAAAAAAACTACATAAAAGTGCAACTAGTTAATGCTATTTTCACTGTTGTATCTTGCTATTTTTCTGAGCTGAAGCAGCCAAAAATTGGTTTTTGGTTGGAAAATGTTGCTGCAGCAACAAGGACAACAACAACAGCAAGTTGCATACATAACCAAAGGATATACTTACCATGTCTGCTGCACACACCTTCTGAAATGAGCAAACCAAAAGCTTTAGTCAGCAGCAATAGCAGCAGCAGCACCAAGTAAACGAAGCAGTGAATCCTGCAAACAGCATCCTCCCACATAGCAGCTTTATGCTTGTGCGTAACTTTATATGCTGCCAGAGCCTCTGTGTCCTAGTTACACGACTTGCATACTCACTGCTCTAAAGTATATTTACGGCATTGTATATTGTTTTGTTGGCCAGCCATCTAGTCAGCCAGCCAGCCGAGGATTATCAATTTGTTTGGAATTTTAATGGAGTTTAAAAGCATGCTACCTCATCTTTGGATGATCGTTTTGGCTGCGCTTGTCTTTTTGCCAGGTAAGTTAGCCAAAAACAAAATACAAAATATATATTATATATAAGTTCATAATGTTATATCTGCAAGTACTACTTATAAAACAAGCACAGAGTATAAATAATTTGCAAATGAAAATTTTGCATAATAGTTTTGCAAATGTCTGCCAAAATCGGATTTTCAGTTTAATTTACATTTGAAGTGCTTTGAATTCATCATCTATTTCAACTAGGTTAAGCAGTGAGCTTATTTGAAAAATATTTGAAATTACATCTAGTAATGGTTTTATTGATCATTGAAATATTTTTTAGCTAAATATCTTTAATTGTGTAATTTTCAGCCACCAAAACAGCAAGTGCAATGCGTGCCTATACAGCGAAAAAAAATCAATCATCAAAATTTGGTTTTTTTCCATCAAAAAGGTTTAATCTTAGAGTTAAGAAAATGACATGCTCTAAAATATCATTTTGATAATTTCCAGCATATTAAAATGATCTTTTTTAATATTAATATACGATAACATTTTAAAAACATATACAGGCATATTTGTATTTCTTTGCGTAGTAACTTCGCCGACCACCGCCCTCTTCCTAACGTTTTGTTATTATTTAATTTGGTTGAGATTTCTGCGCATTAGAAAAAAATTTCTCTGATGGAGTAGCTGGTATTCGAACCAAGACATGACATAGTCAATGGCGCTGACTTGTATCAACAACTTCGGCTAACAGGAAACCAACAAGTTGAGTTGACGACTTACAACAATTGCTGCGTCGCATACACAAAAATAATTGTTTAGGTTCGACACATTCCATCTCTTTCGCAGCTATTTTTTTATCTCCTTTGGTTTGCATACACGTATTTTTGAAGTGGGGAAGCATATGAATTTGGATCAATACAATATTTTTCATATTATTTTGAAACGTTTTCATATCATATCATGATATTGATATAAAAAAATATTATACCGATGTTTTTTAATTACCGATGGTATGAAAGTTTATGAGACGATATCATATTGATATTGATTGATCTTATTTTCTCTGTGTGCATCAAGAGAAACTGCTACTATATCAGTCAACGGAGAAATACTTCTACACGAATATAAGTACAATTCTGGATATAATTGCAGCAGACATTGCAGTTTGATTCTAACGGAATAATTTCGCATATTAGTTTCTTTCGACACGAATACTCTGATGACACTTTGGCTATGTGTAAGCTATCATCAGAAGCTATTATCAAAAGATCTACAGAGCCACAAAAAAATCATATCAGGCATATATTCATTTTGAATGAATATATAAGGTCTGATTGAAAACCAATCAGCTTAGTCAGGAAAATAATTTTACATACACGTACACTTAGTAAAACGATACTTATTTTAAATTTTGGTGCTATCTGTATGATAAGATTTTTTGAAGATCTCAAAAAATTTGTTGCGTTTCTCCTCATTTTACCTAAATTTCCTTGCTACCTGGCTGGCCTTTTCTTCAATTTTGGAATTAGCACTAAGTAGCAGGAGAGTATAATTCAAATTCATGACGTAATTCGTACATATTTTTTGTGTTTCCAAAATGTCACAAGATTATTGTTAACTAAGGCCAAATGCACCACCCGTCTTGCAGTCAATTTCCTCATACCCCAATATTCATTCAATATTTTTACTATCGGTGAAAACTTTCAACATACGAATGTTCCAGCGCTATCAATCCGAAACGCTTCTTGGTTTGTAGCAAATGCGGAGATCCATAAACGTCTTAAGAACAAATGTATAAAGTCCATAACCAAATCAATGATTTTATCGACCATTTATGGTCTGACTTCCTTTGGTCAGAATGATTATCGTAAGACAGTGTTTAAATTCAGCTCTTCAATATTTTTAATATCAAAGAAGCATAATCTTCATATGCCATAAATGTTGAAATAGTTCTTAGCGTTTTGTTCTTTTATTTCACAAGTACGCAGACAGACAGGTCTAGTGTCAACCATCATATTATTTCTTCTATCTGAAATCTAATCAAGTCGAGTGGTTAAAAAAAAAAAACACACATTTTTATGCATTTTAATACAAATCTTTATTATCGCCTTCAAAATGGGCTCCTTTTGAGTCAATACAGGTATGCCAACGGTTAATCCAATTTTTTAGACACTTGTTATACGCCTCAGCCGGTATAGCCTTTAGTTCCTTCAGCGAATTTTTTTTTATGTCCTCAATCGACTCATGACTCGTTCCCCGGAGCGGAGATTTATGTTTCGGAAACAGAAAAAGTCACAGGGTATCAAATCTGGTGAATACGGTGGTTGTGCGATGACTTTTGTTTCACGTTTGGCCAAAAACTCCGTCACAATCAAGCTGGAATGTGACGGTGCATTGTCGTGGTAAAAAGTCCATGAATTGTCTGCCTACAAATCCGGCCGTTTTCGACGAATTGCTTCACGTAGACGCTTCAAAAGGGCCAAGTAGTATACCTTATTGACCGTTTGACCCTCTGAAACGAATTCATGGTGAACCACACCACGGCAATCGTTGAAAACGATCAGCAACAAATTAATATTCGACCGACTCTGACGTGGCTTTTTCGGATTCGGCTCATTTTTGGTGCGCCATTCGCTAGACTGTTGGGCAGTCTCGATGTCATATTTATAAACCCACGTCTCGTCACCAGTAATGATACTTTTGATGAATGTAGGATCATCAGCTACGTTGGCAAGCATCTCTTTTGCGACCTCTACCCGATGTTGTTTTTGAAAAAATTTCAGGTCTTTTGGTACGAGTCTGACGGAGTCGCGTTTCATACCCAAAACATTAACCAAAATGTGTTGAGTCGATGCATAAGAGATGTTGCGTGTCTCTGCTATCTTTCTAATGCCAACACGACGATTTTCGAGCATAATTTCCATCACTTTTTCGATGTTTTTGAATGATTTCGGTGCCGTTATTTCATTGGAAACACAACCTTTTTTTTCATGAATTTTTTTCTTTCATGTTAAAAATCGCCAAACAAACTTTTCGCTTCGTAAACAAGCAGCTGCTATACATAGACTAATTATAGCATCCCGCTCAAACTTGGCATGCATGTCAATGACAGTGACTGCTAACTTAAGAAGAAGAAAAATTACCGATTCGGTTTACTGGTTCGGTTTAAATCCACCAGTCAGGTTCAATTTAAATCAGACGGTATATCGTTGAAAGAGACCAATTTCGATTTTTTGGTGCTCTGAGTAATATTTTTAACAATATCTCGATCGAAATCAATTCGACAATCTTTTTTCGTGTGATTTTGATTTAAATTGTGCCAAGACTGCCAACGTGTATGTATTTGATAAAATATATTTTCGAACATTCGAGTTCTATATTATGTGCGATAATATATGCAGCCTCAATATGTTGTCTGCCAAGTTGGCATCTCTGCTACACTTGGCAAGAAACAAATCAAAATGTAGAACGTGTTTTCCAATTAAAACACAGTTCTACATTTTGATTTGATCAGATAGCTAAAACATTGGATTCGAACTTTCAATCGAATTGTGTCACTTCATCAAACATTTCGATTGAAATTGAATTTCGATTTTTTGAACTTTTAGTTTGAATTTATATATATATATATATATATATATATATATAGATATATATATATAGAGAGCTCTCTCTCGAGCTCTCTCGCGCGAGATCTCTCGATCGCGATATATATATATATATATATATATATATATATATATATATATATATATATATATATATATATATATATATATATATATATATATATATATATATATATATATATATATATATATATATATATATATATATATATATATATATATATATATATATATATATATATATATATATATATATATATATATATATATATATATATATATAGCTCTCTCTCTCTCTCTCTCTCTCTCTCTCTCTCTCTCTCTCTCTATATATATATATATATATATATATATATATATATATATATATATATATATATATATATATATATATATATATATATATATATATATAATATATATATATATATATATATATATATATATATATATATATATATATATATATATATATATATATATATATATATATATATATATATATATATATATATATATATATATATATATATATATATATATATATATATATATATATATATATATATATATATATATATATATATATATCTGCAACTATTGTTTTCAGATCTTATGTCTTGCTTCTTGCGAAACACTTGCCTATTGTACAACATTGAATTTCTTCTAAGTCATTTATTCCATATAAAAATGATTGATTGCCAAGTTTTTAGTGCGATTTTATAGCGCAGAGTACTATTTATCGAATTACTTTCTATCTATTTTCTAATTATACCGAATAAAATAGGAACCGTCTTCGAACATCAATGGGCTGTAAATGCTTCTTACAGGTCTGATCCGGTTTTCTAGAAGATTTTGCGAAAATGAAAATTTCATATTGCTATTCTCAAACATGAAAAATTTAATATTTTATTGAAAAATCTTTTTTCAAAATCTTCTCGGAACTGAATACACATTACCCTTTTCTTAATAATAAAAAGTATATAATTGTTTGTACTTGTATATTTGTTTTTACTATATTTCTCTCAAAGTGGAAAGAAAACAGCCACGAGTTCTCATCAGTTCGTAAATTTTTGCTACTTATATAATGTTTCTCAAGAAAAGCGCCTTGTGTATTATATGCATGTATACTATATGTATCCAGTGTAAATGGATTTTTCTATAAACCATGCTATAAGGCATATACTGCTCTCTCTTTCAAATTATCCGGCAAAAATCTTCACATCTAATTCGTATTTTAACACCATTAGGAAACAGCTTACGTCTAATAATATTTAGGTATTGTTTTCAGTAAATTTCAAACCAACAAAAGAATTTTGTATATTGTAAAAAGACTGAAATACAGCTACGAATTCCACGAATTAAATTTACACAATGTGTTTCAAATGTTGCTTATCTTCTTTCAAAGCATTCGGCAGATAGCTAAAACATTTTCCGTTTTGTTTTTCCTATGCAACTAAAGTTACCAGGAAAATGCTAACAATGAAATACTTGTAGCTCAGAGAAATATTTAATGCAAAATGCGTTTTATAAAATAGAATTATATTTGCTGTAAAATATATTGTACTATTGTTTTACCTGTTCTGAGTTCTGTACAAAGAATTTCAATTTTAATTACGTGGCTTTTAGGACAATAGTAACTAAATATTTTTCGAACCGCATACAAACACTGTACTAACTAAAGATACATACGATAATTAAGCAATATCCCTTAGATAAATCATGTATGAGATATTCTTTGCAAATCCATTCTTTTCAATAAATTTCAATTAATTTGCTGGAAATTTATATTGTATAAATTTTCTTTATCTTCAACCGCACACAAATTATTTTACACATTGGCAGCACATAAAATAGAATTTAAAAAGTATCTATATAATAAAATATGAAAAACCATGCAGAAAAGAATGCATCTCTATATATATTTAAGAGACGAATAAAATGGTGAAAAACAAAAAAGAATTGGTAATAATTTATGCACATACGACACTTGCCATCTCCAACTCCAGCTCCATCTGCAATGGTGTATATATAATGGCTGCTTGCGTTCTTCCAAAACTTTGGCTGCATCCGTTTCCGCTTCCTTTGGCAAGAATGCGCGTAAATTTGCCAAACGTTGGTAATAAATTGTGTCAAAGTACTTCGGCAGAAAATTCGTTGCCACTCTTTCGATAGCAATTTTATTTTTAGTTATCTTTTTTTTCATTTTGCGTCAGATAAAAACTGCATACACATTTCATGCAATTTAATTAAAATGAAGTGCAACTTTTGATTTTATACGTAAGGAAAAATGTGCAGTAAGGTTGATTCTTATTGGTTGTGCTTATTATTAACGCAGAGAGTTCATTTCGAGTGTGCATTTCATTAGTATTCGCTTCGAATGTATGATGGTAATTTGATGTATTATGTAACAGAATATATTTATATGGTAGAATATATTTTAACACGAGGTGACCTAAACGCCTTAGATTCAGTGGTGAACATGGAAGAAGCAGACAATCTTAGGGATAACTTTTACTGAGATGGAATTGGCGCTTTGAAGCAATTATGAAGTAATTGGGATACGTGATTCTCTAACTCTCTGAATAAGCAGAATGATCAGAAGATTTAGCAGTCAGTGGTGAACATGTAAAATATAGAGAGTATTCATAAAGAGAACCCAAATTTCGTAGATATTTATCTCCATGAAAAAGATGGGAATATATTTGGTCTAGTTGGAAGAATGCGGTTTTTTTTTCAAATCATCGTTGAAACGGTTCAATACGCTGCAATAATTAGGATTTCGATTTTAATTGGATTTGGTTTTTGAATGTATTCAATGTGAATTATGCCACGTGCATCACAATAAACTGTCGTGCTGATCTTGATGAACGACAGACCCACCTTTGTCTTCTTCGGCATCAATCCGCTTGGAGAAATCCACTGTTTCAACTGTTCCTTGGTATCTGGTGAGTTGTAATCAATCCATGTTTTATCCACTGTTACGAAACGCTACCAAAATTACTACTTATGTGTGTTCGTTTAACCCTTCGTCCGTATGATAGCCGAAATCTCGGTAACTATATTACTGAGAACTGAGCGGTCTAGGCAAGAAAAATAAAAATCATTTATGCGCCCGAAAAAAATCTGTTAAGGCATTTGGATTCAGCATTTTTGCTGTTTCCTAGTATTGTTAAAGTTTAAAATATTTGTTCCTCCTTTAATAATATTTAGTACAAAGTTTATCAAACGAGAGCTAGTAGCTTCACTACAATCTAATCCCTCAATCCCATGTTACTCCCGATAATATATAATATATAGATACTTGTAAATCCCAGTCAGATTACTACATAATTAAACACCATGGTGCATATAAATACTGTAGTCGAGTGCACTCCACAGCAACGTTTTTTCACTTTCATTATACCATTTATAATTATTTTGCGCAGCGTATCATAAAGTTATGTACTTACACTTAGTAAATATTACTTGTTATATTTTCAACTCATTGGAAATATGAAACTCAACTGCAGAACTTTGAAGAACTTTGCAATGAATCGAAAGTACATACAAACAACATTGACAGGCTAGCGAGTAAATGAATGAACACTTGAAATTGCGTTGAAATAAACTTTTGCTAATTAATGGTCAGTGCAGAATTATGAGTCTTTGATAGTGCATATTAAGCTCCATATATAATGAACTCAGTGAAATTGCATATCGCTAACTAGCTATATAGTATCTAGACTTGTCTCGGCTGACTTGTCTAATAACAGTTTCAATAAATTTCAAGTTGAGTGCATATATTCATTATAAGTGTAGTACATATGTTTATAGTATGTGAAAAGGTTTCTTTATATGATGCGTCTATATGGCTAATCTCAAGTGATTTTATTTTGCAAATTACAAACCTTATTTTATGTGGCCAACCAGCCATAAAAGCGGGTTAGCAGGCATAAGAGGCCAATTGCACTACGAGCACTTATGGTAAATACAGTGTGCTGAAAAAGAGCGAAGTATCAGTTTATCCTCAAACTTATAAAGCTTGGCAAAATGTATGAATAATCTTGCTCAAATATTCTGAGTAATTGGCGCGCTTAACTTTACTAACTCTTAACTTTACTTGTCTGCAATGTTGATTTTGTAATTTATATATGTATTTTAGCGCTTATATTGATCAAGTAGAGTTCGTTTTACAGGAAAACAAACTTTGTATTGAAGTATTAAAGGTGTTCACTCTAAGAAAATGAGAAACAATAAAACATATTAGAGGCAAATCTTTTCTCTGAAGTTCTTTTAATCTTTCTACTGACATAGTCCGGTGTGTCACAGATATCTTTAAACAAATTTTCTTCTGGTGATTTGAATTTCACTGGAAAAGTTCGTTTCCGATATCCGCGGGTTTCTGTGATTGTTTCATGTAGTAGAGATCTGGAGATTTGCGGAAACATCGCAGAAAGTTCATCCACAGTCAATCTGCGATCGCCACGTAGAGCATTTTCGATTTTTTCCACAATTTCGTCAGTCACAATTCAAGATTTTCCGCTCCTCTGATCATCATGCACAGACTTACGACCGTAAACATGGGTTTAGCATGTGCAATCAACAATTTCACTTAGAAATAGGCTGGTGATTTGAAGAGGATTGAAAGTTATTTCTGCGACACCTACGGATTTCTCTTGAGTCCGTATTGAAATTAAAGAGACACCCACAAATAACATTGTTCTGATGTTTCTGACAAAATACAACTTCAGCTCTAATGTAGCATACCTGCTTGTAAGAATAATATGTTGATGAATCTTCATTTGGTTTTTCTGCTAACTAACTTTTTGTGTTGTCAATATTCTCCAAGAGCATCTCAACTATCATTTAGTAATATCAAAGAAACAACAAAATACATTACAGTCGAGTATGTTCGATATCAAGTTACCCTGTACCTTATCTAAGGCTCTTTAGTTGAACCATATATTTGTATGGGGGCTATATTTTATGGAGGTATTTTATTAAGATTGACCTAGAATTCACCAAATTTGGCGTGTATATCTTCATAAAAGGAAAAAAGAATACTAACAAAATTTCAAAGGAAAACTCTAATTTTAGTGCAGTTATACTGCGTATAGTGGGGTTAGGTGGGGAATAGAATAGTCGAAATATCGAAACTTTGAAATCCCTATCTCTTATTGTCTCCAAGATCTCGAAGTTCAAACAGACAGCCAGTCAGACAGACGCACATGACTCTATCCACGCAATATCTGATGCTGATCAATAACTTTATGTGGTCGTTCACATCTTCTTCTGCCTGTTACAATTTAGAACCTCGTCCTTTATTGAAATGCACAAAACTAAATTTACAAAGTTGGAAGACTTACCTTCCAATTTTGTAAACTTGGTTTAAATAATGCAACAGTTTTTCAACTTCTGCTACACAGCACCTTTTTGTTTCCGTCTATCAACTCCATAATCGTTAATTTGATGATTGTCTGATGGATACCATCATTAGAATTTGATTTAGTTGTATAGGACTATCCCTAATGTACCCCATTTCCACTAAAAAGAAAGGTAAAAATCGGAATCGATCTACAAGGAATTATCGCTTAATATACATAAAAAAAGATTTCAGCCAATTGAGAACCACCACTTTTTTTGAAGCCGGTTAAAAAGTTTCTTTTCTATGGTAGTACTCTTCATCTTCTATAGAGTGTCTCTTGATTTACATAATACGTTTCTATTTCAAATACGATTGTGGATTTGTGTGTTATATTTTCACACGTAGTAGGAATAGTATTATGATTTTGTCACTGAGTTTGTAACGCAGTAAAGAAAGTATCGGAGACTCCAAAAATTATATATATTTTTGGTCTACTCGACGCGATGAAGCACATCTGCCTTTCTGTCCGACTGTCTGTCTGTCCCTTGTCCGTTTGAATCGAAACAAGTTTTTCAGCTTTTAAGATATCAAGCTGTAGGTATGGAGACTTCCAAAGTTCCTAAGTTGAACACATGTCACATTGACTATACCACGCCCACTTTTAGGTGCAGCCACCATACAAACTCACTTTTCATTTATTGGGATTTTCTACGAAAAACTTTTTTATTAGAGCCAATATCAACTTGGAACTCTATGTGGAAGCATTACATATATATTGATGGGCATATTTAAGAGGAAGCTCCATGAATACGCCCCGCCCTCATTTAAATTATTTATGAAATATTGTTTTATTACAGTCAATATCAACTTAAAGTTCGATATGTCTATTTAAAATATCAACTCAATCTTGCCTGTGGAAGTCCTTATTACATATGTAGCTTACCCGACCTTTGAAGCACTAGAAATTATTGGTCTCCAATAAAAGAAATTTAACCAGTCATTCCATCCAAACTTTTAAAGAACACTGGAGAACACCCAAAGCTGGATGTAATTGTGCATATAATTTTGTAGCCTACAGTTTAGCAACTATTTACAATAAGAAACAAGTTAACTTTATAAGCTCAGATCGGATCACAGAACTATATACACAAAAGTTCAAAGAAACTATATTTCCATATAGACTAATGCATTAGTGTGCAAATAAAGTATGTTCTTGTCTATTTCTATTTTAATAGTTTAAAATAAAATGTGTTTTCGTTTGAAAACTAAAAAAATAGCTTCACCATTTGACCCTTGCAACTTAGAGATCTACTATTAGCCACTAAAGAAGAACAAAGCGCTTCAGGCTGCTAAAATAGAGTAGAATATTGTAGTGCAGCAGTGTGCAAAAGTATTATCATATTTTATGTTTGTTTGTATTTTATGTGTTTGTGTTGAAGCTTGTAATAAAGATAAAGTGATTTCATATAAAAAACTTTTTAATTGCCTGCACTAATGATGCACTGAGTGAGGCAAGCGAGCGAACGATGAACAACTTGCCACAACCGTGTTGATGGCAGAGGACGGAGGGCAATATAGCTGCTCCTGTTGATGAGAACGATGAGGACATCTTTGCAAATGCTAACGCAGCACACAAACTCATTACACGGAAAAGAAAAACGAAAAAAAGTATACGACAGATGTTGTGGCACAGCAAATCAAAGCTGCGTACAAAAAAAAAAGAACAAACAAAAAAAAGAAGAAATTGTATCTTGTATCTATGAGTACTCATACTCTATTATAT
Source organism: Leucophenga montana (assembly GCA_035044765.1). Taxonomy (NCBI): domain Eukaryota; kingdom Metazoa; phylum Arthropoda; class Insecta; order Diptera; family Drosophilidae; genus Leucophenga; species Leucophenga montana. The sequence goes on along the minus strand of JAWNNQ010001291.1, from coordinate 2,314,861 downwards.
TATATACTTACTTATACGTAGGCGAAATGAAACAAGTGCAATAAAATTTCGTTAGAGTCGAGTAGTCAAGTGTCTGAGTTGCTTTGCTTTTCTTTTGACTTTACAGGCGAATAAAATCTGTTGGAGAAAGATGCAAGCGCCGGAAAAAGTTTGTCTTCTCCTTCAATGATTTTTTTTTTGTATCTCTTTACTTAAGACACAAACAAGTAAAGCGTATATTTTTAATCTACGCACGCAAAACGAAATGAGTCAAGTCACAAAAGAAGACGAGACGGAACATAAAGTGAATGTGGCAGTACGGCATCTAAATGTGTGAGAGTCGAAAAAAAATTGAAATAAAATTCAAGTTGAAACAACTTAAAAGTTGTAAAATATACACAAAGCAACTTATGCAAGGACCAAGCGCGCTACGATAGTTCCAGGGTAAATCTCAAAGTTTTGGGAAGCTCTTTACACTTACAAAAAAGTTGTCTATTCCTTAATATATTTAGAAGTTTAAATTTTTTTATATAATTATTATACCATGCACCGCAAGGAACGAATTTATTTTAAGTTTGTGTGTAAAAGCATGTAAAAGATAGAAGAATGCGTGACAGACCCTATAAAGTATAATTTTAGAATTCTTGATTAATATCAAAAGGCGCGTCGATATAGACATGCCCGGCTGTCCATCCGCCCATCTCTTTTAACGACGAAATCTTGGAGACTATGAAAGATAGAGCCCTTAGGTTTAGGTATTTAGACTATCCTATAACCTCTTCAGTTAAAGTCTATTAAATAAACCTGCCCGCTATTAGGACTACTCACTATATAAACATGACCCATATTTTTGAGAAGAACAATAAGTTAACCGCTGTAAGCCACATCTTATTCTTGAATAGCGAATAGAACGAAATTGTATTATTAGTTTGTCTTAAAGTTTGTAACACAAACTTTAAGAGCATATTCGGATTAGAGTGATTCGGAAGATCTACAAAGTAAATATAATTTTGTTAAGCTGGACGTGGTGAATCGATCTTCTGTCTGCATTTTGTTGCGAAAACTAAAAAATAATGAAAAATTATTTTGGCCCTGACCCATAAAGCATTCCTATCAACGTTCCACTGATACTTTTAAGGGTTACGCACATATGAATCAACAATCCATTTTTTTGTTTTAGCATGAAAAACTCATTTATTAGAATTAATAGGAACTTTAAATTTTTTACCATTGCTTCTACTGGATGTGGACTTCACATACACATATATCAATAGGAGTGTCTCGTCTACTTTTAGAGGCCTATACAAACGCACCACCACGTTTTTAGAGTTCATTAATTACTTTTTTATTCCACATTTACTGCTATACGGTTTGAAATTTTGTATGAAGAGTGTTGAAGATTCGGTTACAATAATATTAAAATTTTGTTTATTAAATATTAAAAATGGGAGTATTACTACTGCTTGCCCAAAGAAAAATTTCGTCTATAAATTTTCGACGATTTTAGCTTGAAACTTAACATAAACTTAACTTAAAACTTAATAGCACATATAATTCACAAGTAGTTTTTACATATTCTTTGTTAAGTGCACGGCTCAATACGCAGTTCCGTTATTCGATGCTCAAGCGGAAGAGTAAAAAGTAAGAGAACATGACGTCACATGTACGGTTTTCTTTTACATAATGCGTGCTCTCGCTGCTAGTTTCAAGGCCAACTACATTAAAAAATACAGAAATGAGAAAGTTGTACACTTTTTTATTCTACATTCTTTGTTCTATTGGCCTATATGATCGAATATTAACCGATAAGCGGAGTTATTTCTTATACATTTGCAGATACTTTTAGGGTTACTCTACAACTTTTTTGTCTATTTGCATATGTAGATGTTGTAGTTTCTACTTGTTTAACAAGAAAAATTTATAAAACAACAACAACATCAGAAATAGTAAAAACACATTGTTCACAAATGCGTCATAATATGGGTACTCACAATGCGCCTCAGCCACTCTCTGTCAAAACCTTATTATCATGCAACATTTCATTGGCATTTGGCATTCATCGTACTTACGAAACATTTTATTAACACAACAAATATATTTACAACTTTTCACAGGCGTTGTCCTTCTAGTGGATGTCTTACAGTGTAATTGTATTAGTGCGTGAGCCTTTGTATTGTGCGCGTGTGTTTGTGTGTGTTAGTGTTTCTGAGTGTATCTGCAAGTGAATCACACCTACACATTTAAGTGCTTGCAAAAATGAAATTGCAACATTCTCGCGGGAATCTACTCAGAAATGACTTAATAAAGTTTCTTAAGCAGCAGTTAAATTACAAATTTGCACTGAGAGAAATTATTAGTAATAATAATTTATTACGCAATTTAACATTATATATTTTATGAAAACGTTTGCAAATATAGGTTAGGTAAGGTTAGTTAAGGATGGCCCAACATGGTTAAACCCCACATTGTCACTTAGGCCAGCATAGGCCCCTTGTGATACCATATTTGGTCCTATTTCATCCGCAGCTACTCAGGAAAGAGTTACTCAGAGTTTAAACCTAGCCTTGTGGCATGTCTTCCTATTGTACAGTGGCCTGTGAGGGCTCCCACAATAACAGCTAACTTATCTCTCTTGTACTGAAGAAGTGTTATTGTTCTTTTACGATTATATTTTGGCCAGCTGAGTCTAGAGATTCTACACGTGCCAAGGTGGCACCATCTATTGGTTGCTATACCGATCATCTCTATTGAGATCTGTATTTTAAATGTAGCCATGGGTATACCTACTGTGGCCTTCCCCGGAAGGATATCAGCAGTGGTACCCTCTCTTTCTAATTTATCCTCTTCATCATTTCCCTCTATGTTTTTGTGACCAGGCACCCAGATGAGATGTATAACATAGTGCTCTGCAATCTCGTTAAGAGATTTCCGGTTTCCTGTTGTGGTTTTAGTGTTGGAGCTGAAAGAGTTCAGCGCTTTCAGGGCAGCCTGACTGTACGAGAAGATAAGCACATGTTCTTGAGTATTTGAGTATGATCTTAGGAGATGTGTAGCTTCCTGAATGGCTAGCATCTCCGCCTGAAAGACGCTACAATGATCGGTCAGTCTAAAGGATTCTCTAATCCCCAAATCCGGTGAAAATATACCTCCTCCTACCCTACCATCAAGCTTAGACCCGTCTGTAAAGATATTGATAGCGTTTTCTCTATAGTGAGGAAGGTTGGCCCATTGTAGTCTTGTGGGTAATATGACGTCATATTATTTAACGAAGTTAATGTTTGATGTGCAATAATCTGTATTTGGTGGTATGTTTCCTTGTAGTAATAGAATCCTCGAGTGTCCAAAGGAAATACTGTACCAAGCTGAAGATTCCCTTAGTCTGAGGGCTGTGACTATTGCCTTCTCTCTCTCGCAAGGAGATCAAGTGGGATCAGATGGAGCAGTACATTTAATGCGTCCGTTGGTGTGGTACGCAGCGCTTCACTGATACAAAGTTCAGCACTCCTTTGCACCTTATGTATGCGACAGAAATTTTTTCAGGACATGGCTATATTAAATTCTATTACTGTGAAAATATATGTATCGTACATTATGGAGTCTCCAATGCCTTCTTCGTACATTTTGAAGCTTAAAAAAACTCAGTATACCCTTTACAGATATATTTTGTACAAGAGGTGTGTGTAAAAAGAAACATTAAATAAACGAAATTATTGTAAATGATTTGATTTATTATCGAAAATTTGTTCAAGTGTATCAAATTTATTTTAGCTGCTATTTATTTCATACGCTATCTATTATCAACCATAAACATTATCATCGTCATCATCATTAGCATTAACATCATCAGCAATATAATTATCATTATATTATGCTGACAATAATTCGACACTCTAATAATTTTGACTGGCATGCTGAAGTTGGAAATTGGCTCACCCCTGGGCATGTTATCTCTATACAAAGTATGTGCAATGCGAATACAACGACAATGAACATGCCAGGCGGCTGCGGCGTACGCCAAATTCTTACACTGACCTCATGCCTTGAGCAGTGTCAGGAGAGTAAGGTCTTCTGAGACATAGCGAATGGTTGAACAGGCATAACTTGGTCTAATAATTGTTTCTAAGCGTTTAAGTCAAGTGAACAAGTCTGACGGCGGCTAACCAGACCAGTTCAGTGGAATTCTGTGGGGCTAAATACACAGCACAAGAAGCCACAAACAGTGTGCAACAATGTTAAAGAACGAAAGTCAAGCGGGAGACGCACAGTGGTTTGAAATTGAAAAAATGCTGGCTATCATGGGTTTCGTTTTGTTATGAATACGATCAAATTCATACTGAGTAATAACTACGCAGTAATATATTTCGGGGTTACAGAGTATAAAATTAATTCCAAAATTAGCGACTTTAAAAACGTCTAAATATGAATGTTCAAACAGATTGAATGACTTTCACTAACATTTGCACATCATTTTGGGTCCATCACTTAGTTTTCGAAAATTATGACATCAGATTCGTATTACGCGAACTCTAAAACCGCTTAATACTAAATTTCACTTTGTTTCAATAATTTGTTTTCTGAAATTTTTATATCAGATTTAGTAAACAGCGTCCTCAAAAATGTAAGATGTATGACAATTTGGATTTAGGCCACCTTTTTTAGGGTTTTTTATTTTTAAATAGATACATTTAACTTAAACAATAGGGAGTTATAGAAACATTTTGGCTAAGGAATACTTTTTAAATGAATCTTATTCAAAAAATTTCCATTGTTCAACTCCAATATTCCGAGTTTTGCCCATTTTTTTTTGGATTTGGGACCACTGTGAAACGGCGCAAAAGTGAGTACGTTGGTTTACAACATGGTATAAAAAAAAAAACAGAAACTTGCTACAAAATTTGATTAAACAAAAGCAAAAGTTTTCAACTTGAATTCAGAACTGAACAGAAACGAAGGCAGGCACGCAGTATCCCTAGCGAGAAACAAAAAACAAGAAAGTGTTAGAAAGAGAGGGTATGTACATATATGGCATGTATAGAGGTCCTTGTTGTGTCATTTTTTGTACAACTTTTTGTTGTTGTTGTTGTAGTTTGGTTTTTGTTACCAGTTTCATGGCCAATAGTTGAAAAAGCGTGCCACGAGAAATACAAAAAAGAAAAAATTTGATTCGCAACATTTGGAAAAAGTTTTAACCTTTTAACAAAATTTACGTGCCTTTCTCACTTGGTGTCTCTTTTACTCTAGCTAGCTAGCTCTCTCTCTCTCTCTCTCTCTCTCTCTCTCTCTCTCTCTCTCCATGTTACACCACCCCCATAGTTCAAGTTCAGCTACACGCAAAACCAACCTTTCGATTGACTTCATCAATGATTCTGTTTTTTTGATTGAACGCGAGAACATTTTACAAAATTCATGCTTTGTGATTGAAGTTTTTCATCTTCTTTTTTTCTTTTTTTGGGCGTTGCAAAATAAAATATATCGAACTTATTTCATCGTTGAATGCTGCTCGGTCAGTTTGTTATTTTAACGAATGGTTGAACTTTGAAGGTGCACAGTCTTTCCTCACTTTTTTTGTGCAGAAATTCTTTTTATTTTAATATAAAATACATTCGTGCTTCTCAATTTAAATTACTTTTGCTGAAGTTTTTTCGCTTTGAGAGATTTCTTTGCAATGCTAAATGAGTTAAATTTTTAAATTTTTATTCGATTACATTTTAAGTACATATTTTGTACAGCAAATACATATATGTTTGCATTAGTGGTTATAACGGTACATTTAAAGAACTCTTATGCGTAAATGCTGCTTTAAATAGAAAAAAATATTATAAGATTTGTCCATATTGATAATTTTCTATTCTATTTCATACCAAATTTAAAGTCTCTTGCTTACTTAGGTGGCTCTACATCTATCTATCGGTCAAGGCTGCACGTAGTAAAGCGCAGCATTCGGTGTAGTTTAGTGCGTACCGTGTAAAACCGCGTAGCTTCCTACTTACCACGAAATCGGATCAAATTTCCTGCATCCTTGCATGACAGCTATAATAAAATTCATAGGATGCTTTTTTAGAGCAACCTCGTTCAATTCATCACATTTGACATCCTTGTATTTGTCATGGACAACAACCACCTGTTTAGTTGCACCTTCCCTTTAGAGGGTCTGGTTATTTCAGCTGCATATCCGTAAGTCTTATCGGAGGCTTTCTATGTGTCTTCACTGGTAAATGTTGTTTTGAATTGATGAGTCCAAAATACAGCGCATCAAACCCTAATTAAGAGGAGTGGGTGCCTTCTAATCATTTGCTTGGCACGGATCTTCCGTGGCTACCCAGAGGATACGTGTCCTAATGGACGTTTGCCAAAGAATCGTTTTTAGTCATTTCGAAGAGAATAATCAACCAGACGTAAAAATTAGACTAGCGATTATGTTTCATTATGCCAATAATAAGGGACATATACTTAATTATGCCACTTATGCTAGCAATTCCATTGTTTTAAGATATTTTAATAACCCCAATATACTACATAATTTGTTAAGAAACTCAATTTGTACCATACAATTGTATTCAAAAGATTTTTAAATAATAAGTGACTATCTTTGCAACAGAAACAGAAAAGTAGCTATCGCACATATTAATTAGTTCCCACTTGTATTTCTAGCTAAACAGAGAAGATTACCAAGTATATTCTTTAAAAGCAAACTTAAATAAAAACTCAGTCTTTAGTGAATGGCAATTGTTATTTTGTCTCGACAAAAGCCATGTTTTATTTAATTTATCTATTCGGAGAAAAAAATGTATACTAATTGATTTTGCTATTTAAATCGAAGCTGTTTTAGTTAGTACAGAAATATTGTACAAAACAGGCATCTTTTGATCTTAGAATTTGTAATTGTAGGCTTTTAACGTAATTAGCTAATTAAACACTCAATTGATATAGGAGTATTGGAGTGTATCTACTAATGGCAAACCGAGACAGAAAGCATGAAATCGGAAAATGGAATGACTGAACATATTTTGGTATCAATGAATGAATAAATAAATGTTTAGTTTAAGAGCAAGTGAGTGAGTGTTGCCAATGAAACCGAATGAGTAGCTTAAATGTGTCATTCTAGAAAATAAATGGGAATTAATTTGTTTAAATGACAATAGCTGCTCTAGCTGCACAAAGCGTATTTGTCTGGTAAATCGTTTTAATTGTAACTGGGCCATGAGATAAATGACAAAGGCTATTGTTTGTTGCTTTTTGAAACATTTAAGATTCTTCGAATTGAAAGAGAAACTGGATGAATAAAAATTAGAGGAAATGAAAATGCAGAAAATAAAGCAGAAAGCATTAGAATTTGTTAAATTTGATATAAACGAAGATACCCTACACATTATGCATGAACAGAATTTGTTAAAAAAAAATATTGATACATAGCATTAACAGAATAATATTGATTTGAAGGAAAACTCAGTGATTTGACAGTAATAGCAGTGATTTAAAAGAATAATATTGATTTAGCAGAAATAACTGAAAATTAACAGTAATAATTTATCTGATATAACAGCAATAGCACTGTTTTAACGGGACTATCATTGCTTTAACATAACTATAAGTGATGTACCATAATAGTATAGATTTAAAAGAAATAGTATATAATCTAATACATATAGCAGTGATTTAACAGAAATAACAATGATTTAACAGGTGTACCATTTAACAGAACTAGCAGTGATTTCAAACAAAAATATTAGGGTTACTCATGCAATTGACCTTCAGACAGATTTCATTAAAAATGAATCAGTTGCGTGAAGGTACAAAAATCGAGAATATGTTTTAAAAATCTTTCTATCAGTCTTCTCTAGTCAGATAACTTTTCACTCCTCTAACAGACTGAACGACGAACGGAAATGGCTAAATGAACTTGTTTTCGTCATCGAGCTTAACATGAATATATATAAATGGCTAGCTGGCCTCCGTTCATGTCTACCGTACCCGCTGTTTTATGCTGTTACGCCCCTTATGTAATTCTCTTATATGGAAGCTTGTTACCGCCCATTTTTCTAGTGGTTTTAAATTTTCCGGATGCCCTTTATATTTACATTTCTTTGACTACCTGATTACAGTAGTATTTACTACTACTACTATTAGAGGGATACAAGTCTATCTATACTAAGGCAGCCAACAGCTCTAAAAGCGCTGGACTCTTGTCTAAATCGGTCAAGAACGATCACTGACTGCCGCAAATTTCTCAATGATATGACTAAGCAGAACAGTATCCATCTCGTTTGGGTATCAGGACACAGCAATATTGAGGGTAACTGTAGAGCGAGCCATATGCGACTTGAGTAGTAGGAGTCAATTGGCATACCACTGTCAACTTGTAAGCTGCAAATCAAAACCAATACTATTAGGACCACTAACAATAGCTGGTGTAGGCTTACCACGTGTAGCAAAGATTCAAGCACCTGGACGACTACTTGCTAAATGACATATTTGAAACTTTTAAGCTAGTGGTCATAAATTTAGTGAAAAGTTCCCACTGGTTTTAAGTGTTCGAGTGTTCGAACTGACAAAGGAGACTCATGTAGTACCACGAAGGGCTGGATGGGCGTTTGTAACTCACGCGACCATTCAAACCTAACCTAACCTAACCTAAATGTGTACCAAATCTCATTCATCTTTAGATACTGCTATTTGACGAATTCTAGTTGATGGGGCCTGGCAAATATATCATTATATCGATTGTTCGATTGAGTTATGGTCTTGAGTTCATACAAAAATCTCATAGAAAAAACACTAAATTTTTAAAATTTCCATGGTAACTTTTTCCATATCTCTCTAAAAACGTCATTGTACTATAATGGACATTAGCCGTTCTCAAGTGATGCGGTTAACAGCTTCTAATTTTTATTTATATAGATAATTTAGCTAAATTTCTTCTCTAAAACTATTTTTTTACTGTCGGCATCTGCAAGAAGACCACAAGTTATCTTTATCAGTGATGCCATCTAGTCATTTTTGGTTGTGTCCCACGCACGAGTTGAGCATATTTCGAGAGTGAAACAGAAATAGTATAGATGGCAGCACTAGTCTTCGTCAACTATTAAATTAAGCAAACATGCTAAAAAGTTATTTGGGTTTATTGTAGTTTTATTGTATTTGTAAAGAGTGACAAACTCTACGATAAAGTAATAATACACTTAATACGCTTTGTATATAAAGTGTATCAATACAAAAATACAAATAAGATAAATAGCTTAAGAAGAAAGTACAAAGTCATTAATTTACATTCACATCAATTTTATCTTGTCGTAGGTTCTAAATTTACAACGATTTCGAGCTCAGTGACGACAGCAGCAGCAACACCAACAGCAACAACAGCAACAACAGCAACAATAAAGCCTGAGGAAGCAACAAAATCGCCAATATTAAAAAGCAACACAATAAATGACAAAACATTTCTAAGGACTCAATCAAAACGGGAGCTGACAGGGACATTGTCACCGAGAACAACGAAAACGAACCGAACAAAATTGCCAACATTAATATCACCGACAGCAGAAATTACAAAAGCAAATAGCAACAACAAAATAGTGAATACAAGTTTGTCAATAGCAACAAAAGGGTCATTTAATACAACAGCAAATAGAGCGAAGGACAAAAATGGTGCATGGAGTCAGAGCAGCAGCAGCAGCAGCAGCATAGGATCAGACACAGCAACAATAGCATCAACAATTGCAACAGAGCCAACAATAGCAGCAAAGTTGTTGGCAACATTAGCATCAAGCATCGAAAGAAAAGCGAAGCAAAAGGACGAGCAAACGAGCAGCAACTTTTCAAAAACGCATAATGCTGACAATAGTGGTATAAGGAGCATCATCAGCAACAACAATAACAACAATGGCATCATTAATAATATTAGCAACAGCAACAACTATATACAACAGACAAAGTTCTCAACAGCAACTAAACTCAACAATAACTACAACTACAATGAAGGTCATAGAAGTGCGCAAAGTTCTGCATTGACAGCTGCAGCAATCTCAGATATTGCCACTGCAAAAATACCAGTCAACAATATATTATTGGCCACAGCTGCTGCTGAATCAAATCTTATTATGAGCAATAGTCAAACTATTGAAGATAATGAATTGCTGCATGGATTGAATAGATATAATATGAGTAATAATGCTATAATTGATCGACAATTCGCCCCTGGCAGCGGTAACATCGCAACAACAATAGCAGCAACAACATCAACTAGCACAACAATACTGCCAACAACAACAACGATTCGTACTACTAGACGCCCCATACCAACGACAACACTTAAGCCACCGCCAACAATAGATGATTATCAGACAATAATTAGCCAGGCTGGTACTCATGCCTATTTACCATGTAATGTAAGTAAAAAGAAATTTATATAAATTACAGATGTTTTTTAATACATCATTATTTACTTTAAATGTATTTCAGTTAGCTTTGAGTACTTTGAGTAAATTTTATTATGTAGCAAATTTTCAAAAACTACATCAGCCTTACTATTAACACTGAGTTCGCGAGATAGGGTACACAGATTTCAGTGGTGATAATCACAGATGCTAGTTTAGCGGATGTCTCTAAACAAAATTTTAATTTGAAAGTTCTTTGGACGAAAATCGGATGTTTTTAACATTTTGACCTGTTACTTTGAAATGCGGAAAATATAACCGTATACGAAATTAACGTAAATCTAATTTGCAAATAATATGAATTTTATTTTTTTGCATATTGTATATATTTCCTCATTGCGAAAGAAGGAATAATTAACAACTTTTTGTTTACACAAAAAAATGATCGGGTTCCAAAAAAAAAAAAAAAATTTAATTTAATTTAATTTAAATCGTTTATTAGTAAGGCTGCTTGTATTTTCTTAAAAGTTTTTCTTAGTCCCCAAGTGTATGAATGCCATTTTCTGAAGAGGATTGTCTTAAAATTTGACTAGAAACAACCGAATAGATTCGGCGCCTGTTGTAAAACGAGAAGTGTTCCTCACAAAAATCTCCTTTTGAATTTTTTTAGTGCAAACTATTGCTGATTTCAGTACATAATCCAAAAATGCATTTGAACATGTGTTTAACATATTATGCTTCCCATGATTGATCAAGGCATATATCCTCACAAGAACTCGTGAGTACTAAGGTAATACTGCACAATTCCTTTAAGATTTGCTGAAAAACTTGTATTGTGCTTTGAACTTTTCTAGAAAGGAGTGAGGAAAACACAATTTAAATTTACATACTTATGTGGCATTGCAACCGTGGGAAGGCGTACCAGCCGCTATAGTCTTTTGCGCGCTAGCACCAGTCGTTGTCAATATAAACTTTATTGAGCTCATCCCAGACCTGGTCTTGCCAACTTAAGTTCGGTCGCCCTCTCTGACATTGTCCAGCAATAAAGAATAGGTTCCCATCACATTCAGTGCTGGAACTTCACTGTTCATCCGGAGTGCAGCCGCTCGAATTTTTTATGCTGAACTATGCCAACTTCATCATACAGCTCGTGATTCATACGTACACTGACAAAAACGATGTACCCGATATTATTGAGGTCAACGCTAGATAAGCGAAGTGCCAGAGGTGGATTGCTCGGTATGCAAATGATATTTTAAGCTGGAAGACAAGGAACGATATGGAAGACAAGCAGTCATTGGTCGATGAAGATCCATGCCAAACGCTTCAAGAATTAGGTGAATCATTGGAAGTTGACTTGTCAACAGTCAGCCAACGCTTCAAAGCCATGGGAATGATCCAAAAATAGAAAAATTCGGTCCCATATGATACCAGTATGAAACCAAAAAACGCGGAGAGGCGCTTTTTCAGTTGAACAGCTGATTAAATAAAAGAAAAAGAATTGATTTTTTCATCGAACTGTGACTAGCGATGAATAGTGAATCCGCTAAGACAATCCCAAACGCAAAAACTCATTAGTTAAGCCCGGTCGACCATCCACATTAATGGCAAAGTAAACTATCCATGGATTCAAGCTTATGCTGTGTGTTTGGTGGGAACATCAGCTAATCAATCCCAATGAAACCATCACGTGGGATCGCTATCAACAATAATTGATGAGTTGTAACCGAGTATTGAAGCATAAACGGCCTCAATTCGAGCAGAGACACGATAAAGTGATTTTACACCAGGGCAAAATTCTCGGTCCCATGCTGCAAAACCATTTAAATCAAGTTGGAAACGCTCAAATGGAAAATCATTGACACTAACACTCCTGCTGTTTTCAACAGAATTTGCTCCTTTCTATTTTCTTTCTATGTTTGCCTAGCTGTGCACTCACATAATTACGAGGAAACAAAAAAATCGGCTGATGCTTGGATTGCTTCTAAAGACAAGTTGTTCTTCCGATGCGGATTTCGTATGCCGCCAGAAAGATTGGAGAAAGTAATAGCTACTAATGAGCAATACTTTAAATAATCTATATGTAACCATTTTTGCACAATACGCCGCCAAGTTTCGAAAAATTAATGCTAATTAATTAATTCAAACACGCAAAATAAATTTATATCCCACATACATATGTCCAGATCGAACGACAAAAGGTGCCTTAAAGAAGGTACAGGGTATCTCGAAGTTGAGTACACTCGACTGCAGCGTTCTTTCTTGGTCAATTATACAAAAGACAACTAACTTTTCGCAAAAGATTGCGAAATCTAATAAACTTGTACTACAAGAAAAAAAAATTCCAACTCACAAAGTCGAATTGTAAATAAACCTTAAATTTGCTTCTTTTTTGTTTTAAATGCTGTGTAAAAATCTTTTAATTAACTGTGAAAATTTTTACGCTCATTCATAATTTGGGGATACTTTCTTTTTCCAACTTTTCACTTTAATTAACTTGTAAATCTATATGGAAAGACGACTTTGCGCTGTAGTATAGTATACTTTTCTTTTGAATGCCTTAGAAGAAATTCAGAGCACTTCAAGTGCAAACAACTGCATGGAAAGAAGTTTACCAAGCGGCAAGAAAATTGAAAGGACTTTGGACGCAGCAGCCATTATAAGTTATTGCTTTAGCTTTATGAAGTAAACATACTTTTTGGTAATTTCCTGTCTAAACAGAAACGCGCCAATTATAATTGGCAATGTGAAGCTGAAGCGTCAAAAAAAAACCAAGAAAATAACTACAAGAAAAATGAGGAAAAATATTGTTAATAGAATAAAAGGAACGAGGAAGTTGGATTGGATGCATGGCGGGTAACAACAAAGTTATTAGTGGCCTCTGCAGCGGCACGCAGCAAACTTTAGCAACGTCCAAAATCGAGTCGACTAAAGTATCTTGTATCTTGTATCTTGTATCTTGTCTGCGTGCTCGACCTCAGATACTGAACCTGCAGACACTGGCGACTGCCACGCCCTGTGCGCATGCAGTTATATGTACATATATCTGTATATAAATATGTACATACATATATGCATATATACTTATACAAAGTATTTGGGTCAATGCTGATGCGATGCGATGTGCGAAGTCTACTAATAAGTATCTCCAAAAAAAAAACAAAAAGCAAAAAAAAAACGAGAAACACACACATAAAATATTGTGTGCTAAGTTTGCCAAGCGACAAGCAGATTTTTGGTAGAGTCAGCCAATGGAATTTAGCAATGGAGTCGGTTTGGTGGCAGTTTCCGGTTTGTTTTGCTTTCGGAGCCAACGCGAAAAATGCGCAAGGACCTGCGCTGAGCTTAAATTAGTTCAAAACATAAACCATAGCGAAAAATTTCTTTTTTTATTTTTACTCCAATATTAGTGTTCAGTGCGAAATTCATTTGAAGCATAAAATAAAGTGACCATATGCGAAAATTTTTACAATTTTTTATTATAAACCACACGTCCACTTTTGTCTATGATATAGTAGCATCTTATGGATGTGATCTTACCTTAGTTTTGCCTCTTCCCACGGCTAACTTTTTTATTATAGTTAAAAGTAATATCGCAGATTTTAAATATAGATATACGTATATCATTGGGTGTGATCCCCCTTTTGTGAAATAGTGCTCATACAAACCCTTTGGAAATTTGAAATTTTGTATGGAAATTTTTTTTGACTGGAAATTTGATACCGCTTCAACGTCGATATGACCGTCCGTCCATCCCTCTTTAACAACGAGATCTCGGAGACTTTAGAAGATAGTGGATGAGTGGATCAGGGTATTTCGAAGTCGTGAACTCAGGACTGCAGCATTCTTTTTTTGTTTTTTTTTATTGTCAATTCAAAAATTGCGGTGGTTGCTGCTTATGAACAGTTGGATTCCCATATTTTTCAATGGGTGTGATGACCCCACTTTTTGGGTTAGTCTCCATACGAATCTCCTGACCAATTTTGAATTTTTCAATGTAAATACCAACTTGAAAGCGAAGGTTTGCATATATACAATAACAAATGGGCATGACCCACTTTTTTTTTTGGGAACTCCATATATGAATAACCTGACCACTTTTACTTTTTTGTATAAAAAACTTCTTGTAGCAGTCAATATCAATCTGAAATTTGACATGGTAGTTTCTTAGGAACGGGCGCTACACATAAATATCAAAGTTTGTGTTCCGATCACTTTCACCCAATGAAATTTCATATGAATGGTATCAGAGCTTGGGTAACATCGAATAACAATTACAATAACTCAGACATCACCAGACTAGCTTATAAAAAACCAGCTCTCAACCTCTCAAATCTGCCGAGTTCGGAGTAAGCATAGTTGCTCACAGTGTTCCAAACCTTCTCCCTCTACTGCGCTTCTGTCCACCTCAAATCTCGGACGTATTCTGCTACGTCATCCTCACAGCAAGTACACTCGGGCCCGATCGTGTTGGAATCTGTATAATTAACTTCGGAAGCATCCATTGCCACTTAGCAGCTGTGTCAAATAGAAGTTTGATATTTCATGCTTCCTATCCACTTATGCCAAAAGTTTGGTATTAGCCGCTGGGACCACCATCGAAATTGCCACCATGAGATGCTTCGTCGTAGCGCGTTATTGTTATCAAGGGTCACAAATGCGCAATACATTTTTTCAGCCAATTTTACAGCGAGAGCACTCTATAACTGTGACGGAGACATTAGCATCAGTTGTGGATCTTGACTTTCCAAAACCATATCAATAGTTGTTCCTGTACCCACAATTGGTATAATCTTTTGCAGTTTCCGTCGTTCTGGGAAGTGCCCATCGGCAAACATTGATATTTAATATTATAGCTTTGTTGTATATTAGTACCTAGATGTATATTTTTGTAGAATGAAGCTCTATATAGCTATATCTAGAAACGTACATCATTATCAAAACGGCAGATCTGCAAAAATAATATTGTAGTCATAAAGGAAAAGCATGGGCACATCACACTTAGCAGTAACCAACAACAACAAATGTATGTGAGTGATATATTCTCTCTCTCTCTCTCTCTCTCTCTCTCTTTCTCTTTCTCTCTCTCTAGTTTGATCAATGTGTATTCCAATGTATACGTTTATACAGTTATCTGTATAGACAGGGAAATACAGAAGCAATGAGTAGCATGCGTGTTAAAGAATACCGTTGGTTTCATTCACAGTTACTTTTTAAAGCGACTTATGTATGTATAGAAGACTTGTCCATATAATGCCGTTCAAAGTTGAAATATTGTAGTAATATTAAGCAGCATGAAAATTGCTTTACTATAATTTTGCGCTATGTGCCTATGTGCGTCGAGTACCAGTTTGGCAGCCAAGAAAAGGGAGACAGTGCGAGAGGGCATGGGAATTGGGGCAGGAGGAAGGGCAGCAAAGCGTCGGGTACCAACTAGTTTGTTCATAATTATTATTATTTGTTCGCAGTTCTTCTCAAATTAACTTCTTATAAAGCTAAACGGTGACAAAAAACCAGATGAAAATACGTATCAAGCAATATTATTAAAATAAACGCATACCCTCTTAACTAGACAAGAAACGGGAGCACTTATATACGTATAGTTCTAAATAAAAAACTGCACTAAATTTCTCATTTGAACGAATCTCGCTTAAAATATTATAAAATATTTCTTCATGGTTGATAAATGTTAGTTGCAAAGTGTTTTGAAGATTGGAAGAAGCATTGGAATTAGAGTTGAGCGATATTTAACTACCTGTGATTCAATCACGGCGACTGAAAAATAACGAATATCAGTTGCTACTCGATTTCGTAAATGCCAGTGAGTGATTATCATTTATTTCTTACTAGTGTAACTGTGATTCACGGCGTATGAGTAATATATCACGCATGTAGAGTTTGCAGCAGTTTAATTCACTGGTTTGGAATCCTCTCAAGAAAAGAACATGAAAACAGAACTCTTTTAGCATACAATTGCGGTTTCACGTAGTATTGCCTTAGTACTTACAAGTTGTAGTGAAGATATGGCACTTGATCAATCCTGGTAAGAGGACTATGTAAAAAAGTAGGTGATTCGGTCGATTTTTTGAATCGGAAATGGAAGTTGGCACTGTAATAAGTTCAAAACAGATGACTTTCTGAAATACCATCTTCCCGCCTCAATGTCCAAGAGTTTGTTAGGGAATGCTTCTGCTGTTATGGGAGCCCAATGCTTGAGACTATCACCAACACTCTGCTCTGGTTTTTATGCCATTTTAAGCCAATCCTCTCCAAAAAACGGCACAAAAAAGAAGAAACTGATGGCGGTTTCCTGAAGTACGGAATTACTCTCAAAGAATTGTAATGAATATATGAAGTTGTAAGAGAAGTTGTAAGAGATTTCCATTAATAGTGTTTAATTCTACGTGCAGCAGGAAAGCTTGCATTGTAGATCAGGTGTTCAGCGGAATTGGCACAACCTGCAAGATTTTGGTTTTGTTTAAATACTGCGCGCAAGCACAGTAGCCGGCGGCGCAGATTTAAATAGAAATAGGCGCAGACAAATACGTAAGAGTATTGACTGCAGGTGCAATAGACTGAGACGAACTGCTAGAGTGGCGTAAGAGCCGTGTTTTCCAATATAAGAATTGGGTGCTGCCGAACTACTGGGCGTTATGGGCAGCGAGACAGAGTACCTGCATATTTCCAATATATGTAAGCAGAGGGTGCTGCCGAACTACTGATGAGCTATGGGCAGCGGTGCAGAGTACCTGTAAAGTGCTTGTTTATAAAAGCAGAGCACTGCTTAATGCTGTTGTGCCACAAATCTGCGTAGAGATTTATTGGAACAGTACGTGTGCTCAGGGTGGTGGTTACAGCAAGAAAAGGAGGAAAGGTTGACAAAGTTGTGGAACAGTTAACTATTTGACAGATTTTATAAATCGATACATATAGAGATGTCTTTACAATTATTTTAAGATTTAGTTAACGTATCTGGCGTTAACAAATAGATTGTTTTAGTATTAGACTATACAATTATGTCTCTTTTTTGGTTATTATGGTCAGCTTAAACGAAAGACTAAAGTTTGTGCTTTTGGCATATCATATAGCAAAATATCTGCACAGAATATATATTGATACTGCATAACTTTCTATTCAGCGCAGATATACAGCGCCAAAAACGCCAAAGGAGCAACGCATAATCAGTTTCGCATTATAATTTATTTATTAATAAAATATTCTGTAAACATTTTTCCAAGGACACGGAATTCCGTTCGAATATAAAATAACGCATACGATGTTTTTAAATTCAAAGCAGCATGAAAATAAAAATAATGACAAAATGTCTTATCGTATACTAGAAAGATACTATCAACTTTATATTAAAAGTATTTACATTTTGACACGAAATATATGCAAAAAACTTCTACGCAGTTTTACTTAATAATTTTCGGTAATGAAAGATATTTATCTCATGAAATTCGATTATGTATTTTTGTTCTTTTTTTTTCAACAGCTAAAAATACATAGAAAATAAACAGAAAGTCGTGCGCTGTCAGTGTTTCAATAAAATAACTTTGCATAATCTCAAAATCTGTTAAAACCTAATCAATTAATAATAAATTTTAGCTTTGGAGGAATAAAAAAATAAGGCTAATATTTAAACAATCTACAAATTTACAAACATAAAAAAGTCTGCTTGTTTGAATCGACTTTATTTCAATTTTGTCGTGAGTGTAAAATCAGCAAAAAAAAAAAGTTGACTTCAAGTTGCCAGATAAGAAGCTACATGTATCTATATACATACAAATACAATATATTATAAGGTGTGTTTGAAATTTATACACTAGATGCCAAAACAAAAGCAAGAATATCTTAAAAAACAAATTATTTAGAAACAAACTTCCACACAGACACACACACACAGATACAGTTGGATAGAAATTTTGCAATGTTATGAGTAAACTTTTTTCCATGTGGCAACAATGCTGACGACGGTAAAATAAAACTTTAAATGCCATGGTATGGATGATATTTTTTTCTATGTTTTATATAAAAATGGCATGTGGGCGAAACTCTTTTGTAGCATAATGTAAAAATATTTAGACACTTTGAAAGGCTCTTGTTATACAAGTTGAACTTTTGGCTTTTATTGATATTACATATTCGAATGCTATGAAATTTTTTGTTTGGAAACGATTTTGAAAAGTTATACTTTTGCAGCTATATTTTGATATAAAATTTCTAACCATAAGTTAAATAATAATTATCTATACAGATAAAGAAAATTGGAGTGTCTGTTTGTAATATTAAAATAACCGCTTTTTACTAAATGCATATGGATGTATACACGGTACATATACCAAAATAATATTAAATACAATTGTTGTCTGTCTGCCTGTCTATCCGTTTGTTCCGGCTAATCTCTGAAACGGCTGGACCAATTTTGACGGGACCTTCACTGGCAGATAGCTGATGTAATGAGGAGTAACTTAGGCTAATTTTATTTTAGAAATTTTATTTATTTTTATTAATTTTTTATTAATTTCTAATTTTTGTATATATATGTATGTACATATGTGTATATTCTACCATGCGCGTTTGCTACTGACTAAGCTGCATTCTCTCTCTCTTCTTTGGCGTTGCCGGCATCAAACACAATAACAATAACAGCTACAGCAACAGCAGCCACAAGTACAACAACAACAAGAACGTATATGACGATAGAGTTCAGTAACAACAACAACAAAAGATCGTATATGACGATAGAGTAATGTGGACGTAGGAACCATAGCACAAAGAGGAGACAAAGTTTAGGGAAACTATATAGAAACGCGATTTGTCTCTTTGTCTTTCAGCATGGCCGCGTACAATGTCGCGGGGAACATCTAGTAAAATATAAAAAATGATTGGTATGAGAGCACAGCTTGCCCGCTAGATAAATACAAATACAATACAATAAGTTTTGTATTTGATCTTGGCGCGCTTCACAAACCACTTAAAGAAGATAGATAGAACATTAAAGAAGAGATAAGTTGAAGCATTATTGTAAGTCTTGTATGATGTTACATGAAATCCAGATTATAGCTGATTAAACATATTTCTAACTCAATGAAAAACAAAAAAAATGCAGCAGTCGTGAGTTAACGACTTCAAAACACTCTACTGCATTTCATACTCTAATACAAAAACAATTGTTTTTTGAACATAAAAAGGAAGGGAAAGCTTTAACTTTGGTAGAATTGCAGCTGGAATATTCTGCACAAGCCTCTAACAAGTTACTGCCAATAGTTTTTTTGCTCTAGTGTTAAATTGACGACTTAATTCCATTTTTAAGGTGAAAAATAATAAACTTTTTCCTATATGAAGTACAAAGTGTGTGGTTGGTCACTATGAGGATTACATCTAAAAGTGGTCATTACACGCCAATTAATAACCTTATGCAGCTTTCTTTCAAAAGAAGTAACCATTTCGAATTTTAAGTTTATTTTGACTGCAATGAATAAGGTTTTCATATATGAGAAGCTTCCGTCCATAGAAGACATCATATCGCATTTTAATATGATATTTATTGTAATAAGAAAGTTTTTCTCAGAAAACCCGAAAAGTGGACGGTGGGTTTGTATGATGGCTACTCCCAAAAGTCTCCGTACTCGATTTTAGATCAATCGAAATCTGAAGATCTAGTTTTGATTCACACAGACAAGGAAAAAGATTGACGAACAGACACACGAACAGACAGACAGACCAAGGTATTAGACACTTCAATAGTTCCTTTTCACTAGTAAAGTAAGTAGTCACTTAGGAATGGTGAGTGACTAGTCATTTGGATGCATCGGTCGGTACCTGCATATGACAAGGCAGTGTTCAATTCGTCAGACAAACTCAACTGCTTGGCCGTTTACATACAGAGAACGAAAATGAAATTAGCAAACAGAACTAGCAGTTCCTATAAAGCATTTACATTGAAGTCATAAGCAAAACTGAACAGTTAATTACTTTTATCTGTTAAATTTTTGTTTGAACAAAGCTGTAATAATAACGAAAACTGTGCTAAGTATTAAATAACAATTGATAAATTGGCCCAATATGGTATTCTTCTTAACAAACTGCCAATGACGAGAATGACCGAACGTTTGCTTTACCTCAGCATGCCATGCTAGCTGTCATTTAATGAAATTATAGTGCTGCGAACCAATGTTTCCCTCAAATTTTCTAATGGTACCAAGCTATTTCACAAGTTTTCAATGCAACCATGTAAAAAAATCAAAGCAAAATGATTGCGACCTGAATAATGACTTTGTTATACAATTAAAACATAACTGCGGCATTACGAGTTTTTGCTGGTTCCCATTCAGTGCTCTGTATGTAAACGGTCTATAACATGAACTATAGTCGACTTGTGACCGCTCACTATGACTGTTTGCTAGTTCCATTCTAGCTCTCTGTGTGTAAAGCGACTATAATTATCTATTTAGAATATGTTCATCATTCTCTGCACATCTGTAAACTAAATAATTAAAGTAATTTACAAATTCCACGAAATTTATATTTTATGTTTAAATATAATTTAAGTAGTTCCAAACCAGCAGCTAATTTTGTACAACATGAATCCTATTTCAATATATGTACAATACTCTAATAATATATACTTTGCCCAATGCACACAGTCACGTCAAGCAAAAACTAAACTCAAACTAAATTAATAAGCTCAACTAAACTCAAACAACAATTTAAAACACCTACAACAAATTATCATAAATGCATTTAGGTGAATATTTTAAAAACTAATTAGGAAAATATTTAAATTGTGGCATTGGCCAAATTGCACATGATAAATATCTAAGGCATGGCATAAACGACACTAAAGCAAAGTCCGGCCATTATTTCGACGGCAAATTAACCAAAAATCTGCAAACAGGATAACTCTAGCCATAACCAAGAAATTTAAATTAGCTAATGCTGTACACACACACACACACACATGCATATATATTGTACAAGAAGCTCTGCATACATATACGTGTATAAATAGGGTGTGTTTTTCCGACAGGGATTAAACTTTCATAAATAGGTCAAATCAGGCATTTGTGCTCAGTTTGGTTTGTCATTTTTACATGAATAGACATAAATAGACTAACGCCAGAATGACGCTTGCAAATTGTGTAACTTTTTTTTTCGAAAATTGTGGTACAGTTCGGGAATGTTACCGTATGCTACGTTCATTTTACAATCGACATAATCCTTCATCCGAGTGACTAACCATGCATCCTCTTTGCACCACGTATACTCAAAATAAAAAGTGGTTGCAAATTGAACTTCTAGAATGTGCTACATACGAGCCAATCGATCTCCACATGCCTGAAATCATATTGAAACACTAATGGCAATAATAAAGCCTTCTAATAAATCCAATTTTCAGTTAGAAATTATGTAATCATTTTATTTCAATTCAATGCAAAGCTTTACAGCTCTAAACAAACACCCCGTATTTACAGAGTAAGTAGCGATGACACCGACTAATGTAATAGAAGCTAACCTGAACCTAAAACGAAGCTTTAAAATATAACCGCAAAGATATTTGTCACCTAACAACAAAGCAGTCAAGCTACCAAGGAGCGTACAGCATTTGAAGGGAGCGTACACTGGCGGTTAATTTAAAAGTTACTTACACTTACTACTAAGAGTATCTACGAGCTGCGATTCTTTGGCAGTATAGGCCACTGGAGTATAGAAGAAATTATTGTGTGAGTACACAGGCAGGCAGGCAGGCAGGCCGTTATATAGTATGAACGGACGAACCAACGAACAAGAGGCACTTTCATGATAAGCATCTTCACTTAATACTGAGTATAATGTCGATGCTGATGCTGATAATAATGTCCTTTATCCTTGTGCGACACTTGAGTTGCTCCTGCTGCTGCTGCTGCTACTACTACTAGTGCTCTGTGTGCGCCTGTGCAAAATTTAATAAAGTCTCCACGCCGGACTGCATTCAATCCCGGCGCTTGATGTTAGGTTATAAAAATCTTATCGCCATATTAAAAATGAGAAAGCGCGTAGTATAGAAGAATATAGAAGAGCCACAAGACTTCGCAGCAACTTACGTTCGTTGAATGTGGAAAATTTTACTTTGAAGATTGCTGCAAGTAGATTTGTATTTAGCGAAGTCTGCCAGCAGCACAAAACAATATAGTACCTAAGTCCTATGTATGTATCTATAAGGACACTTTTGCATACAAAATGAACGTTGCGTTATATACTCACTATGCTACGCTCATCGGAAGTAGGCGTACATATAATAGTTACTTGTTAGGTAACTACTACAATATATTAAAATAGTTTTGAAAGCGTATACTATGAGATTGTGCAAAAAAGTTTTTATAAAACTCGCAGAAATAAGTTGACCACACAAGACGGACAGATAGACAGACGGACATACTGGTTGACTGACTGAAAGTCTGCTATTCAAGTGACTATAATGTCCTTCAAACAACAACAACAAGAACAACAATAGCGATAAGAACGTGGAGCACATAAAATACAAATGATTATAGTATCTAATCATGACGTCGTTGAATGTCGTCAACACCGACAATATAGTTGATGACAGCAGTTCAAAGGATGTCATTTACTGCCACTGTTTTCCTGCTCTGCTCTGCACTTTTACATGCTACATAAGTCGTTTATATTGCCTGTCTTACGAGTATGTGGTACACTGAAAGAAATCTGTATGAAAGTTTAAAAATTATTATTATATAATAAATTATTATTTATATAATATAATACTAGCGTCTTAAATTTTCCAGTCCAATCCAACGACTGCCAATTAGACCTGAGCACTCGACCCGCAAATTTTGTTTTCAATTCGCATTATTGGTAACAATGCCACGAATTTCAGGTTCATTTTTTGTAAAATTTTAGTACCTTATCCACCTACCAACCTGCGTCAATTAGTTATTTTTTAGGATAAGGACCTAGAAAGATATATTGTTTGTCCTACTAAATTAGATGACCTGGCATAAGCCTACGTGCTGAATGAATCTTTTTATTTTCGTAGAATCCAATCTTTTCAGATGCTTATTTTTTAATAATGTGATTACCTATCGACTGCAATCTGCTTCTAGCTACGGCTTCACGTTCCACGAGGATGTTAAAAGGTGTCTCTTCTTCATAGTCACATAATCTACATTTCGGTGACTTTTGTACTTCTTTAGTCTACAATGGCCTCTACTTAGCTGCTGCATGATTTTCGATTTGCTATAGTAATAATCATCTAGAAGTAATTTTGCTTATCTTAGTCCTTTTCCTATAGCCCAGTGTCGTTCTTCCACTGGATTCGTCTCCTTGCGGATTACTTCCGATATGGTGTGTCTCCCGATACCACAAAAATGCTCAGGACCTATTATTAGCGTTGTCGCTCCTTTTCTGGCAACCTTGCAATCTGCCTGCACACTTCCTGCCTGCACACTTCCTGAAATATTGTTGCGACCCGGTACCCTCAGCAGAGAAACTCTGTTGCGTTCTCCGAGTTCTTTCAATAGACCATTTGCATGAAGCACTAGCTTTGACGACAGACAGCCAGGTGTCGTTAAAAGCACTTAACTCCAGCTTTCAACGCCACCTGGCTGTCTGATAGAATTGCAACATCACAGTTGTGATATCCTCTACCTAAATTGAAGTGCGTCCATCTAAATAATGCACACAATTATGCTTGGAATATACTGGGGAATTTTCCCATTTACCATTTGATAGTGTGTGGTTTTAATACGTATTACTGAAGTTCCGTTCAAATATATTCCGCTTTGTTATTTCGTCACTTGGTATGGACATTAGGGATGCACCCTTCGTCCATTTATGGAGACGTTTCTGACAGATCTCCGTGGTCGCTTTGTTCCCATCGACTGACAGCTTTAGAAGTGTTTCTTTGTTAGGAAGCGAATGTGACTAAATAAAGTATTTATATTCTTGATCAGCTCGACAAGATAATACTAAAAGAAAGAGTCTCAATTTTCATCAAACCCCGTAGTGAGATTTTCTGAGGCCGGGATTCATTCAGGATCCCTTAGTTGGTATATTGCGCAGACTTTTAAGGTAAATGAGAAACCATTATCACTATCCGCATTTAGGAGAAGGATTTTCGAACACACTCTTGTTAATTATAAATCTGTCACTCAGCATTACTAGTCATTAGTAAATTGGTTTGGAAAAACATATTATCGATATTTTAATGACTTAAATATAGAATATCAATATCGTCTTTTTCAATATCGCGTTATTATCAGTTGGACAACCTTAAAGTCGACCTGACATTCGTACATTGAAGCATAGAGGACCGGCTTGGCTTTGTATGCGTCGATCAGCAGCAACGCATTCTCCTGTGTGGTCAGGCTAAGTAACTGCGTAGGCTATTTTAAAGACCAAAACGTACATCGAATTATTGATTAGACACTTTCAAGTTATTTATTAACCACTTTTTAAGATGACATAAAACGAAAAAGATTTTTCCATAAAAGTTTTAATTTTTCGAGTTCAATTTCAAGTTCATCATTTGTTGTCGTTGATAAAATCACCACAATAGTGATCAATATGACAATCTAGAACATGTTCTATTTCAACTTGCATCATCTTGCCAAACAAAACTGAATGGCAAAATTGTAAACTGGAACGTGTAAACGGCATTTTGTTATCTAATTTTGCCATACAATATTGCCACACAAGACTGTGAAAACAGGACTTTAGTAAATGATACCCAGAGTATTATGCTGCTTATTGCTCTGGTTTGAGTAATATTGGGGTTGAGACTATTTAATATATATTACTTTGTTTTTGCCATTTAGCTGTAGCATTTATAAAATAGCTACTAAATTATTATTGTCATTATTGACACTTACGAGTATGTATTGTCATCTTACTGCTGCCCTTTGTTGTAGGGCTATTTTAGGCGGAGTCATTGTTTTTATCGACATTGTGTCTGTTTGTTGTTGTTTTGATTGTATTTATTGTAAACTTTATACAAAAGCTTTCAAATTATAGTAAGACAAAGTCTTGGAATTGTTGTTCAAATACTCGTACTGCTGAAGTCATTGTTTTTTCTTTTACTTTTTTTATTTGCTTATTGAATTAATGTTAAATATTAAATGATTTTTAAGTAATTGACATTTATGTTACTTGTAAACTTGCAGGTTAAACAATTAGTGAAAAAGCCCATTTCATGGCTACGCGTACGAGATGGTCATATACTGACTGTGGATCAGACTACATTCATTGCCGATCAACGTTTTCAATCTGTTTATTCACCCAATCCAGAACGTTGGTCATTGCAAATAAAATATGTACAACCGAAAGATGAAGGCACCTATGAGTGTCAGGTGTCAACCGAGCCAAAGGCGAGTGCTATTGTGCATCTACGTATTGTGGGTGAGTTGCAAAAATAAAAGCCATAAAATGGTTCATTATTATTGAGAGCTTTTATAGAATGTATATATGTCAACATTTGTGCTTTATATCAACCTTAATAGACTATAGACTAATTGACATAGTGACGACTACAAATATTGGAATACTTTTTGTAAATTTTTTAAAATTATTTATTAAGTATTTATTCATATTCGATTACAACAGGAATTAGTTGTATATGCAGGGCATTTAATGAACTCGAATAGGCTTTTTCTAAATATTATCTAAACAAGGCAGCCGAGAAAATATTCGGTAATGAACTCGGTAACGAACTCAAAAGCCGTAAAGAGTTTCATAACGAATTTGTTGCTGCTTTGGTGGTGACATTTCTTTCAATCTTGCACAAGTAATTTTACTTCTCGTCATGGACGCCAATAAATTTTCCAGAAGTAAACAAGTTTAATGTCGCCAAGCAATTGTTGAGCGTCTACTATTTTTGAATTAAAAAAAAAAAAACAAGAAAAAACGTTAACTTCGGAACGTTAACCGAAGCTCTACTACTTTTCACACGGGGTGAGGGTGGGGGTCTACGCCCACTAGTAGATGTGTATGAAGTGACTATCTATAAGATTCCACCATAGCGAATTTCAAGTGGTTATTGGCGTTTTCCATATAAATGCATAAGAGTGAGCCGTGGGTGTGTATGGGACTATCTCAGAAAATAGGAGGGAGACGTCCATTTGTATATGTATATGAAGCGGTTTTCCACTAAAATCCACCAAATCAAATTTCAAGCTAATTTTTATTTAAATAAAGAATTTTCAAATAAAATGTAGAAAATTGCACGGTGGGTTTATATTGGGGCTACTCCAAAAAGTGGGTGGGCCACGCCCATTAGTCTAGGTGTGTTAAGCGGCTGTCTATAAAAAGGCACCGTATCGCATTTCAACCTAATATTGACTTTAATAAAGAAGTTTTTCTTACAAAAACATAAAAGTGGGCAGTATGTTTGTGTGGGGGCAATCCCAAAATGTGGGCGGGCCACTCCCATTATACTATGTATGCTACGCGGCTGACCATTGCTTTTCAACCTAATATTGACTGTAATAAAGAAGTTTTTCATACAAAAATTTAAAAGTGAACTGTAGGTTTGTATGAAGGTTACCCCAAACAGTGGCAGGATCCCGCCCAATAATGTCTATGTCAAGCGTCTGCCCACTAGAAGTTACTATATCAAATATTGAGTTGATATAGGCTACAATAAAAAGTTTTTCATACAAAAAGTCAAAAATGGGCGGTGGGTTTGTATGAGGGCAACTCCAAAAAGTAGGCGTGGTAGGTCATTCTTGATACTCTATTAAACTGCAATATAAAGAAGTCCATGTGCAAAATTTCAACTGGATAGCACAAAAATTGGTTCCCAAAAAATGCAACAACATACAGATAGGCAGAGAGACGGATATGGCTGGATCGACTCGTCTCATCGAACTGATCAATAATATATATACTTTGTGGGGTCTACGTTGGCTCCTTTTACAAACTTTCAGACGAATCATTTCCATTTACCATTACCATTTCACACTATCGGAGGTGTCACTGAAATCTCTTTTAGACTGTTTGGAATTCTCAGCCTTTTTTTGCTAGCTGAAAATGTTGATTGTATATATAAACTCATCAAATCATAATTTAAAACTTTTTTTATGTGCTAGTTTTATGTATTTTCTTCGTAACTGTGTCTTAGGGTATAAACATTTAGTTTAACCGACCAGGTTACGCAACAACAACGAATGACAGCGTTGCCAACACAACAACTATGCGTAGCACAAAACTCGTCTGTACACTCAAAACTGTTTTCTATGAAATATCGGAGATTTCTGTGACACCTTCGTAATTTTTCTGATACACCTCCGTATCTGTGAATGGATTGAAAAAACAAATGAAATGAAATAGCATCAACTCAGCAGACTTTTGTCCCGTATACTTAATGGCGTTCGGCCCATTTTATATATAACAATGGTTTATACCACTATTTTAAGTGCAAAACCAATCCCAATGCAAGCTACTGTCAATTTGTTGTCGAATTGATTTCGATCGAAATTGTCAGCCAGAGCACCAAACTCATATCATACACCTGATACTTTTTATAACCCGAGCAACTCTTTAGTAGGCATTGTTTAATATAACAAATACATATATTTTTTCGGAATTCGTTTGGCTATCGTTGTCCCGGAACTTTTGTCTAATCAAAAAAAAAAAAAAAAAAAAGTTCTCCGTAAAAATTTGAAAACTGTTCAAAATTACGTATAATGGATACCATTGGACAAATTGCTTATAATTGGCACCGTGTGCTTCTGGTCACATCCCTTCCGATAGCAGTTGCAATCGTACTAGTTTTGGGCTATCGTGAGTTTGCTCAACCAGTTGTGGCTCCGGCGCCTGTTCCGACTGTTCACAAAATCAATTATGATTTTAAGCACTTCTTTTTGCCGCTAATGTTAATTGTTGGATTTTGCATATTCATTCCAAGTTTTTTAAATTTAAGTCGTAAAAAACAATGGCTGCGTCAACGCCGACAAATAGAACAACAGCGTCAGCCCGGAAACCAGCGTCTAAGATTCTGGCAGCGAGGACAACAGCAGCAAGGCCAGCAGCAGCAAGAGGAGCAACGTGAAGTGCTGGCGCAGGAGCAAGAAGATGTCAACGAAAATGCTCTTAACGATCAACATGACAACATGGAACCTGGCGCACCCCTTCATCGTAGCCCAGAGATGCTTCGTTTGATATAAAATTAGATTTGTTTCCTACAAAATTTTTTTCGATAACGATAGTTAATTCAGTCAATACAAAATTTTCCCTTAACAGCCATAATTTTTGGTTTTTTTTTCTTTATTAGACAATTTTTCACTTCAGATTTTTTCAGAAAAATACACCGGCTTGGTGTATTTTTGTTGGAATTGCATTTCTGCCAATAAAGTCTGCCTTACTACATATGATAATCGTTGTCTCTGCGATTTTTTATACCATTCACACAGTTTGTCAGAAAGTTTGTAATGCATTAACGGAGACACCGTGATCAGCTCAACGAAGCGAGTCGATCTAGATCGTTTGTCTGCCTTTCTGTCCGTTCGTCTGCCTATGAGTTCGTAGCAACACAACTTTTTTTTGTTTTAGTCGCAGAGACACGTGTTTCGAATTCTACCACGAGTTCTAATCAGTCCGCTGGCCAGAGATTTCAAATTTTATGCTACTTATATCATGTTTCTCAGAAAAACCGCTCTGCTTATCATATTAATTCAATGAAAACAATTCTCCTTACCAAGCTTGCTATGTTTATTAAAGTATGTCTTTACAGTCTGTATTCTTATAACTTTACCCCCTTACACAAGTTTCAACAGTATATTTCACAGTTTCTGGTTATGAAACTCGGAACACCCGCTCTTTTTTCGTTGCTCAAAAAAAAAAAACATCACACTTAAATATAAGTTGCAAATTATTTAAGTGTGATGAATGATTTTTTTTTTTTAGTATAGAAATCAACTGGAACTGTATCAATTCATTAGCTGTATAACGTTTGAGCTACGAAAAAAGAGCGGGTGTTCCGAGTTTCATAACCAGAAACTGTGAAATATACTGTTGAAACTCGTGGATAAGGTCAAAAGCTGCTTTGGTATTATGTATTATGACTAAAGTAATTTTACTTTCTTAAAGATTTTGACGTGGACATTCTGCAGTAAGGAGTTAACTGAAACAGTAACACAAAGTGAGATAATCAAACCTAAAATAAGTTTATATACGATATATTCGTAAAAAAACAAATAGGTTATTCACAACTAGAGGACTACCAGCTTAGACGCTGTATGCCAAAATAACAATGACAGATTTTGTTATGGTATATATCCTGCACCACAACTAAATACAGAAATAACATGGGCAAATAAACAACTATTCCAATTTGATATTGTATTCTTTAACACTATAATCTAAACACTCTAAATGGCCCGTGTACCTTCTTTACGAAAAAAAAAAAAATCATGGAAAGGGGCTACATCTTCAAGGGTTCCGATACGTGAGATACCAAAAATTTCGGATTTCTAGCTTAATTAAGAGTAAAAACTAAAAAATGTCATACAAAAACCTATAAATGGAGATCATATAAATGGAGCAACTCCTTATAGTGGTACGATGTGGACGTATACGGTACATTTTATTAGGATTTATGTAAGATAGGTGAAATTTGGCGTTTCTAACGTAACAAACAACAACCATGCATTGCCCTGCACTGTGAATTCTGGTTTAAAGAAAATCACACCTCGAAAAACCCAAATATACCGTTATTTAGGTGAATGATCTAAATGGAAAAAGAAATTTATATGTTTTTCGTTTTCAGAACACCAAAACTAATATATGTAAGTAAGAATGGAACAGTCGTGTATTCACGACAGCGAAATACTCTGCACCCTGGCTAATGCAACCCTATGTAGACAATGCAAATTTTAATCACAAAAGTAAAACAAACAAAAAAATAATAATAATAATATTAATTTCTTTTTTTGCTGTAAAATAGTGTTTTCGACCAAATGAATACAGCGGCCTTTGATACGCCAGCGAGCTACGTGTAGCTTAGGAAATCAAATGTGGCCATCTTAGTTCGAGTAGTATACTTCAAATCAAATCAAAGCATATCATTGCTATGGAAATCAGGTTTAATTAAATTTCATTTCACTAATTTCCTGATAGTATTAATTGCAGCAATAGAACGGTCGAGATGCGACCGGCGCTAGTAAATCAAATTCACAGACAATAAATCACTGCAACTCTTTTGTCTCATTGCAATTTCAGTAACAATTCAACCAAAAATCTCTCCTCTGTCTCTTTTGCAGTGCCCAAAACGGAATTAATTGGCGAATCTACGCGTCATGTGAAGGCCGGAAGTCAAGTGAAATTACGTTGCATAATTAGCCAAGCCCTGGAGCCGCCACTTTTCATTAATTGGTTTTACAATCAGAAGCAAATCTATTTGCATAATCGTCGAGGTTGGCGTACGGAAATTGAACGCATTGATCTGCCATTGCCAACAACAACAACAACAACAACGTCGACAACGTCAACGACAACAACAACAATGAGCACTACAACAAGTACAGAACCAGCAACAACAACGACAACAACCACATTGGCAACGACAACGGAAATACCAACGACAACTACGCCGCCATTGCAATCCACAACCGGAAGTGGAAATAGTGCTTCTGGAATGCGTTCATACCTATCAGCTGCTGCAATAGCTGTAAATGAAGGCAACAGAGCTGGAGCAGATAGAGAAGTAACGGTAGCAGAAGCATCGTCTGCAATGACAACAGAGCCACCATTGACTTCAACGTCAGCCATGTCACTGGCAACATTTGAAACGTTAATGGCGGCCTCAAATGCCGCTGCCATTTTGTCGTCTTCAACTACGACGGCAACGGCAACTTCAACGACAACGATGCTACCAAGTAGCGCTTTCATTAAACAGATAACAGTAAGTGGCTTATTATGCGCATATTTGCACAGAGTATTCTCTCGCCTATACTCACACATAGTACGCGCGAGTATTTGTGTACGTATACCTGAAGTGCAGACATACTTATCCTTAAGTCGGTTTGGAGCCTTTTTCATTTTATATAAATTGCCACATTCTTCCACTTCCACTCTGCTCAAATGCACAAATTTCATTTAATTTTTTCTTTTTGGGAAAAAAGAAATCATTATCATAAAATTATAATTTTAATGCAATATTCTTTCATTCTTTCGTACACGTGAGCTTTTGAGTGTTGTATGCCTAGGCGTCAAGAGGCGTTATGCTTAAGAACACTTGCCGCCAGTGTTGTAGCTGATAAATGGTAATTTGAAAAAGGAATACTTCAATGTCGATGTCAAAGTTTAGCATACTTTTATATACACATGCATAGGTACTTCTCAACGAATACGAAAACATTTCAAAAAAACAAAAAGTATACCCATAACTAGCATTTGGTCCATAACGTTATAATATAAGGTGGTTGACCTGCCGTTCTCGTTTTTTAGTCATCAATTGTTACCATTACTAATTGCGAAACGCAAACAAAGTAAAACAAACTATCTCTTTTTCGTGCTTACCAAACCAAATTACAAATGAAATGAAAAACAAACAATCTTCCAATCTCCTTCGCGCTTACTTTTTCTTATTAACTGGTAACTGGTTGCTCGCATGCTTCCATTACTGTATTGTTACAATCGAATTAACGAATATTGGCATATGTAAATTTAATACGGCTCTTACTATACATATCAGAATCAGTTGTACAATTGAATTTACAGAATTTTGTAACGAAGAACAGCTAATAAATAGTTACGTCGCCCATATTCACAAATAAAAAAAAAACACCTTATACGAGTAGTCGAAATTCGACTACAATTTTGTTGATTCGAAAACAAATTATTTAATTCCATTGCACTACTTTTTATATCGAATTCGAGTTTCGAATATAGTTTACTCGCATATAACAGATGCTTTTTGATGCGTTTTCTCAAGCTTGCAGTTAGTTAGTTTCTATCCCCCTGTTTCGGTTTGCGAATACGAAAAACATTTCAGAAATGATTTCATTAGAATGGTCAGATTTTCACTATTACAAAAATATCGTATTTTGAATTCACTTGAAATTGACAGTTTGAAATGTCTATACTCGAAGGGAATAATACGCGGTAGCCTTGTGAAAGTGCATAAAGTACCATTTTTACTTTACAAATTTTTCTTGGAT
The DNA here is from genome assembly GCA_035044765.1 of Leucophenga montana. Taxonomy (NCBI): domain Eukaryota; kingdom Metazoa; phylum Arthropoda; class Insecta; order Diptera; family Drosophilidae; genus Leucophenga; species Leucophenga montana. Next base: position 2,282,352 of record JAWNNQ010001291.1, on the reverse strand, counting down.
TCAAAAACTGAAACAAGGGGGTATATCTGTATTTTTATAATCGAATTAACGAATATTGGCATACGTAAATTTAATACGGCTCTTACTATATATAAACAGGAAATTATTTTGATATGGCTTGTTAGAGCGAAATCTAAGTTCTAGTTTGCCTTCTCAAATTTGTTGATGTGTACATTCTGGAATAAAAAGTTATTGTATTGTAGCGAAAACAAAAACACAAACTAAAGTGGTGGAAATTCAAAACTAAGAAACATTTTACATATATTCTGGTGGGTATCTAATTAAAACTAAAAATTCAAATACAGAATAAATTGTTCATTCTGTATTAGAAAATTCTACATTTAATATGCCAATGTTTCAAATTATTTCAGAACTTAGAAGCAGTCTAAAATGCAAAAATTCCATGTATGCATTTTAATATTTATCATCGCCTTAAATTGCATCTCTGCCTTTAGTGATTTTCCATGCATGTCAAGGTGTGCGCGTAATTGCAAACCAGTTGTGAAGTATAAAGGTGTATGCCCGAATAAAAATCAAAACTGCTGTTATTATACTTCGAAACCAAAAAAAAAAGCTCATGTTTCGAATTTTAATGTTTTTCTCGGACGGTATTCGTCTACGCGATGAGTTGATTCCGGATGCATTAAAACTTGTTTTAAAGTCGACAACTGTTTTAAAGTTTTTTTATGTGGAATAAATTCAAAACCAAATTTATTTTCTACTATATATTCTCATATTTATGATTCTTTGCGAATATTAAAGTCTAATGTAAGCAAAATCGATTGGAGAATGATCGATCGTACCATTTTAAACGAATGTTTGGGCATGAAATGAAAGAAAACGAAAGACCTTAATTTTCTTCAAAAACTCAAAGGCGTCATTGTGAACGCATTTCTGGCCAAAAATTCAACAAATACCATCGAACAACACCGAATTCACCTGATATGTCTCCGGCCGACTTTTTTCTCTTTCCGAAACTCAAACTACCACCACCCGTTTTCGGTCGATAGAAGACATAAAAGAGGATTCGCGGCGAGAACTGAAATTGATTCCAAAAAATGCATTTAAAAATGTTTTGATGATTGAATTATTCGTTGGCAATAGGATATTATTTCGGAAGGGGACTACTTTGAAGGCGTTACAATAAATTTGGATGAATAATAAATATTTTGTGTTTAATTGACCAATTCCCGGTACTTTTTGACAGAGTAGTATATAAAACGAGCGCCCATTAAAAGGCACCACTCAAGTTAGTATTGGCTTAACTATAGAAGATTTTCATTCAAAACCACTAAAGTGGCGATAGGCTTGTGTGGGGTCTAGCCCAAAAAGTAAACAGGACACGCCTATTGGTATATGCATATGAATAACAAGCCTTCATGTCAAATTCCAAGCTGATTTCTAATCGAATAAAGTAATTTTAACAAAAACAAAAAAAAAAGAAACGAGCAGCTCCTTTTTTTAAAACGCAATAAAACTTGTGTTATGAATCAGATTTTGTTTTATTTTTTATAATGTAGGTTCAATCCCCCAAATCGGTGGAGTGAGCTGGCCACTCCAAATCACCCCTTATTGAGATGAGCCGCTCCGGCAAGTGTTCCTTCAAAACAGCCATTGATGCTCTTCTTGTGTGAGCCGTTGCTCCATCCTGATGGTACCAAATGTCTCATTAATCCAATTCATCAAGTCGTAGAAAAAAAATTCTCTCAACGTTTTCACCTACCGGTCTGAATTCACTGTCCAATAATTACAGCTGAGGAAATTGCACTCACTTTGTCTTCATTGCCTTGAATTTTAGCTTGTTGTGGATTAGATAAATTTGTTGCGTATGAAATAATTCGAGGTAGGCACAGAAACAGATAGAATGACAGACAGACAGACAGACAGACAGACAGACAGACAGACATACATACAGACAGACATCGGGACGGAGGAACAAACTGATAAGACTAGACAAACTTATTTTGCTGTTCAGAAATATATGTAGTATATATACTTTATAGTGGCTATAGCAGTTTTCTTCGAACCCTAGGTTTAGGGCGCCCATTAAAAGGCTTTTATGACATTTTAGTATGTATTTTTCTTTTACATCTTAGTGTTATAAAAACGCGTAAGCGTCGCTATGATGCTGGACACATGCTTGGCAAACGTACTCCCAAGTATTTGTAGCTGCTATGATGTTCCGACATCTGGCCCTGCAAGAAGACGCCTGGACAGGGGCTCACGCGCAGAGCGTAGGTCACATTGGCGCACTTACTTGAATTGATGCCAATATTACATCGTTTTGCCCATACTTCAAAGTTGTAAAGCTAGTGCTGCAGGACATCAGTAGCTTCAGAAATGCAACTGCTTCTGGCCAGGATCGCCGTGTCATCTGCGTAGGAGGCGATGAGAAGATCATTTGTATCTTCCATGGGGATAGTTGATCCAGTGGGCATATCTTGTGTGAAGAGGGTGTATAGACTGGGCCCTAAAACACTGCCCTGTGGTACTCCAGCTTGGATAGTCCTCACACTGGACTCCGCCCCATCTAATACCACCGGTCTGCAAGGTAGCTGCGTACTATCCATAGTAGTTGAGGAGGCAGAAAAGGCTTGATCTTAGCAAGAAGTCCATTGTGCCATACTCTATCGAATGCCTGCCTTTTGTCCAGATACGCTGCAACCACGTACTCCTTGGCTTCAAAACATTCAAGAATGAAATTTACAACCCTATTTTCATCCTTGAAAATAAACAGATTTAAAAAATAATAGAAAACATTTAACTAAGAATATAAATTGCATTTTAATTTTAATTACAGACTGCATCGTTAATAATACCAGCTGTGGTGAAACTGGATTCTGGCAACTACACATGCAGTCCATCGAACAGTGCACCACGCACCATTGTCCTGCACGTGCTCAATGGTAAGTTCCTGCAAACCATTTCAACGGAAGCGTACTATTTTATATGTAGGTACAGGACCGTCGAGAGGGTTAAATTACCTTGGCCCTGTCTTTTTTAGAGCCACAGAACCAATGGATTCGCATTTTACACGAGTGCAAAGCAATTACTTGTAAAAATAGTAGCACGTTTTATTTTAGTCCCGGGCCTGGATGCTCGATGGCACTGTCTGTATATTATATATTACTTTTATCGCTCCATATATCGCTCCATATGTACGATACATATGCACTCTTGAAGCAACGAAACGACTCTGATACTTAATGTGGCGACATTTTATTACGCAATCCAATTGAATTAAGTTTTCATTTTGTTTAATTGAATTTTATTTCGTTTACGTTTGTGATGGTTTGACTTGTGCTCTTCTAGTGTAGTGATTTTCATTTTTTCGTGGGTAACACTAAAACAACTCAAGATGCTAAATGCATTTTACGAAAAAATTTAAAATGGCAGTTGGAGATTTTCAAAATACTGTACTACGTTCCTGTAGTTTAGTGAGGAATGAATAAGGTTTGATACACAATAAACTGCTTTGTTTTCCAGAAAGCAACTCATTTCGAACACATTAAAATAAACCTTGGAAATGGTGTTAAATAACTTGCACCAAAATGAAATTGGCTGGTAAACCTTCCTGCTCAGCACATCGGACTTGAAGCTGCTAATTTCACTTCAATTCGGATTTGTTACGTTTCATTATTGTTGTTATGTGGCACACTGTACAAAATATGAATCCATCATTGCTAAATGTAATACGTCAATAAAAAAACCGCATAAAATATCGCGCAGTGTAAAGCAGACCCATACATTCACAGTTTGGTTACACTCCTTTTAGACAGCACTGCTCTAAACTGTGACCAAATATTATTCGGGTACACGAATTTCTGCTTGCCGAAGTCAGCTCAATTTGAAATCAGTGTGATGAATGCTTTCACGTCGTTTTATTTTAGCAAGGCGGGCATACATGCGAGGACACACATACCCTGACACTTTCGTTGCTCTTGTTGTGTCCATCTAGTAATGGGCGCGTGCCTGCTTTGTTAAACACAGCACCAAATTAGTATTATAATTTCGAATGTGCATGGAAACGCACGGTCTAACACGAATATATAACTAAAAATGTTACACTATAAACATTGCGTAAAAGGATATACTAGCTTTATAGAAATGTGTGTAACAGCAAAAGGTGACGTAACAGACACAATGGATTATTTCTTGTTCAGATCGGCTTATGTGACAGCTTGCGTTATGTGAGTAGTTATGTGAGACGAATAACGAATAATTTTTCTATCGTCTATCTACTAGTTTTGCTTTGAAATTTATTCATGCACGACAAAAATTATGGCATGACAAAAAAGAGAGCCCATGTCCATCTCAACGTCAAGCGCATAAAAAGTTTCACAATATGATACATAATACTGTGAAATGATCGCTGATCGGTGCACTCTGAAAACGTAGTCCGTGTAGGAGACCTTCAAAAACTGTGTACCATCACATAAATTTAGCCAGTATGAGACTGTCTACAGCACACAGCACGAGATCACCGGAAATTCTCAGATGTGATGAGTACAGATGTGCTGAATTATCCATTCTATTAAGCAGAAGATGTATTGTGTCTCATCCAACACTTTCGAGGAAAACAATGGTAAGATACATTGTATTGAATATTCTATATTATATAATGATTGTTGTCGATTGCCCACTACAGAACAAATCTGGGAAATCGAACAACTTTCTAAAAACTTCTTATGGAATGCAGAACAATAAATATCCTTCAGATTGAACCACCTACAGAGATCTAGAAAAGAAAGTGGTGCTGGATCAGCAATGAGCAATGACTTTCATCAAACAACATAGCCCGGCAAGCTCTTCTTTGAAGATCGCTGGGTAACAGCACCCAGACACAAAACAAAGTTAGATTTAGAAGAAATACTAAGCCATTCTGCTTCTTCATTAGAAGTCACAGAAAGTAGTAGTTAATCATGAAAGAGAAACCAGCATGGAGTATTTTAAATTTGTTTCAACAGAAAGATTTCTTTGCAGGTTTGTACGAAATGCGAATTTTAAAACTGCCAATAAAAATTTTATCACGAAAATCGCTTTCGCCTCAAAATCTCCAAATTTCATTCATAAAAATTAGTTTTTTTAATGAAATTTGTAGATTTTTTGAGGCTAAAAAGGTTTCTGTGTCTTTCCAGTAAAAGTGCAAGTTTTTAAACGGTTTTACTATACTTTCGAGAGACTTTAAGTGTAACTCTCGTAATTGTTCACTAGTGTAATGGTATTTTTTCTTAATGCTTGAATTCGTTTCATTGTTTTTGCAGAGTTTTATTTCTGTTCATTTTTTTTTTCTATATTTTGTATCTAGCAGATACAAATATTATTTTTATTGTTCCGCTTAATGGCAGCAACAAAAACAACAACGGTATTTATTCAACAGAACTTGTTCAGCTGAACTGAGCTATGTATGTATGAGCAATAACAACAACAATAACAGCAACAATATCGACGAGTATCACGATAAATGTGTCGCTATATATTTGTATCCATTCCGTTTAAAGCTTGTCCCCTGTCTGACGCCATCAGAATGCCATCACATGTCCTGCGTCATGTGTCCCTTAGACAGACTTGAAACCTTGTTTGCATTTGGAATTGTTGTCTGTTGCCGTTCGTTGTCATCGTTCAGATTCGGTTTTGGCTCAGGCTCAGCTCACTACATCAGCTTTGACATGTACTCCAGTACAATGCTTCTGCACAATTTGAAGGATGCTACTTAAAAGCATTGCTGTCAATGTATACTCACGGAATAAAAAAAGAAAAAAAAAAAGAAGAACAAATAAATAAATAGAAGCAAAAAAAAAGTAATCAAACAGAGAAACATCACGGCAAGTGAATGATTGCGCGACATAAATGACAACAACACGATTTGGGTTTGTCGTTTACACGCTGAATTGATATCCTTGTTGCTTGGTTTTTTGCTGTTTTCTATCCTAGTTGTTAGTCCAGATTGTTTTCGCATGGCGTCGCATATGAGGAAACAGTCAAATGAAGCCAGACAAATTATGTAACAAAGTAGTTAGCAATGACAAATCATTCATGATAATAGAAGTATCTTCAATGACTATAAATAAACAGATGCCTTTATTTAGTCAAGTCATTAAAGCATAAATATAGAAAGCTTATAAATTTAATGTAACGTCATGCTAATAACTCTTATGTAACTTTTGTGCGACACTTCAATTATGTATACTTACCTTAATCACTGTAGACCGCATCAGTGTGCCTATATTATACCCGACGTGAGACATATCAAAAAATAACATTCAGAAAATCTTAAAATCTACAAAATTGAATCAGTTCGGTTAGAAGTTTTGTGGTTTGCAAATAGCCACCATCAAAGAGTATAGCCCTAATCTTATTTGTTGTTCATTCTTGATACAAAAAAAAAAAAAAAAAAACGAGTGCAACGAGCTCAAGATCAAGAAGAAGGTATGCATTTTTCAACTTTTTTGACGAGTTATTGAAATACCTTGTGTGTGTGCCTTTGAATCATTAAGAAAACATAAAATTTTTCGATACGCGATTTTAGTACAGAAAACCTAACTAACCTTTGTGCTACGAGTTTTTCAAAGTGGCGGAGTTTTGCGGGGAAACCCAAAACAAACTCAGAATTCGACTGTAGCCAAACGGCATAATATTTTTCAAATTTTGTGCTTTAGAAATCTCCTTTCAACTGAGTGCTTAGCTGGCGTAGTTCAATTCATACTTAAAAAAGTATAGGTTAGAATAAAATTTGAAAAGTATTTGTCGATTCGCCGAAAATTGAGACCAAAATTTCGCGCTCTTATTTGGACTTAGAATACTATTTGAGATTGTGAAATTTCTGATCTATTATACTTTTTTGCGAAAGTTCTGTAAGCTAAGATATAGCATCGCAAATACAAAATTTTGAATAAATATAGCAAAGGGACATATATGCATAATATCTTGCATAAAGAGACAAACTCAAGGGCACTTAATTATGTTAAAAGAGAGGCGAAGCGTTCAGAAATAAAGATTGAAGCAAATATGGAGTAACAACTTCACCACTTAGGATCATATGAAGGAAAACTAGAGAAAGCATCGATCATCGCGCGGAAAAACTTGGAATATCAATTAGTTTTAGTCTGTTCACATATAGCGGGCGATGCACATCAGAAGCCCAGCTTAGGTTTCTGAGAGCAAAAAGCAGAAACTAGTTTTGAACAGACTCAATGCGATCTTGTTGAATTACACAATGTGGGTTCCAAACACAGATGCAATCATGCAGTTTTGTGCCTAGGTAGTAACTCCGGTTTAAGCAGTCTTTTTTCATATGAAACGTTTTCCGAAATTTTTAAAATTTGCTGTACACGTCGGGTGGTTATCGGTAGATACAAATTGCTTATAATTTGTGATGAGCTGATGTTATTATTAACTGCAAGAAATTTAATTCGCCTTTTGTGCCGGTTATTAACTAAAGGTGGACGACCAGAACGGCTTTTCTTCCCATGATTTTCTGGGTCTCTTAATAATTTTTATCACCGTACACTTATTGCTGCCAACATTTTCAGCAATTTTGCGTATTGACATCCCCATTTTACGCAGTGTCTATATTTTTCCGCGTTCTTCATCGCTTAAATGGGTGAAACTTGACATTTCTGAATAAAAAATTCCATTAAAAATTGTTACAAAGAATGATGTTAGTTAAAACTCACTTATTTTATTTAATTTTTATAGTCTGCACTGAATTTAGTATCAAAAACTTCAATTTCATGCAGAGTAATCTATCCCATTTACTTATTTCGTTCGCAAAATTCAACGTAGTCTGCTAAAAATAAATTCTTTACTCATAGCTCGAGCACATTTCAAACGAAATATAGGAGGAAGAGAGAAAACGAAGCATTGCACTTTGTGAACAATACAGTGTACGAAGTCTGTCCTATTAACTTATGTTCTTGAAATACATAAATGGCTATTCGGCATTTCACAGCAATGAATATGTGTGAATATAGTATGCTGTTTAATAGACCAAAAAGTACTCCATAAAATATTATAGTACGAGTATTCCAGCTTGTTAAAGCTATTTATGAATGACGAAATTGTACTTGACTTCCATGCATGCTCTTCAATATTAATCAAATAAATTAACCTCTGCGCATTTCAAAAAATATAAAATTCTTTCACAGTCCTATCGCAGGCGAGATGAAAATTCACGGGAAAAAAAAATTATTCAATTTAAATAAGTAAAATCACAAAACATCGAAAATGTGCAAAAAGTTAAATCTGCACAAAGAATTTTATATGCAGATATATTCGAGTATTTAATACTTGACTAATTGATGCAGATTAAAGCATATTAAAATCTGAAGTATTGCTACTCATATCGAACAAGTTGGCAATCAAAAAATAAAACATACAAAACTTTAAGCTCAGCGGGGAAAAATGTGAAAATTATTGCACTTGGAATGAGAACACAAATTGAGATATTTGATTTTAATAGTATTCATTTTAATTGCGATACATGAATACATACAATACATTCCGGAGCGACTTAATACAAATTCTGTCTATAGTAGATACTCATGTTGGTTAATGGATTTTAGATGTGGTTTATTTTATTATTGTACCCTTTTTTAATGTCGCTCTTGAAAAATGTTTTTTATACTTACAAATGTAAAAAGATTGAAGTACTTTTATGAATTTGAAGAGTACATAGTTGGAATGGTACTCTAAAGTAGTGGCTAGGAAATGATACGAAGTTCTGTTATCTAATAAGATCGAAGATCTGACTCAATAATAACAGAAAATAATAATAATAATTTAGCTAGATACCAGTCGAATAATTCATAAAGCTTCCAAGAAAAATTGTTCGTGCCACGATGTTTTTATGATATGTGTAACTTAAATATTAAGTGTTGCATTTGAGTCTATTTTATTTAAAATACTTGTAAGCTGAGATGACGTAGTCGTGTTCCTATTTCCGTCCATCTATCTGTCCGCTAGTATGTATCTCAGAGACTATGAGAGCTGGAGACACCAAACTTGTGAAGATTTAGTTTCTTCTCATCCAGTCACATCCAGAACAATTAATTTTTCTTTTTTGTTTGTTTTCAATTTAAAATATTTTCAATATATTTTTTATTAAATTATTGAACATTTTAGTGAGAGTCTGAAGCCATAAACATACAAATCCATTATCAAACGATTGACCACTAATTAATTAGTGAAAGAATATGTAAAATTTATTTTTGTATTATAAGTCTTAAGATATTTTAAGTGAAAATTTAAACTCACAGCATTTTGAATCAAGTAAATATACGAATTGTAGCTAAATAAAATGTTTTAAAAATAATGATGAGTAAGGTAAGGGAAAGAGAGGGCACATCAAACATAGCAGCAAACAACAACAGCAAACAGATGTGAGCGACGTGTGCATAATTCGCTTTATCTATCTCTTTCCTTGCATTGCATATTGCAATAAACGAGTAGTATACTCTTTCGCATTTCTATGTCCGATCTTCTTCCTTTTCACATACAATTCATATGTATGTAGAGTTTTATGGTTTGTGCTCTAGCATGTATAAGTGCTATAGGTGCACCTGTACAGACAAATGCTCTTATGAAGGTAGGTACAATAAAAATAATTTTTTTGTTTCGAGTGTGCAAACGGAGTGGCAGCTAAAGTAAGTAGGAGATTTACGTATTCAATCAATATTGAAGAGTTATTGTGTCGAAAGACAGCTCTATTTGTTTTACTTATATACCTTGTTATTTTCATTCGCTTTGTTATTTTCATTCGCTTTCTTTGTTACAACTTACAACATTTTGGAACTTGTTTGGCCTGTTTGCAATATTTCTTAAAGAACCAAGTGAAGAGATGAATATAAATGATAACTCTGACATTTTTCAGAAAATTTCGACAAATGTGCACGATTTATTTAGGATATTCTTTACCATTTATTTAAAATCAGTTTTTCATTATAATATCGATTAAATGACCACCTCCGTTCGTCTCCAGCACTTTTTCGGGCATTTTGCATTATATTGACCAGGACTTCGGGCATTAGAGCAGCTATTACGGATCGTTTTTTAGTTTTCAGTTCATCAATGGTCTTCGGCTTGCTAGCATAAACTTTACTCTTTAAATAACTCCACAGAAAAATTGATGGTGAAGTTAATCCGGCTTTTGTCAAACGAGTAACTTTGCGCAATGGTCTAGTTGCTATATTGACATAAAATGAGAAAGCATATGTATTAGTAAGATATCAAAATTTTAAAGTTTGGACGTTCTTAATGACAGACCATTTATGTAAATAGCATGTTTATGCTGGTTGTCCCGTAACACCTCATCATTTTTGCAAATGTAACAGTTTATACAAGCAAAGGCACAGGGTATTTCGTAGTCCTGCGCAACATGACTGCTGCTTTATTACAATTTTTAAATGCTTTTAAGCGATTATGCACAATGAATCTCTGTTGCTGTTGTTGTTGACCTTGTTGTTTTTGTTGTATTGCATTATTCACATATTATTAATAATATCTGGAAAGTAAGGCACAACAACAACAATGACAAATTATTATTAATAACTTAATGATATTATCATTTATTTATTTATTTTTGCTTTTATATGAATTATTCAGTCAATATTGGTCTGATTTATGTGAAATATGGATTTTGAAGTGCTGGCGGCTGCTGCGGCAGCTAGTCGTAATTAATTCAATACATATTTGTACTCTTGTGGGTGTTACTAAGAGTGTGTGTATGGTCTGATTGGTATGAGATACTTTTATATGTACACAGGGTGTTGTTTCTTTTATTGTTTTGTTTTAATACTTTCTATAAAAGTCAATGAATTGTTTATTTTATATTAAATTTGGAACTTTACAATTTGTTTAATCACTTTTTGAAAAGAATATCTGAACGTCTTCCATAGATAAATCGCTTTTCACACATAAATCGGCACTTTTTTCGTTTTCCAACACTTTTTGCAGCGTTTCATAAAATGTAGTTGGTATACAATGTACTGGTTTGACGTTTACAATGCGCGCTGTCACATACCGATGTAACAGCTGTTTGTTATTTTATGCGAATTTAATATCAACTAACACGAAAAACGATACCCTGTTAATAAGGGTACTCATATAATATATGTACAGAGAATAACCGCAGGCCAAGTCACGCGATTTTATGTGTGCATTAATTAACACACGTGTAGCTATTTAATACAACATTTTTTCGTCCCACTTTAAACATTTACAATATAATTTAAGCCTACATAATGCAATAAAAACCATCATTTGCATTTACACTTTCGCACAGTGGGCTGAGATGCATTAATACATTGTTATTTGATTAAATGATTATGATGATTCGCATGAATGTTAAAACGTTTAGGAACTGTTTTAATAGTAAGCAGTTATTTAACAAAATTAAATACTAGATTAAACCAAGATTAAAACCAATAAAAGCAACAGCATCGTAAGTAAGTCGAAATTAATTTTCTTAAATAATTTTATAAATTATTTTAGATTTTAATATGCTTTAATCTGCATCAATTAGTCAAGTATTAAATACTCAAATATACATAGTATGTATGTGCATATAAAATTCTTAGTGCAGATTTAACTTTTGGCACATTTTCGATGTTTTGTGATTTTATTTATTAAATTTAATAATTTTTTTTCCCCGTGAATTTTCAACCCGATTGCGATAGAATTTTGTATTTTGAAATGCGCAGTGGTTAATTTATTTGATTAATCTTGGAGACTATACATGGAGGTCAAGTTCTCATTTGATCTTTCGCTTTAATTTTTGTCCATTTTTAAATATTACGAAAGAAATAATCAAACCTTTTTATAAACTAAACTTGTATTAGTATGAAACAAGTGTTATATTCGAGTTGCTCCTCTATATTATATCTAGTAAGCTTTTTTCGTAGTATGGTTTTATTGGTGTACAAATTTTGGCTTCCTACAAACTTTATTTTGAAATAGGCTAAACAAGTTAAATTCAAATCATGGAATACTATTAAACTCTAACAAATACTCGTCTTTAAACATAAAATGTGAACTGAATGTGTTTTTGTACTACTGCGGTAAAACGGTTGCGAGATATGAAATTTCATATTGCACTTGTAGTGCGACACCTAGAGAGACTTTAGTTTGAGTATGTTTTTTGTAATCATATAACTTTTCTGAATGACAAACATACCGAAGAACTTCCGGAGGGGAATGGGTATTATCGTGCTGATCAGGTCACATATAGTTGGCGCAATTAGAAAACGCCCAATTTCAAAAGTCCTGTTTACTTCGTAAAGCATCTTGTTCACCTTCACAGATATCCTGAGTTATATTGGCCAGATCTAACAACTTGTAGATTTGCAAAATTGGCCATGAAATTGAAAATGATCTTCCGAGTTGTAAAAAATGGGGTTAAAATGCAAAGGAAGCTGCTCCAAACAAAACAAGTTCGCAGAAACGATAAAGAGTAGCCGAAACAAAGACGTGTTAATAAAGGTGTCTTCTGAGGTCACTCGAAGTAATGTGCAGTGTTGAACTCAAAGTTGGTTGAATGGTTGTTTTTTAAAAATGAATGTTTTAGCAAACAAAATAGAGAAAATAGTGTCGACACTTTTTGTCATAAGTTTTTCTTTCTCGTAGCATTTCTTGTCAGGTTAGTATTGGGCCTTAAACTTTAAGTTTTGCTTAAAAAATTCGGTGCTGCTCTAATTAATGTACAATGAGTGGCGTATTTAAATTGATCTTCAATAACAATTTCAGAGTACTCAAACGTGGATCTTCAACAGACTTATTTAAAGAACGAGCATCATCTCTAAGGGCCATTTTCACGACTTGCCGATATCTTTATAGTAAATTTTTTTTACACTATATCCTAGCTTTCAATGTCATATCTGTTATTAAGCCTATAAACGCAATGCCTACATCAGCAAAATATATATATATTGTGACGTCAAGTCTTTGAAATATATATATTGGTTCGTCGAAATAGGCAATACGTTTATAGGCTTAATAACAGATATGATATTGAAAGCTAGGATATAGTGTAAAAAAAATGTACTTTAAAGATATCGGTGAGTCGTGAACTTCCAACTTCCTAACGTCGAAAATTGAAAATTGAAATTTTGCACGTGTATTGAGCACCGATGACAATACAATAATTTCACAATTTTGACCTAATATCCTGACCAGGATCTTCACGATATTTGATTTGTTTGTGGATCATGTTCTTTGTATGCTTTAATAGTAATGTGAACTAAAAAGTAATAAACAATTTTGAATAAGTTTAAAATGAGAATTAGGTGCTTAACAAATTAACTTTAACATAAAAAAGCGTGGGGGGGCTTGATATTAATTGTTATAATTATTTCAATGGTAGCTATTTTTAAATATAAACTTATTATAATAATATATTACAGAGCACCTCACACTTATGTTAAAGTTAATTTTCTGTTAATCGCTTAATTCTCATTTTAAACATATTCAAAAACATTTTTTTTTAGTTCACATTACTATTAATGCGTGGATTTTTAGTTTTTTTAAACTATAATTTTTTTAAAATATACAAAATTATATATTCTTATAATTTTGAATTTTTCCATCTGTGTACATTGGACTCGGTATACTCTGAACATTGGAAAATTTTTTGACATTTTTCATGTTCATGTTCCTATAAAATATTTTGTCTGCTTTGGGCACACATTTACTGGAAATTTGTTTGAAGTAACCGGTATGCAGCAATATAATAGGCCGGTTTTGCATACCCTAATTTATTTGTTTAAAATGCTGTGAATTAAAAACTTTCACTTTAACCTTAACTAAACTAATAATTCACAAATAGTTTCTACATATATATTCCCTCATTAGTTTGTTAATAATATAAATTTTGGCAATTGTAATTTAATTTCCATAATAAATTTACTTTATTATTTTTTTTACTATTAAAGCCATATAATTTCGTTCACATATGGCTATCACTAAAAATGCTAAAATATATTTACATCAGATGTCATTTATCGAAAAAACTTGCGTGTGATTAATTTTAATGTGCGCATACTCGGCGCTACTGTACCTTAATAACAATTATAATTCAATATGATACGCAAAATTATTTTCATTGGCTTGCGGACCACAGTGCCGACATATGTCACACGTATTAAATTTTATTATAATGCATAAAATTTTGTAAAATATTTCGCACAATTTATGCCAGTCAACCGCTCTCAATGTGATATGCTGTCAATCGCGGTTTTCGGAAATATTTAATTTTAATTATTTTAAATAAATTTAATATTTTTTTTTCTTCATTATGCTATAAAATGCTGTTAATTTGGTAATGGTAAATGTTTCATGCTGTTTTAATTTTTTTCTTTTTTGCTGGCTCTACAACTTTTATATAATTAATTCAATGGAAGTTCTCAGACCACACAGAATTCCACACAACTAACTCCCAATGCACTTGATTTGTTTGCAATTCTCGAGTTTATTTTCAAAACTATTTACACATTTTATATATAATACAGGGTATCTCAAAAGAAAGTTCACATTTAAATAATCGATAAAAAAAAGTAAGTAGTTTATTGTACAAAAAATGTTTATTACATATTAAAATACACACTTTGGGAATTTATTTCTTAAAAATGATATTGTCCAAATGCAAACCGTTGCGTTCACGGCATTCAATTAATCGAGCACTAAAATTTCCTATGACGGCTCGGCAGGTATTCTCCGTGATGGCTGTCATTTCGTGATGGATATTTCCTTTTAATTGTGCCAGGGAAAAAGTTCACAGGGGTTAAATCGGCACTTAGTGGAGGCCAATTTATGTCACCTCTCCTGGAGATCAATTTGCCAGGAAAAATTTCATGAACTAGTGGTAGAGACCTGTTGGACGTGTGTCAAGTGGCTAAAAATGCGGAACAATGATGATCTGTGCACGTTTAAAGCAACAGCACGCTTCCGAATCGAAAGGTCCGGGTTGTCACGAGCAGACTGAGTAACACTGTCTACGTTTTCGAACGTTCTCGAAGACCTTGGACGCCCGGATTTTGACTTTTCCAGCGTTGAACCAGTCTCTTCAAACTTCTGGACCCATTTTCCAATGAGTCGAGGGCTTGGCGCATCATTTAAATGACGAACATGTCGAATACTGTAGAATTTTCTACGCACTACAGTCGCTGAATTACGAGAAACGCTCCATTGCGACTAAATTCCCAAAAGCTAGGCTACCGATTGACATACCCCCGCGCCCCTCGGAATAGTTGCGTTCACGCAATCAGCAAATCAAATGTGAACTTTCTTTTGAGACACCCTGTATAATGATTTTATATTTGTACTTTATTGTTTACATGCTATCTAATTTTAAATGGTGGTGAGTTTTTAAATATATACATTTGCATTATATAGCAGTGAGTTTTTTTAAAAGGTATAGAACTTTTAATTGAAATAAAACACATACAAATAAATGGAATAGAATAAATGGAAAATATTTGTTTGTTCGGTGGAAAATTTTATGGCGTTAATGATGGAAATCAATTTCCGCCATGTGACCTTCTGAGAAACTGCACACTGGAGGTATATTTTCTTTTAATTTTTCAATCCTTTGTGGCCGTATTTCACGAATAGTTCGCTCGATATTGACTAGTCCTCATAAACCAATGATTTCCGCACAGCAACTAGTGTCGGATCTCCCTTTTTGGAGATTATGTCGTCGTTAAACGATTTCCTCAATAAGTCGCTGGATGTTTCCTAAGAATGGCATGTAGCGCCAAAACCAAAGGCCTTCCATTGACGTCAATGGTGGTGACGGTGCCTAATGCATTTCCTTTGTTTTTGACGAAGCACAACCCGAATATGCCATCGGCCCATAAACCACACCAAACTTTATATTTTTCAGGGTGTTCTTCTTAAAAAAACACCCTTCATAAACCAATATTTTGCATAGGATATGTTGACGCAGCTAAAATATTTATTGTATTGTATATTGTTTCCATATTATTTCGAATTTCTATTTGGTTCTGCATTAAAAATTTGTAATTAAAATTTTCATTGCAGGGCTGTTAATACGAGGGTTGTCTTGTATATTGTGCGCCTTGTCAAAACTAAGTGTTGTTAGGAGTCAGCTGACATTTCCTTTGGAAAGTTTGACGTTTCTTTAGCATAAAATTAACAGTGAATGAATGAAAAAGTAATTTAGGCCGAAAAATAGAGTTAAATCGTTAAAATTTTAGTGCAATGATTTACTACGACTTTCGATGGGGATGTTGCAATAGGCATCAAAAATTGCTGTTTATAACTGGTATGCGTTCGCTTAAAGAATAATCTAGAAAAGGTCGTCCAAAAATTATTGTTGGCCCAGAAAACATCGATGCTGTGCATAAACTTATAAGACAAGAGCGGCATGTGACATACTGTGAGATTGAGGTATCCTTGGACATTAGTAGGACCAGCATACATTCAATATTAAATATCGTAACTGTACCATTAAAGCTCGGTCAATTCTGAATGGTACGCACCGATTTGTTTGCAAAAAGTTTTTCGAGAATTGAGAAAAACCAACTGTTGAAGTCGGATCTTGCTTCACCACGACAATGCGAACACTCACACATTGGTACAAACAAGAGATTTTGTGAGCACTCAAATTAACGAATTAATGAGTAATTCGCCTTTCAATTCTGACTTGGCACCCAATGACTTCTTTTTGTTTCTGCACATCAAAAGCAAATTGCAGAGTTAACATTTTTTTTAAAGTCTTACGAAGTTAGTACAGCCTTTAAATAGCTCGATTTGGAGGTACCCACTACTGAATGATAAAAGAGCATCGAAAATCGGTTCATGCGTATTCGAAAGTGTATCGTTCTACATGGATAATCTTTTGAAGAATTATAAAGCCATTTTGAATGATAGGTTACGGTTTTTTTAATAACTAGGCGCACAATATTAGAGGCAACCTACGTATTTATTAATAAAGCAAGCGGTATCCATCGAATCGGATAGTTCTATCGAACATTAAAGCATTATTTTACAATTCGCCAATTAACAATGATTTCATTAGCTATTTCGAAATTTGTGTTGAAACAAAAGTGCATGACTGAACTTTACGAAATTAGGTTAATTAAATTCATTAAAAAAAAAATGTAATTGAAATTTGTTGTTAAATGCTGCATATTTTTTTTTTTTGGTTCTTTCAGCTCTTGTACTATTTACTATATAATTCAATTTGAAAATTGATCATTAAAAATTTCCACCAGTATTTTAAAAGACATTTGCTTAAATACAGTATGTCAGTATGTGAAAGTATGTTATAACTGAACTAATAACTAAAAGCTAGCGTATGCCAGTTGTAGCACATATTATAAATGTGTTCTATTTCTCTGTTTTACTATTCTTATACAAACTAAGAACTCAGTTCTTGAGATATTAAGTTAGTACTTGACATTTTACTTCAGAGAAAATATAGCATTAAAACGAATATGAGAAAAAGAGTTTTTAATTACACTATATTTCGACGAGACTAGTGAATGCTCCGACCATCGGAGCTGGGAATATATTCCCTGTCATGTCATTGGAAGAGACCGACAAGTACAATGTTTCAGCTCCCCATACCAGCCACGCAGTAATTTCAAAAACTGATCACTTCACTAGAGAAAAAGGATTTCCGAAGGGACGAGGTTGATGTTGAGGCTAGTTCACTAGTGCTAATTGATTGCCGTAAAAAATCATACTAAATGACCTATATAACGGTATTTTTGTGTTTTTTGATTTTACTTAAACCAGCGTCCCGATCGAAATGAAATATATTTTTTTATTAATTTGAATTAGTTAATTTAATTTGAATGTGTAATTTCTAAAGTGTACAGTATCTACTTATTTGTAGTGCCAGCCGAACACTTCATTGTGCTCTGTTGCACAAAACAATAATTTAAAGCTAAAATCTTGACAAATTAAAAAGTTTGTAACGAAAGCATACCTGCAACTTTCTTGTATAACTTTTGTGATGAAGGATTTATATTTTACATTTGTATTGTTGCGATCTATTTTAACACGTTTTTCATTTTATCAATTCTTTTTATGCTACAAAATTCCGTTTACTTTGTACTCAATTCAAATCATAGTTTGAAAATCCCACACAAAACTTAGTGCGTAATAAGGTGACTTCGCTCGGTATTTAACTGATTTCAATCAAATGAAAAATGATTGAGTTACTACTACAGCTCATGAAAGTTCAAATTTCATGCAATGTTTAACGAATTTTACATATTTTTGTCATATAAATGCCTGTTTTCAACAACAAATGAAAAGTGCTTGATAGCTTAAAAAGTTGAAGGCCAGTCAGACAAAGTTCGAAAATAGAATAAAAGTGTTATGGTAGAAAGAAGAAAAAATTGGTATTTTATTTCAATCGAGATTGGCGTTCGTTGATGGGTGGTCCAATTGAAAAAAAATGTACATGTATTCAGTGTTCAGCGCATCTAAATTACTCTAAAAAAAGTATTAGAGAAAGTTTATATCGTTTTAAAACTGAATTTTGTAAACTAGTGTTATTATATCTTAAAAGCTCTACAAATTATTTACATGTTACCTAACACAATATTAAATTTCATATTCTTCTTCATTTATTTTTATCACCCAATAGGAGAATACTCTGCCTCTGCTATAACATCATCCGCACCGAGCATTAGTTGGAGTATTCTAATTGGCAGCTACGGCGCACAGCGTAGATGTTTACTAAAGTCCTGGCAATGGTGCAATGTGTCGACTATTTTGACACTAGTGTGGATTATTAAATTCCTGCTTGCTAGAAATATTGCAAATTGTCAACCTAGCAGAAACAAAAACGGCAACAATTGTGGCACGCTCATCTATTGCCGGCGGCATCGACGGAGACAGAAGATAGAGGTGGAGCTGAAGCAGGCATTGTTAAAGCCGCAGCAGGAGTCAGCATTTAGACAGCAGGACGAAATTGACAGCGGCGACAGCGACGGCGACGGCAATGTGAACAACAGCAACAACAACAACAACAACAACAACAATAATAAAGTTGCAACAATTCACGCAATACAATTTGCATGCAGCGTCAATGCAGAAGAAAGTGCTGGTGGGGTAGGATGTATAGGACACGGAGACATCGCCAGTGGTAACGACAAAATACCAACTACTAGAACAATGACTGTGTCATCGACAGGATGCGCTGCCACAACCAATAACAACAAAAGCAACAGCATCCACTACAGCAGCCATCAACATTGCAGCCGGATTCAGTGTTGCCGACACCGCCGCCGCCTGACTTGCTACAGTAGCGACAGCTCAATTAGTGGCACCAAAGTGGAGGAGGATAAAACTTGAGTCGCGTCAGCCAGCAAAGCAGAAAAAATCTGCATATAAAGCCACTTTAGCGCAAACAATTGAATTTTTATGTGTTAGAATGTGAGTGTATGCGAATAACGTCGATAGAATTATGCTAAGCTATGATTAGATTTTTACTCAAAAAATATCCTTACATACATACATATACGAGCGTACATCCACATATATACATCCATATTTACATATACTACGAGTATATGGACAGTCATATGAATACTATACAGACGGACATATGATTACGCTTAGCGCAAAAATGAAACAACTGATTGGCATTTCAGTGTTCTAAGTGTTTCATTTTTGCACTCAGCGTGTCATCAATATATAATATGGTATTATATATTAAGTGTTAGAGGGCGTCTAGATTATGCTGAATAACTATATATACAATACAAATGTAGGAAATTATGCGAAGCAACTCTTTACTACTATTATTCATAAGCCAACACTTTGCATTAATTTCAGAATTTTTAATGTAACAAAAACTTAATTTGCTTAATAGCTACAGCACTTAATGTGATGTACTATTCATATATAATCCATCATAAACTTCTTAAAGATTTTAATAACTGAGTTGGCCTATAACTTGGTATTTTGTCTATCTTCAGAGCACTCACATATACTTTCAAAATGATGCTTTGGATCTTTAACTCTTAGTAAGAACCGTACGCCGCAATTGTCTACGAGTATTGGATAAAACTGTTGCATGTTTGTGATAGAAGGAAGTGCGATACACTGCAACGCCTAGCATGTCTAAGCTTGACAGGTGCTATAGGAACATATCCCATTGCTTCATTGGAAACTATCATTGGTTGCACATTTTCGCTCAATCATCAACAGCATTTGGGGATTTGCTACTTCAGACTGTGAATTGGACAATTAGGTCACTCTTGTATTTTCCAACATATTCTTGTCATCGAAAACTGTACGTTTCGACAAGCGTTTCTCAGTTCTCTATCGTAGTCGCTCAGACTGGAGGAGATCATCACCGGATCATCAACAATTAAGTGATTCACTGATGGTTCACTTACCGAACCGGGTGCAGTTGCTGGTACCTTCGGACCCAACACCAGGATCTCTATTGGCATGGGTGTCTGGTTAATTATTTCAATCTGCGGTCTACTCCTTTGATGTCTGCGGCCGTTATTAGAAAAAAAAAATATATTCATTTATGTCGCAGTGCTCGCATTCCGTTAGGGTGGCCCTCCAAGTCTCCTCTCTGACACGTAGTTTTAGGTAAATGTAACTGCCTACTCGAGCCTGTTTCGCAGTGACCACTTGCTTGTCATGCGGCTTAGACGTTTTTTATACTTTCAATGATCTTGTAAATTAGCATTAGAAAAGTTCTGCAAAAGTGCAAGACTCATTGAAAATGGGATTCACTAGCAGTAATATAAGGTAAGCCTGGAGAGCTTTAAAAAAAGCGCAGAAGAAAGAAAAAAATCATCGAATCATTTCTGTACTGAGATAGAGAGTATTTCAAATGTATCACTACTTGGACAACAAATAGACGAAATGAATAGGCATAATGATATAGTAATATACAGATTTGTTCCGCTTTTCAATTTCGGGAAGATTTTGTGTAAGTGAAAACGATAAAATGGTATTTTTTCTACACTTGAAATAGTTTCATAGTTTCACGTTTGAACTCACTTCCCATTGAACAAGTGAATTTCATATTGCTCAATGCAAGTGATATCGCAAAATCCTTCCAAATGTGGAAAAATTACCATATTGTCGAATTCGTTTTCGGAAAATCTTACAAAAAGTGAAAACCGGAACAAGGTTAATAGTATTGTACCTAAAATCACGTAAACAATTATGTGTCCATGCCTCAGACCTTTAAAAGAGCAGCCATTATTGAGCAGCCATTATATAGAGAGAGCAATCTTTAGATCTATAGAAATTTCAGTTTCATTAGCTTATCATTCTCTTTACTTACTCCAAATTGTAACATACTGATTGCGAAGTAAGGTAAGATGATAGTGTATACAGATAATATTACTAGTATAGCAATTTCAGAATACTTTCGTCTAGCCAAGTAAGCTAACTTATGCCGAAGTATTGGAGGAAGTTCAATAACTAGGACAGATATCAGTAGACGAAGTTAGGTAGCTGATGTGGCAAAACATTTCGTGGAACCTCATTTATATATATCCAGTTGAAATTATTTTTTTAAGCTTCTAAATAACATAATCACAGTGAACGGAATTCTATGTAAGTCACGAAAGCTCACGACAGCATGGGTGCAGCATGGCGAATAGACCAAACATGCGAGATAAGCTGAAGAAGCCCACTTTTCAAAACGGCCGAATATTTTGCAACATGTAATATCTCTCAAAATACTTTTGAAATCTTTATTGGCTTATAAAATTTCACTGCTTGGAAATATACAAATCAAAATAGATTTTGAGACAAGTCTGTGACGTTTTGTTGAAAACTAAGACCAAATTTTCATGTTCATGTTCATGTTTCAATTGAGCATATCTTCTTAAATTGTGAAAATTTGGTTACATGATACAATTCTGTGGAAATTCTGGTTACAAAGAGATATACATATAGAGATATTACATTTGCATATGCTAAAGCAGCTTTCAATTAAATAGCGAAGATGATGGGTTTAACGTCACTTGGATGCTATCTCGTTCACATTTTTCTTCCGGACCATTCTAGGCCATTCATAAAATAAAACTTACGTAGCAAATGTAGACACAACAACTTGGAATAGCTTAGTGAGAAATAAATTAAATAAAATTGTGTAAACAGAGAAAAATTAGGAAACCTGCAACCTACGTCTGGCCTCATTGGTACAATGCTGACAAATTTATGTTAAAAACTGCCATTTTGAAATAATCAAATAACCAAATAAGCCTCAATAATTTCGTCCCAACTAATTAGTTCCATTAACAATTTCTAAAATTTAAAATCCGTGCATTGCTTCGCATAAAACTATTGTACAATATTTTTCTAGTTTTCAGAATGTTAGTATTATAATCCATAGTAGAATAAATGTGTGAATTTATAAACTATTTAACACTTTATAATATTTGCAGCTATAAGTGGATTCGAGTATTTAGTAATAATTGAAAAGTAAAATAATATAAAATGGCGCAAATTCTTAAATTAATATGCTAATGGAAACATTTAAATGTTATAAAATTCTTATAAAACATAAACTAATTAAATCATAACGATAATAATATGTAAAGAGCAAAATCTTTGGTCTGCTTGAGAGCCTAAATTGTATAAAATTGTGTATACTTCTTGAATTTTTAAAACATACTTAAAGTAATATCATGAGTAACTTAAAGTATAATATGCGCAAATAAATCTATAAGTAACTTAAACAACTAATATTGATGGTATTCACGTCTAGTCTAGTCACGCTGCCACAGAACATCCTAAACTTAATTAAAAGTAGAAATATAAAAAATTGACTTTCGTGATAAGTCCAGGAATATCGATTTTTCATCCTTAGATAAAGGTTCTTCCCACTTTTGGAAACTTTCCAAAATTATCAAAAAGAAGCATAGGAATATACCAACTGTAATATCCGACAACAATCATTATGCTAGTGACGAAGAGAAGGCTGAAGGCTCAATCATTCAGTTTAAACCATAGCTTAGCAGCAGGCCTCCGTGACTCAACAACTAAAGCTGCCGTTGAAGCCTCAATGCGTACATTAGCGGAAGCTTCAGTTAGCCCCCAAAATGACTACCTTGTTAGTACTAACTTCTTAAAAGAGATGCTTTAAAAGCTAAAAAAAAAGAAGTCTGCTGGGATCGACAGAATTGATAATCTATGTCTAAAAGCACTCCCTCCGAAAGGAGTTAGGTTTCTTACTTGCGTAGTCAATAAATGCTTAGAGCTCCGCTACTTTCCTCCAACATGGAAATCTGCAAAGGTTGTCCCCATTGCGAAACAAAACAAGCCTGCTGAGTTGCTCTCCTCATACAGGGCCATCAGACTGTTGTCGTCAGTCAGCAAAATCTTGGAAAAGGTAATTAAGGCCAAACTAACCCATTTCATTGAAAGTAACAGTATCCTTCCATGTCTACAGTTTGGTTTTCACAGAGAACACAACTCAGTGCAGCCGCTAATTTGAATTAAAAAAATTATGCAAAGCAATTTGTTTAGGTCCAAATCAATTGGCATGGTACTGTTAGACATTAAAGCCGACTTTGACGCCTTTGTGGCACGAAGGCTTAGTCCATAAAATGTTATGTGCTTTAATTTTCCCCCAGCGGTCATAAAGATAATTCAAAGTTTCCTAGAAAACCGATCCTTAGGAAAATCTGCGTCAACGACAGTAAATATCCCAACAGATTGCCCGCAAGGCTCCTGCCTTTCGCCTATACTGTATAATATATATATATATACACAGCCGACTTCCCAGCATTACCCCACTGCATCACGTCGTCGTCGTAGCAAACGATTCTGTAGACTCGTATTTCTCCAAGAGGAAAATTTTGGCAAACTTAGAAAAGACAAAAGCCATATTTTTTAACCAAAAACGTAAAGACATCTACGTCCTCACGGACGATATCAGATTATTGACAGTAATGTAAAGTGGGAACCGAATTTTTTCTCATTTTCTCAGCAAAATTTCAACTGGATAGCATAAAAATTGGTCCCTAAAAATGCGCAACAACATACAGCATACAGACAGACGGAAAGAAAGACAGATGGACATGGTTAGATCGACTCGTCTAGTCGAGATTATCAAGAATATATAAGAATATACTCTGTGTGAATGGTATAAAAAAGATTACAAATTGAAAGTAATTACGGAGCACTTGAACGCACTTTCAACACTGTTTAGGCTTTAGTTCCGATACCATTGTTCTGCACTAATAAATACCAAAATGTGCATCGAAGTGTTTCAAACACACATGTTGACAAGGGATATAGGTTTATTAGTTTGCATACTTTTTCACAGTACATTTCGTTGTTGCAAATTTCTCATCAACTCAGCTATTAATCGACCAGTTGTGAATACCATTAGAACAAATATTATTGCTACAAATGAAAATTTAATTTCATTTGTTCAAATAAATCGCTTGACATTTTGTAAATAACATTAAACAAATAATTTGAAATGTTTACAGAAATCTAACAAAAAAAGGTCAAATTAAAACCACAACAAGAAATGAAATAGTTTAATAATAAAAACATATAACAAAAAAAAAAAAACAATATATTATTTCAAACATTAATTAAACAAATAAAGATACTATTTGCTATTTTTATGATTCTGTAAATAATTTGTAATATATTTTATTTACTATATATATAAAAAAAAAAACATAAAATTAATTTCGAAATGTAATTAATAACATATTTGAGTGAAAAAAAAACAAAACTGAAAATAAACATTAGTTAGAATTAACAGCTTGAATAAATTATTGGAACTGTAGTAAATATCAAATAAATAAAAGATACACAGTCATACAGCAGCAGATACAGTTTAAAATAAAAATATATATAGATACATATATAGATACATATATAAAAATAAAAAGAATATCTACGCTCGTTAGGCATTTTGGAATGAGTTGGTAAAAAAAAATATATAAATAAAAGTAAAACATACAAAAATAAATTTGGATTTCAAACGTAAATGTAACTGAAATCAAATTCAATGTTTGCAATAATATTTAAGCCAAAAAACAAAACAAAACCAAAAAATACTTAAATAAAAATGAATTTCTTCAATAAAAAAACTAAAAAGTTTAAATAAATTATTTTAAATTAACAACTTTAACTACGAGTATTTGACATTCGACTACAAACCTTTCGCTTTGAAATTTTAAACAGTGTTTGAAAAGTGTTCAAAATGTATAAATACGAAAGTATTTCATTTGATGCATTTGTTCATGTACTGCGAAATTCGAGTAACTCTTTCAGGAATTGAATTCCACACGCTCGTAAATTGGAAATGCACAAATGTAAGCTTGTTAAATATTCAGTTATTTTTTGTTTCGTCAACCACAAGTGTTCGGTTACTACAAAGTTAGGAGCGTTCTTCGTTTTAGTTTTCGACAGCAACACTTTTACTATTACTACTATTTGTGGCTTGTGGTGAAAAACAAAAAAAAAAATAAAATAAAATAAAATAAAATAAATACAAACTTAAATGTTGTGATGAAAAAGTAATGATATTTATTGGAAAGGAAAGCAAACATGTTAACAAAATTACATTCGGTAAACATTTGTAAACGAATAGAGCAAACAAAATAGATATCTGTGAGTTTATTTAAATTTATGAGAGTTATCGATGCGTGCAACATTGATTGTAGCTGTGAAGTTCTTTTGACCGTTGTTAAAAGTAAAAGATATTTGCATTAGTATGTTACATATGTGTATTTAAAAATGCAATGTATGTATTTCTACAATAAGTCTATCCACACTTTGACTGAAGACTTTGCAGAGACTGCTAAATGTTCATGTAAAGGCACAGAATTTGCACATCAAGGTTTTTAATACTTAAGACGCGTACAGCAAGAGAAAGTCAAAGGAGACTGGACTTGACACTTTAGTATCCAGAATATCAAACTAACTACATTAACCGAAGCGTTGTTGCATCTGGGGGTGGACAGCTCACTGGTAGGCTCCACTACCCAATTGGTTAAATGCAAGACGGTGAATGCTGAGCTAGAAGGTTCGTCTGCCACCCTTCAATGAGTGTTTTCTGCTCTCTTCTTTAGGTCTTGTCTATCGGCTAGAAGTCTGTTAGTAATAAAACAGAGCTTGTGCTTTTTACAAGATTATCCAAGATACCGAACGTAATACCCCCAAAACTGAACGAAATAATTACAAAGCAGAAAAAGGGCACAATTACGTTTTTCACATGTAAAAAAGTAATTAGCAGATATTTTGGATTTTCTCCAACAATAGTATATTGGACATACACGTATACAGTTATAGTAAGACCCATACTAATGTACGGTATTCTAGTATGGTGGCCAGATCTTAATAAGGTCACGAGCAGAACCAAATTTAACAAGGTGCAAAAAAGCGCGGCATTATGGATCAGTAGAGCGTTTTTCCAACGTTGACCGGCTCCACAAGCATGTATCTGGTCAAGAGTTGTAGCAAACACCTCGTTTGGCTGTCAGTGAAATCGATGAAAACTGTAGAGCTAACGAGCTTTCGAGACAGAGTACCATCGCGACAGATCTTTCCTAGTATGATATAAGATGTTCATTAAAGGAAAACCCATTAGCAACACAAATTGTACACTGTTTTGATATCTCAAAACAAACTTGGCCAGGAAAACAGAACTGGTGTCTTAATTGAACACTGCCTAATAAGCGGATATTCCTTCAGGGAGAAGTCAATCAACCCAATCTATATAGAAGCTGTCAAAACAGCGAAAAAGAGCAGTTCGTTCAGGATCTGCTGTGTATCTGCGCGGCCATGAGTTGAAGTAGAATCATACATATAGGTGAGTATTTTTTAAATGACCTGTCATAAATGTCCAAAAATTAGATCGGTAACATAGTCAAATTCATTAAATGGTATCTATGGCAGTAGAAGGAGTGGTCTCTCTTAAAGTAAGAGATTTGTGGTACCACAACTAGTGATGATGTTCGTCTTGCCGCCGGTCACTTAACCTAACCCAACCAAACAATTTTACAGATTTCTTCGCATATAATATGACTGAAATTATTAATACAGGCTCTTGAGACTCTTGGCAAGTTTTTAACAAGTCGTACATTTACTGCTCGATCAACCGAGCAACCGAATCGTTTTTCTCGAATTACGCGATAATTCTTTGAATTAATTTCGGTCATTTCGGCCATAAATATTTCGTAGCTTGCGAAGTAAATTTTAACAATAAATTTTAACAATTTCGATGCGTTGTAAAATGGTGTAGTGCTTCATAGTACAGGGTGTCTCAAAAGAAAGTTCACTTTTGATTTGCTGATTGCGTGAACGCAACTATTCCGTGGGGCGGGGGGTATGTCAATCGGTAGAATAGCTTTTGCGAATTTAGTCGCTATGGAGCGTTTCTCGGGAGCGGACCGTGCGTTGTGCGTACGTGAGTTTTACAAAAACCGGAATTCAGCGATTGTAGCGCGTAGAAAATTCAGCAGTTTTCGACATTTTCGTCATTTAAATGATGCGCCAAGCCCTCGACTCATTAGAAAATGGGTCGAGAAGTTTGAAGAGACCGGTCCAACACTAGATAAATCCAAATCCGGGCGACCAAGGTCTTCGAGAACGTTCGAAAACGTAGACTGTGTTACTCAGTCTGTTCGTGACAACCCGGACCTTTCGGTTTGGAAGCGTTAAGCCTAGCGTAAGCTCAGGGTGAAATTTTTCCTGGCAAATTGATCTCCAGGAGAGTTGACATAAATTGGCCTCCACGAAGTCCTTATTTAACTTCTATGGACTTTTTCCTGTGGGTTTACGTCAAATCTAAAGTTTACGGCAACAAACCGACTTCCCTGGCACAATTAAAAGAAAATATCCGTCACGAAATGACAGCCATCACGGAGAATACCTGCCGAGCCGTCATAGGAAATTTTAGTGCTCGATTAAATGAATGCCGTAAACGCAATGGTTTACATTTGGACAATATCATTTTTAAGAAATAAATTCCCAAAGTGTGTATTTTAATTTGTAATAAACCTTTTTTCAATAAACTACTTACCGTTTTTTTTATCGATTTTTTTAATCAGAACTTTCTGTTGAGACACCCTGTATAATGGGGACTGACAAAACACAAACGTGGAAGAATGACAGCGTTGTCTCCTGAAACGACAGAGCAATTCAAAATCTTCTTTAGGAAAGGAAATTCAAAAACTCATTTTTTGGAGACTCTTTAAATATACATCACAGAAAATAGTAAGCCTACTTCCAATTTTGTCTTATCATCTTAACGTATTAAAATTTCCAAAATTGCATTGTGCACGCAAATTTGTAAATCGTTTTGCTTAAAACAGCTGTTAATGACATATATATATATATATATATATATCTATATATATATAAATGTGCTACGAGGGTAATCTCAAAACTGACCGTATCTGTCCTGACTTCGTATGAAGCTTGTAGTTTTTAAATAACTTTTTGTTCTGCGAGGTATGATCTAATTAGACTTCTGTTAAATTGTATTACTGTTTAAAGTTGTTTAATACTATGCCTACAAACAATTGAGTGCTTGACTTTAAAAGTAAGCTTTAAATGGCACTGGAAAACTTCTTTTTAATATCAATGCAAATTTGTTCGAGCAGAACTTTGGTAAATGTAATGCTTGAAATAATTTTTCAGCTATTTTGAAATTTGTGTTTATTTTCTGGCATGTAAATAAGTAGAACGATATGAAAGAATATTTGTGGTTAGCTTACAAAAAATAAACATATTTCACAACTATATGTAAACTAAATACATAAGCAAATATTCAGCCACGTGTCTCAAGCATTTTAAATTAAGCAAATATTTTTTAACACACTTGAAGAAGGGGGCAAAACCAACAAACTTTTCAAATAGGAAAATGTTATAGTATGTTGGAAAATGTTCTTAAATGAGAAAAATAACAACAACAAAAAATTCAAATGAAAATTAGTTTAAATTGTGGATTTAAACAATTTTGCTGGCATTCATTTATGCTAGAAATTAATTTACATAAATTACAAGCAAAATTTCTACAAAGAATAGAATATTTACACTTGTCAGATACAATGCAAATACGAGTATACTGTAGGTACAGTGAAATCTGTGTGTGATGTACATAAACATTTTTGTCAACAAACTAATACAAGCTTAAAGTGAAATAATATGACGATGTAAGTCTTCATTTGGCGCACAACGGTGAAGTAATTAAAAATATGCCTATCAACACAAGATAGAAGTAATTTATCTTAAACAGTTCGAGATATTGAGGAATATTGCATACATTTGGAATTAATCTCAAAACTTTGAGTTATGGATACAATTTACTATTTTATAGAGTATTCTACATGAGCTGACTATAGCATTTTAACTAGTTATTCGTCATGTTGCAGATCTAAGCGGCTTATCTGCTCTAATATAGATGAGCTTGTGTGTTTTGTATAGGATGTTTCTTTTTCAGAGGTGTAGAACGTTGAATTGAATTACAGCTGGATATGCGTCTGGAATGTTCGTACCTTCTGCTTGATGTCCTCGTCAAAAATAATGCAGTTTTACCGTAACACATAAAATACAACGCATAGCACATTATTTATATAAAAAAGCATGCTGCATTATCTACTGTACTAATTGCCATGCCAGAAATCATGAATTTGGATGAGGTTTCATGGTTGGTAAGAGTGCACGCGCTCTAGTCTCCAGTTTCATATCTCCTGACGAACGCTTGTTCGCGATAAGTATCGACATGAAAGAACATTTGTGGTTAGCTTACAAAAAATAAACAAATTTCACAACTATATACATCCTACACATACGTAACGCTTGGACAATTTTCAAAGGAATCTTTCTACCTACTCCGAAATGAGTGACAATCCGAATTTATTCCATATGGGCAAAAAGCCCAGTACGCTATGTGAAGAGTTACAATAAAAAAAAATATGTTTGAAATGTTGTGAAAATTTGTTAGTTTTTAAAGCCTATCTACAATAATTCGTATAAAATCAAGCATTTATTATCTATAATAAAAATTAAATGCGGTTCACTGATGAACGCATCATTTGAGAACGACTGGACCGATTTGGATGTTTTAAATTGTTAAGTTTGTGTTTGACAACCATTGAAAGCAAATATGAAAGGCAGACAGGCGAACAGATTGCAAATGGTTGCCACACCGATCCGACAAAAGAATACCCCTGTTTCATCTGCTGCTTTGTCGCTACAATAATGCTGCAAAACTTGTCGCAAAAACTTGAAAGTGCAATAATAGTCAGATGTAGATTTTGAGATACATTAATTGTTGATATCTTTTCAGAGCCAGACATCAATAAAATTGGATTAAAGAAACTTAGAACATGGAATACTATTAGCTGTGCATTATATTGTATAACTTCTCACCGCAGCCAACTACGTATTTGTAGAAACAAGTACTGACTGCGAAGAAGCATGTTTGTATAAAGGCCTAGCAGGGAGGATAACTCCAGGACATTGCTATATGTCATACACAACATGTTGTCAGTTGCCGCCAGATTAATAAATATAGACCTTCCGAACCGAGATTGCCCAGATGGTTATTGGTATGTATCAATTGGTACGTGTACATACACATATGTACACATATATGTATACATGCATATATAGGATGTTTTTTTAGAGGTGTAGAAATTTGATTTGAATTGAAATATTGAGCTTAGATAATTTCAAACTGAAAATTGATTTTATTAGAAAGATAATTTTATGCCATTAGTGTTTAAATATGAATTTGGGCATGTGTGCGCCGCGGCTGGCTCAGATGTGACGCATACTGGAAGTAAAATTTTAGAACACTTTTTATTTAGAGTATACTTGGTGCAACAAAGATCAATGGTTAATCGATTTAGTCACTCGGATGAACGATTACGTCGACCGTAAAATGAACATTCCCCAACTTTACCACGATTTTCGAAATATATTTGAACAGTTTGCAGTTTGCGTTGTTCTGGCATTAGTGTATTCATGATAAAATGGCAAACGAACCATAGATCAAATGTGACCAATTTATGACAGTTTAATACACGTTGAAAATGAAACCTCTAAAAAAAACTCCCTATATGTATATGTCTATACACAAGCATAGCAAGTACATGCAGCAGATACATTCATATGGAGATACATTTGAATTTATGTTAATTTGAGGTAATTGCAGAGCATTGAATTTTAAATGCGAAAATAGGAAAAAATTAGTGCTATGGAGAAACTAAGGCAAAGTTTCACACATTCACAAATTAGTCTAGCTTAGCAGCTCATAGAGAAAAATATTTAATACGAGGTTGGTTGAAGGCATACTTCAGCATTTTATTTTGCAAATAGTGATAAAGCTAAAAACTTTTTGTTGTACTACACAAATAGAATTTAGACTTCACCTACTTTTCTATACCAACTTGTGACGTGCTACTCCTAATTATAGCCAGTCGATTAGAGCTCAATGGTTAGTCTTATTCAATTTCGAATGACTAGTTTCACACGAATTCTCTTTATAAATCTCACTTCCAATGAGTCACGATTTCTTCCCTACGTAAATGGTGCTAGAACCATTTAACGGTCACGGCCGCACGTAGCAATTCGTCCCAGCTGGTATAGTCGAATGTGCTGCTGCCAGTCCAAGATAATTTTCGATGAACACCAAATGCTTCAACTTGTCTTCCTTCACCGCTAGAGCAATGAGATGTGACTATTTCTCTATATACGAAACGGCTTGCGAACGCGTTCCGTGGCATCACTTTATCAGGAGATTGAAAAGTGGCGCGATAGAGGAACGATCTTTGCTGGGATACCAAGTTCAGGCCGGACGTTGAAAAACTTCGTTCTCAAAGTTAAGTCAAAAATGTCCTTATAATAGACACATAGGTAGTTTTGTTGTACTCACGGGTCGTATCCCGAATTTGTTGTAAATTGAAAATTTCCCGGTTTGATATTCTTCGGTTTAAAATTACTGAGTCGACTTCGTTATAGTCCTTGTAGAACCAAGAGTGACATCATCCACTGGTGTGATTACAGCAGTGACTTCTCCTTAGTCTCAGAAGTTTCTGTGCATCTATAACGAGCCTACAATTTTCGTCCTTACTGATTGAAATTAAATCGAAATTTTGAATACGAAATGGCGAGAAGCTAAAACTTCGAAATTGAATATGATGATCTTAACATATATGTATGTTTAAGTCAGCATCTGCGTCCTGTTAGAGTTCATATTATAATAATTTGTTGAAGATTAGTTTGATTATTGGAACCAATGAACGAGCATTCTCTATTATTTTCATGTGAATTCGAAGATTCTTTAAACAAACCGTGTTGTATAGTTAAACTCACAAAATTTTTGTTCTAGTAGTTCATGAATTTTTGCGGCTGTATGCAAATTAACTTAAATGTCAACGTTTCTCGTTACAGCAAAAAAATTGTTTCAACAAAAAACTACAAACGCAGAAAATTTCTCCAACGAAATGTCAAAAAAATAAAAAGAGAAAGCACTACAACAAAAGCAACAACAATAAGCAAAACGTGTACAAATATTGTGTGTGAGCAAAAGAGAGTGAGATAGTTAAAAATAGAGATGAGAGAAAAAAAATTAAACTGCTAACGTCAACATTTAGAATTTTTTTTTTTTTTTGTATTATTCATCTATTCATCCATCTAAACATCTATCTCTTTTACACTCTAGGATGCTTCGGCGCTAGATCGTTTCATCTCTTTCATTAGCCCTGCACACTCGGTGACAATGCTGTTAACTAGAGTGTGAAAACTATGATTGGCTGCAAGTGAATGAGTTGAGTTGGCAGCAATGGCAACGTAGAGGAACGGAATGGAATTGCTTGCAAAAGCGAAAGTTAGAAGCAGGCGTACAGATGAGAGGGCTATTTGTAGTAAGGGGCCCATTGCATTCTCAACCCACTATTCTGCATCGAAAATGCGTCATCAATGACAACGGCATCGACTGACAACTTTAAAAAGTGGTTGAAATTTGTGTTTGTCCAATGGCCCATAGTGTCATGTTGTTGTAGTCGGTTCTATTGGGAGCAATTTATATACTATTTCTAGTAATTCTATGTGGATAGTGAAAGTTTTGTAGCTTAATGTGAAAGTGAAACTGTTTGTAAAACAAGAGCCATTAAACATTGTCGTTCGAGCTGAGATTCTTTTGCATAGGAGCCGTCCAATTACTTGCCGTAAAAATGTTTTGCAGTAAACGGTAACAGTTGGTAACTGAAAAATTAGAACCAGATTCAGAAAATCAGAAATCAACCATAAAACCATATAGAAATTTGACTGTTAACAGGTATCTACAATAGTTAGTGAATATAATAACTGACTCTATGAACACAAATTCAATCGCTCAACGTAGTAAATGGAATACGAAACAGTTCTTAACTTCGAAACCATCAGTAACAAAGTGAGAGAAAAGATTTCATTGTCTGAAAGTACTTAAAATGGCTGACAGATTGACCAAATCTTGCACTTAGCATGAATTAGTTAGCTTTAATTATTTTAAACTTCATTGAAGTCTCTGGAAATGTGGAAAAATTTCGAATTATATCAATATCTAACTTACTCTCTAATCAACTATAACAACTGGAATCTAGAAATGATATCAACAAAACCGAAGCAGAGCACAAACTCTGAAATAAAGAAAATATTTCAGATTCAATGGAGCGTCACCAGGTAATTCATTGTGTGCCTCTATATCAGTTGAATTGTTGGAATGGGTTTCAGCGTAGTGTTTATTTAACTAAGTTAAACATTATATACTATATGCGTCTCAAGATTGTAATGGCGGTTTCGTCGTAGTTTGATCATCTACATATAAATAGTGTAAATCATTCACTCGATTTTAACCTTCTTAAATACAACATCTTCACCTGATTTTTTTTTTCTTTTTTTTTTGTAGAAAGAATTTGAAGAGGAGCGTTCGTGCATGTAATTTTTACTCCAACGTATTGCGGGTGAGGTAGGAATAAACCAGTTAACGCACTCGGCCGATCACAAAGACTCACAAAGCTCTCTCTCAGCTCTCTCTCAGCTCTCTCTCAGCTCTCCTCAGTTCTCTCAATTGGCTAGGAATAAGCAACAGTTTAAAATGTATTGTTTTGGCTTGGCGCCGCTTATACACACAATGAGAAAGACGAATATGCTTCGTCCATTTTCTTATTTACATCTTTCTATGCACTTTAACGGTCGAACAAGTTATTAAGTTAGCATATTCCGCAAAGCTTGTGCAGTGTGGCAAAATAGAACACCAATGCAACGTAAGTAATTCGGCATGCATTCGTTCCTATGTTTGTGAAAATACGAAAGGGTTCGACCCGATGGAACTATGGGTGGACAGAGGCGAAAGCATTTTCCGTGATAATCCTGTATTACTGATATTTTTATTATTGTGTAACTTTAAGACACAAAATCGGCTGTTCCGTAGAAACTCGACTCTTTTGGCCATATTTTCGTTGACATTTTGGAGAATTGCGACCGGCATAGTCCAAACAACCAAGGTAATGTT
Organism: Leucophenga montana; assembly: GCA_035044765.1. Lineage (NCBI taxonomy): Eukaryota > Metazoa > Arthropoda > Insecta > Diptera > Drosophilidae > Leucophenga > Leucophenga montana. The sequence goes on along the minus strand of JAWNNQ010001291.1, from coordinate 2,247,872 downwards.
CCGCTTCAAGGCAGAAATCGTTTTTGGAACATCCTCGTAGACTTTATTCTTCGAGTAGGCCCAAATACTCTGTAGATCCAGTTTCGTAAAACTTTTTCATTTTATTTTGTATCACAGTTTAATAGATCTATCAAATAGTTCTATCAAATGATCTGCATCTTTTCCATTAAGATTGTTGTTAAACCTTTCGATTACATAATTTTGTTTTTTGTATTGAACCTTGCAGTAAATACTCGTATCACAATTTAAGCTAAAATATCTAGATAATCATCAAAACATAAACTTTAAAAGTTTATAGCATATTTTGATATTGATGCTAAACATTCCAAACCACAAAATGAAATTTTGATGTGGGTCTATAACACAAAAAAAAAAAAAAGTCGAGAACACTACTCAATAATTCATGCAAAAATGTCAAAGTTGATAAGCATCCAACTCGACTACTACATGGCATAGCCAGAGGTATGTGTGATGACACTTTGAGGTTTTAAACTTTCGTTAATGCCCAAGTGTGTCTCTCTCTCTCACAATTTTATACGAGTTTAGGAAGGTAGTAACTTGGTTACGAAAAAGTGCGAACAGCTGCTGAATTATAGATGAATCTGCAACTTGTGCAAGTGTTGAATATGTGCGAAAGCTTGTCATGCAAAATTGTTAACGATGTCATAGTTTTCAGTGTACGAAAAAAAAACCAAAAATATAAAGTTTCACTGCCACAGTTAAAATTTGAATACAACTAAACGGTTTCCGGTGCATGCAGCGACAACTTATACAGAAGCAAATTCAGAATCAGAACCATACCTCCACAAAAAAATATGCGCAGACTTTCTCTGCCTTCCGCTTGCAACATTTAATGCTATAAAAAATAAGTGGGAACACGATAACTTCAGTAAAACCGAAGCTTCAATACTCTTTACAACCATCTAATAAATTACTGCTATAGTGATTCAATGAAGCTTTCAGTCCATTTTAAAGTTGAATAGCTCAAAGAAATAAGATGGTTTTACCTACAAAAACCATAATATGTTCAGTTGGACACGCCCATTAATAACTGCTGGTTTGTATAATCTTCGGTCGATTCAAATGACCGAAATGTATGAATAATTTGGTATATTATTGCATTTCTTGATATTGCTATTTAACTATACGCCATTCACAGCAACTTCAAACAGAGAGATGGGCACCAAAAGAATAGTAGTATATACAAAGTATTATATACGTAATGTATTTTCAATTTGTAACTGGCTGTTCGCATGCTAATGTTTAATATACGTGTGTGTGCATTTGTATTTCATGTAAATCCTATTCGTTGTGTAAATGACGATTGTTTAAGCCTTTTACAACCAAACGATTCAAATGATTTTGCATATCTGCAAATTAACTCCTTTTAAGTGGTATAATTTTTATCAAAATCGGTTATAGTATACTGTGAGCGTAGCAGCTATCACAAAAAATTCGCTAACATCTTAATATATAGCTGAGAAGTTTCCATCCAAAAAGTCATCATACTGAATGTCGATTGTTATAAAAAAGTTTTTCATGCAAAATCTGAAAAGTGGACGGTAAGTTTTTATGGGTGCTACCCACAAAAATGAGCGTGACATGGTCATTGTGACATATGTTTAGCCAAGAAACATAGGAAGTCTGCATACCTGATTTCAGATCGATATCGTAAAAAGTGAGGTGAAGTGAGATTTGATTTACAGAGACAGAGATATACCGACGAACAGACAAACAGACGGATATGGCTAAATCGACCCGTCTTGTCGTGCTAATCACGTTTATATGTATTTAAATTATTGACTTTCCGATGCTTCCTAAAATGCGTTACAAATTACGTGGCAAAACTATAATACTGTTCACACTACGTGTGAATGGTATACAAATATGTATTGGGTGCAAAGTTGGTGGTTTGCATTGCGGGCAATTCAAGCTAAACGCACCCAGTTGAGTTCCAAAATGTTGAGCTGTATGTAAAAATAATTTGAAAAACATGGCATTAGCGTAATGAAGCATTGACTCGGCACTGAGTGAGGCTGCCACTAGACGCCGTAGCTCATGATGAGGTAAAAATGTTGCGCTGAAAGACATGGCAGCCAAATGCCAAAAGTTATGCAAGTCCTTAACTTTCATGAGCATACAGAAAAAGACAGGTAGACACACTGTCAGGCAGACAGTTTGAGTCACATATTGTACAAGTGCAATACAACCAGAATTTCAGTAAAGATATATAAAAAAAAAAAACCTTCATCTATGAAAAAAGAGGGACAGATATAGAGATTTCAAGCTTGTGTGTATGCAAAAAATATTTACGGATGTGTGAAAGAAAATCCTATAGAGTGCGTAGTACTTCTTCGACTTAACATACAGAAGGAGTGGGTGCCAGCGTGCATGTTCGCTAAGTAGTTGTAAGCTGCATAATGTATTTACACAAGCACCGGAAATTGGTTGCTACTCCTATCTAAAGAGTCCGTGAAGCACTTCCCCACAACACCATGCTAGTGCTCTCCTCAACAGAGTTTTGGGTGCTGGCATAAAAAGGTCTTCGCTAAGTAAACACGCTCGTGCTGTGCTGCCAAACTGCAATCTGCAACCTGCAGTTGATTGTCAGCCAAGTTGTGCATTTTTTATGGCATTGTGAATACTTAAATTGTGGTTTTTAAGTTTTCACGGATTAAACGCGAAAGTTGTGTTTTTGTTTTGGTTTGTGTGCAGAAAATTTGCTAAAAGACTTGTTTTTTTTTTATGTACGAGCTCTGAACTCATAAATGTTAGTGGCATATTATTCTTTAGTTGAACAAAATAAGTAAAAAAAACGAAGAAATATATGGAAAAGTTTTTGTGGTCTTTAAAATGATGGTTTATGTTTAAATTTTTACGTATTTTGTAGTAAAAGTTGGCAGAGCCCATTTGCATCATTTGTTGCATTTGTTCGTGAAATTAAAGCTAAAGTATATAAATTACTTATTAGACACATTTTTCTTAAGTCCTTTTCAAAACTTTGATTGATGCATTATACTCACAGATATATTGGGAGTAAAAATAGTTCGGTGCTTTCTTTTTTTGTGGTCAAAAATGCATTTATTGATATTTCAAAATAAAAATGAATGAAAAGATTGATGAAAGTATTTTCAATTGCTGGTTATTAGTTTTTCCTACCACTCAGATAATTTTCGAAATCCATCTCAAACAACTTCTTGTCTTTAGAGACGATCCAAGTAAGGAGCCAATTTTCGATTTCTGCGAAAGAAATGAACCATAAACATACCAAATCGTGCTGCAAACATCGGAACAACTAGTAATCCGAAGAGTAATGTCCGGCAAATACGGCGGGTGCGGCAAAATATCGCACTTGAGTGCTTCCAAAGATTTTTTCACGACTTTTGCGACATGTGGCCGAGCGTTGTCATGCTGAAGAGTAATTTTGTCATGTCTTTGTTCCTATTTGGGCCGATCGTTCGTAATGGAAACGCCACGTTGTTCAAGCTCATAGTACACAACACCAGATACTTAATATGACCTTCGAACCATGAATATTCGGCTATGATGTTGATGTTGATGTTGATGTTGATGTTGACGATGATGACAACGATTGACCGGGCGTATCGGTCAACACCAGTGTTGTAGAGTGAAAATATAATCAGTGGTCAACTTCTTTGGTCTGAAGACATGCTGATACTGTCCTGTCATTGCATCGTGTATGACTCCAGCCATTTACACAGTGCGTGGGAGCGAAATTTATATCCAATTGAATGGAGACTTATTCCACGGTAGTTCGCGCAGACACTTCAATACTTCTCTATACGAGGCATTGTTTGCTTCATTACTTCCAAGATGGTTAGAGAAGTGAGTTTTCCAAAGTCTTAGTGTTTGTTGTGCATTTGCAAACACCCTTCCATTTTAGTCTTTTCTGAAAGAAACTCCGGGCTTAAGACCTTCGTTTAGACGCTTCAACTTTTGATAAAATTTGCATGCTTCCTTTCTAGCACATAACACACTGGCATTCTCAAGCTTAGTCCTTTCGTGCTCCTATCTTTTTAATTTTTTTGGCAGCCGTATACTTTGAGTGAGAGATATGTCTTCACTGCTAACATATAGCATCAGAAACCGGAGAGTATTATCGGAACAGTTGGGAGAGTTTGACTGGAACGGCTTCGGTGGTCTGTTATGATTGCAGCTTTCTGACATAAATATTAACAATTTATTATTGTTGCACCAATGCCGATTAATTTTCAGTCATCTGTGGTAACCCTCAACTACTTAATATGAAAGCATTTGCAAATTTCTTCAATTAAATAGAGTGTATTGCTCAATGCCAGTAAAGTTCGCACTTAATCAATCTATTATCTGAAGTACTCATCTATCTTTTGAAACCACGGCGTCAAATAATTTAGCCAAACATTTAGTTATACGAGTATGTAGTAGTACGACATACAGTAATAAAGCATTTAGTAAATTATTCTTGACCTGAGACAACAAAAGCAACGCAGTTGCTCATATATTACATACTTATGTATATGTATCTATATTATATAAATTCGCATCCATGAAAACACACACAAGCTCACATACAACTCGCTCATTAACAAACATTAGTTGCAAATGCTGCGAATTACTTAAGAAATTAATATTCTGCACCCTCTTTGCGGCAAGAAGTTCACAAGTTGCTTCAAATAAGCACGAATATACACAGACAGAACAGACAGATACATAAGTCAAAACACATAGATAAATAGATATGCACTACACAGTAGCTAAAGATGCTAAAGGATGCGAAAGTCTCAAGTTGTAAGCGGCATATACGAGTACATAATGTTAACTAATTCATTCATATAAACATGATTATACATCACTGGCATTTGCTTTATATCAACTCCTTCAGGAATGGGAAATGATGTAGCTGATGATTATGCTGCTACTCTTGCTGATGAGTGTGGTGAATGGTTTGAGTTGAGTTGGCTGGCTGGCTGGCTGTCTGGCTGGCAGTTAAAGTCATTGCTAATGATTGTTGACCTGCAGCATATTGAATTAATGAACTTTTGTCTCGCTTAGAAGGCAGCAGCTGGACATACCTATATGAGCCGACACAATGTGGCTAAAAGTCAAATAGTTCTGCCACAACGACGTCTGTCAAATAAGCCACATATGTACGATACTATAATGGAATAGGTTTGGCCATGTTCTTCCAACAACAGATGTGCGAAATTACTCATGTCTGAAACTGTCGAGTACGCGTACATTGGTATTTAGTAGAAAAGAAAATAAAATGAGCAGAAGTTATCAATATGTTGCGTTGTTATTTGAATAATAATACTTCCTGAGTTGCGCTATGATAGTGTTGAAAATACTTCGAAATACAAACACTGAAAAAAAAAAACAGGTAGAAATGGAGCAGTTGTGTTTTCATGTCTACGAACTACCCTGCACCCTTGCTAATGTAGACCTATAAAGACTTTGTAATTTTGAATGGTACAGAAAACAAGTGAAAATTAACAGCAAATTAATTAGTTAAAACAAAACGAAAAGAAAAGAAAAAGAAAAAGAATCTAAATATTCAAATTTTAGGTCTTTAGCTCTTATAATTCAGTTTCCGATGATGATCAAGAATATATTTACTTTATAGGGTCGGCCACAACACTTTCTGTCTGTTACATATGTATATGCGCACAAACTTTTTACACAGGGTACAAAAATTACAGAGTACAGGATATAAAAATTAAGAGTTCATGACTAGTATATGATTAGCAAAATATTCGTAATATTAAGCGCACTTCCTTAGATATTCTTTTATATGAACAAACTCGTATGTTTGAGAATTGTCCTTAAAGTAAGCGTTTCAAGTTGTTTTGTAACGTAGCAAAGAGCATTTATTCTGAAAGAGTTATACTCGTACGCATATCATTGAAAAACTTGATCCCACTAATTTTTTTTCAAGATAATCGTCATTGAAATTGAGCAAATTATACTCGTTGTACTAGCTTAATTATTACCTTTTACCTTCGTAGAGTTGCAGATGGTTCTGACTCTAAGGTTCTGACTAAAACTAATCCCTTCAGCTTCAGCGCTTTGGAGATTCTACTTTCCGTACATGCATTATAGTAAAGTAAACTATTGTAACAGTAGTAGTGAGTTTTTTCCTAAACACAACGAGCACTGGCTGCCTACGTGTGTACGAAAACTTACCAAGTAGTATCCATTTGTTTGGAGTATGATATATCATTACGCAATCATGTGCGTAGTCATTAGGTGCCTCTTCGCTAGGAAAAAAATCTATGGACATGAGTTGGTGCAAAAAACTAAAGAAACTATTTGTGAAGACCGTCGATTGACGGTGGATGTTCTCACAACTCTCCAGAACTCTTTTACATGATATAATTATATATTCGCCGGGACTCCGAAATTTAACGAAGAGAGTGTTCTTTTTGCACGATAGCGCACGCTCGCGCTTGACGAATTTTACCAAAGCTCTTTTGGACTCATTCGGTTGGGGCATTTTGAACCACACCACAAATTTCTCTCACATGGCGCTTTCAGACATTAATTTTCTCACCTCCCTGAAATCTCTCCTGAATGGAAAAAATGTTGCAACCGACGAGGTGGTGAAACAAGTGGAAGAAGATGGTGATAAATTTCTTTGAAGATGTCTTCGAAAAACATGTACAATGACTCATAAACTACATAGAACGGGAAGGTGAATACGTGGAAAATAAAATGACATACGAGTATAATGACATAGACATAAAATTATAAAAATCAAGTACTTACATTTATTTACGTATATATAGTCGAATCTTGATTCGAGTCAAAATTTGACGATTTAAAATTTGTATTCAGGTCTGGATTCAAGTTTAAATGCGCATCCTTATGGATTCGGATCCGTTTGCTCATTTTGGATTCCTCATTTGCAAATCTTCGAAGGATCCGGAGCCACGAATCTGTGCATGAATTCCACTAAGACCAGTTGAAGTATTTTTGTTTATTCGCCAAGTTGACCGATTGTGCCTCGACTCATAGTCATGCAGTCGTAATTACAAATCAAAGTTCAGTGTTAAGGATGGCTTTTTTATGCAGTTCAAAGAATAATCGAGTTAAGAGAATTTAGTATAGACTAGTTGGCTGCTGTTGAAAATACGTACACTTTGTGTGTACTCACCAAAAAACCCAATTCGTCATATCTCACCAGCTATTTCGTTATGAAATTTACAGATTGTATTATTATCGATTAGGAGAAGATTTTTAGATATATAATTTGAAACATTGGACAGAGATACGCCAGTATATATAATATGGTGCATATGTAAAAGGCATCTGAATGAAAAAGGAGATCCACTTTAAAAATGGAGAGAGAAAAAAAGCAACTAGAACTATATGACGCAGATGAAGTGAATTTACTACATACAATATATATGTAAAGAGCACCATTTAAAAATGGGTTCCACTCGAAAAATGGGCGATGCCACGCCTCACCACATAAAACAAAAAAACAGTTTGGCATATCCCAGCAACTATTTGATGCGGATAGATGATATTTGGTACATATGTACATATGTGAAGGGCGCCGAAGAAAATTAGATCCAATAGAAGAATGCGCAGTGCAAGGACCCACATAAGAAAAAAAAACAAAACCGGATTTAGTATCGCACGCCGTGTATACAAATATCTAATATACATAAGTATTTAAAGTGAGTTAAGAATTTTTTTATAGTGTAAATAAAAATACTTGTAACTCGAGGCATTTGCTTGTCTGTATGTAAGTCAGGAATTAAGAGAAAAAGTGCGATAGAGATAGCGTGCGAGTGAAAAAGAATAAAGGATCTACATACATGATGCCTAGTAAGGATAGTAAGGAAATGCACATTTTCTGATATCCAAAGCACGCACAACAAATTAAAACAACTCATAAAAGTGAGGATTGGCAAACAAAAGGCAATATATGATGTTGTTTTTGGTTGTTGGCCATATAGCTTATTCTTCTATTTACATATATATGTGCATACTAGTACGTATATAACCTTTTATTCTATGGAACCAAAATGGCAAACAAATTCCAATAAAACAACAACAATGACAGCAGCAAACGGACAAATAATAGCAACAACAACAACATCTACAACACTTAGACAAAGCAGCACCAAAAATTCTGGGGGGCGGCATATTCTACAAAATCGTGACTAGAATACGCTATCATAGTTAATTATTTTTGCTGTCGTTTCCTGTTATATTTGTATGTAGATACATATACAATATATACAATTTTCGCAATAATTTGTTGCAGTTTAGGAAAAAAAAAAACAAAATATGTTGAAAATGAAAAATTATAAAAAATAACTTACGCCTTTTTTATGTTTACGAATTATGTACAAAAATATTGAAATATTAGCCAAGCGAGGAAGCAACCGATGAGTTGCGTTCAGTTGAAATGGCGTGAAGTAAAAGCGCACCCAAAGGATTCATCAGCGGCGCATTCAACATCTGCTGCCACAAATTTAGCATTTTGAGATGATGTATTGCCCGGCATCATTATAGCAGCTGGCATGGATTCATTGCTGCCGACAGCATTGATGCTTTTTTTAGATTCAAATATACGCTACATACATATTGTGAAAAAGTGTATTATTAGTTTATGCTTTTTTGTAACGCAGTGTTGAAACATCCGCGCTCGCCTAATTCAACTTATCTTTAACATTTGCTTACAATAGGCAACTTAATTATCATCATATAAAAATATGATAAATAATGCTAAGCAATGGAGATAATTGTTTCGGGTTCAGTTCGCTGGCTTTAACTTTTCAAATTTTGCAAATAATACTCGTATCATTCTGCTTAATAAAATCGATTTGTGTATTATATGCTTTAGTCCAAATGAGCCAAAATATGATGTAATTTAAGGCCTAACAGATATGGCCTTCTATACTGAATTAAGCTGGTGTTACTACTTGACAGTTTTCATGTGTGTTCTGTTGAAAAATAGTGAGAAATCACTCACTTATAATATCGTAACTGTCGATTCGACTGTAAACTGTGGCGGAATCCAACTAATTCTGGAACCGGATCTATTACCCTCAAAAGAACTTTCGGGGTATTCAGAAAAATACTTAGGCATTTTATAACGTTGGCATTGAGAATTCACTGCAAGATATAAAAAAAACCGGTCACAGTAAACGTAGTTCACTGCGTTTCACCAGTACTGTACGTGGTGGTGAGATCGGTGAGCAATTATAAATTAATGTTAATAGTATCGTATATCGTGTTTTCTTTGCAAACACTCCTTGCCAGTATGCCCCAAATATTTTCCATCAGATTTAGATATGGTGAGTATGCAGGCCAGTCCATTTAATTAACCGAACAGTCCAGAAAAAAAAGTTTTTTTCTGCCTACTTGTATGTACTCGAGCGTTATCCTGCCTGAAAACACAGGGCTTTTCCCTATTATCATTTATATAGGAACTCGTATGTAGTCAGTACTATTCATAGTGGAGCTAGTTGCAGGTTTAGCGTTCCAAACTTGTTGAGTGGTTCTCACACCATTATTGACCCGCCACCAAAGTTCCTCTTTGATAAATAGAGAGGCTCCATTCTCAGATCGTGCCAGTAATGGCGAAAGATTCAACTTTTTCTCATCAGAAAAAAATTATCTTATCGTAAAATAAACGATAAGACACATGCAAGATATCAATGTAACATTTTTTTTATGGAGTCACACTTACTTTCCAAGTTATTTAATGCATTAACGTTCCGCGCAGTTTTGTGGCAGGACGTCAAGTGGAGAAACTTTTTGAACACATTCCACATAATCTGCGCAGATATATTTGAAGTGCGCCAAACCCTTATTTGCATTTTTTTTTCCTGACAATTGCAGAAGCTGGTAGCACGTCGCAGTCGAATTGTTTGCTTTTTTAATAATGTATCTTCTGTCACGTTCACTTCAAATTAATTTTCGACCAGTGTTACTATTTTTGTCAAAACTTTGAGGCTTTTTAATAAAAAATTGGTAATTACGGTACGACTGCGACCGATTTATTTCAATATTTTGCTCACAGTCCAGTCGGACTTCTTCTTCAGACAGACGGACAGATCTCAGAATGTTGCCGCGCCGATCCGACCAAAGAAAACCACTGTTTCATCGGCTGATTGGTCGCTGATGTGCTGCAATGTATTCATATTTTCTCCACGTTCATGAAATGACGCAAAAACATGACATCAACGTCAAACACTACATCTAAATTAACATTTGATTATGTTTGAGGTCCATTTCGACATCGACGTCCTTTCTGTCCGTCTGTCTGCCTTTCATGTCTGCTTTCAATGGCTGTCAGACACAAATTTAATGATGCAGATTGTGCACTTCATGGACTACCATCTAATCAATATAATTCCCAATCATTGTACATAATTCGAAAATCAAAAACTCACTGAGAAATTGCTCTAGTAGAATTCAAAAAATACTTCCGTGCTGCACTTGTGTACTGTATAAACGAATCGCTCTAACTTTATAGAAAGTTTTTCTTATTTTGTCTCTGTTATATATATTTTTTTTATTTATATAGTATATATGTATACTGTTTTTGATTTTCTTCATGGCTGACTATTTATTTGTTTTTATTTTTGTAGAGTTTACTGTGAAAATATATTTCATCTTGTTGCGCGTCGCTCGTAGCCAAAAGTCGCAGCATACTTTTAGGCGTTCAGCGCTTAATTTGCGTCAACAGCTGTCTGCACTTTTCTCAGAATTCACAAATCGCAATTTTTATGCGAATTTCAAACGCCTCTGAAAGATGCGTTGAAATTGTTTTGTAATTTATTGCCCATATTTTTTTGTTTATTTTTTTTTTTTTAGCGTAAAATTCTTAGCTTTTTTTTTGATTTTTGTTTTTGGGTCTTTTCGGTTGGATTTGAAAATTAAACTTGCATTATGTGCGTCCGTAAAAGTTTTGCCCATTGGAAAAAAAAAAACCGAAAATGAAAAGTATGCTGTCCAGTTTCCGTCATCCTCATTCATTCATTTGTTCAACCGTTGTCGTTATTTGTTTAACTTTTCATACGGTCGTAAAAGAAATTCAAGCAGCTGCTTAGCTTGTTATTCGGTTTTTATAATGCCGAAATTTTTTAAGTTGATTTTGATAAATGGTAATCATTTAAAATTTGAAAGCGCTTCTGTTGTGCTCATGAATGCAGTTTGATCTATAGACGGCACTTGCTTACTGTTGGCCTCATGCTGCTGCTCTTGATTTTATTGTTTGAAAGTTAGATTATATGTTGATTGATTGGACCTTTCAATACGCTTTACAACATAAAAAGGGTATTTCCAGTTTATCAGAAAATTATTAACGTATCGAAGTTGGCAATGTACACAGCACGAATTATATATTGTATTAATAACTGTTTCCCAGTAGATTTCAAGATTTCAGACTGAAAAATTTTCAGAAGAGGACGAGCCTCGAGAAGCTCGGCGAAAATATTCGACCCTGGTAAGGGCTCTTGTTGCAAAAGCCCTACAAAGAGGAACGTCGCTATTTTTACATCACGATACTGCGCCAGCTCACACTGCTGAAAGAACTAGTATCATTATAGCGGTCACTGGCATCGAAGAAATTCGCCGAGCATCTGGCGCCATGCTAAATTTTAAGGGGAAAAATGTTCAGTAGCAATGAGGAGATAATTGATGCAGTTTATATCTGCACTTTTGTAGAACTGTTCTGACAGGCGGATCTTCCAAGTAAAGAAATACGGGGGTCGGAGCTCAAAGTGTTCCCAACTTCATGCAGCTGTAGCAATCAAACGGCTAATGACAGCGCTCTCTTGTTCTGTAAACTTAAAAAAAATGATCGAAATTCAATCGGAATGCAAACCCAGCAGTGTTATTACTTTATATTTGGCTAGAAAATCGCAACCAGCCATTGTTAATGAGCTACGGCATTTATGTGTGAGCAAAATGTTTGTGTATTGAAACATTACACGTTACAATGATACTGGAAGCATCAAACAAAGCCATGGACGTGGACATAAAAAACGGCAACATAGGCAGAAATGTGAAGGATAGAATTCAACGTAATATACGACAAAGCGCAGTTCAATTGGTGAAAAAACTTAATGTAGCATGGGGCACATATCAGAAAATGAACTACGATTTAAGACCTACAAAATAGAAATAGTGCAAGAACAAAGGAGCAAAGCTGTTAAAACAATTGCCACCATATTCCTCAGACTTGAACTTAATGTATTTTCCCATATGGTACATTCTGAATACCAAAGAATTCACTAAAAAATATGAGGCGGCCAACGCCTTAAAGATTGTTCTTCGCCGAGAATGGATCAAAATACCATCGTACCATGAATGACATTAGTGTTTAAATATGATTTCGGGCAGCTGGCTCGGATGTGGCGCATTCTGAGAGTCTAATTTTGGACCATATTTTATTTAGAGTGTACGTGGTGCGGAACCAATTCATAGTTAAACGTATTAGTCGCTGGCCAATTATGTCGAAAGCTTTAGTCTATTCATGACAAATTTCCAAGCCAAACCGAGCACTAATGTGAATAGCGTTGCCAGATCTGACCAATTTATGACAATTTAATCACTGCTGGAAAATTAAATCTTAAAAAAAAAACACCATGTACAAGACAAAGAAAAAAGTTATACGATTAAAGAGAAAATCTGAGCAACGTTGTTTCTAGTTTATTCTATTCCATCTTAGTTGTACGATTTAAAATTTAAGTTCTCTTTTTTAGGTTATGCGTTTAATATTTTGTGTAAATTCACTTTATTTTCTGTTTAAATATGTACTTCACACACAAATATATGTAGACGCAACCAAAATATAATTGATTATAAAGTACTTTTATGGATCGGGATATGGTGGTATATTCTTCAAGTAAAAAAATCAACACAATTTGTTTTTCGTGTTCAACGCACCCAAATTACCATAAAATAATTTAAATGAAACTGTCCACCTTTTTGCTGTAAAATTTTATAATTATGTTTTATTTTTTGTTTAAGTGAAGATTGGAGAACCTCTCCAACCTGCCCAACAAATTTAAGAAACTATATTTTTGAATAATTTTCTTTCTGCAATTACAATAATAGAAGTCTGATTACAGATGCACAATAATCACTGATTTTATGGAGAAGTACCTACTCTAACCTACTTGAGAAGAATTTCTAGAATCCCACCAATTGATGATGACTCTCTTGTAGAGCCACCGGATTATAACAAGATCGACTCAGTAATTAAGAAGCTGAAGAATAACAAAGCAGCAGGCTTCGATGAGCTGCCAGCTGAGTTAGTCAGCAACAAAAATGTATAGATCTGTAAATATAAACATAGACAGAATTATGATACTGTTAATCTGACTTCCTTTGGGCAGCATCCCGTTGTACAACGCAACACCTAAGATTTTGATTTAAACACATCGAACCGAAATATTGTCTAGTTCCTGCTTTGCACGTTTCCTCGCATTTCCCTAGGCATAATCCTTTTCTAACGGCATATATGCAACTCGTTGCGATTAGAAGTAGGAAAATGTACACTTGGAATTTTATCATGTTGAGTTGCTTTCAAAATGCGATGATACGCTCTGAAAAATAAAAAATATATGTACTTCTTTCTTTTCGCTAATGTTTTGGACAACTTCTCACTGTAGACTGTACACGTCGGAATAAGCCACAAATCAAAATACTTTAGTTATTATTACTTTATAACAAACCTTAATGAAGTAAATTAGCTACAAAATATAATCAACTGTGGCAAATGTAAATAAACTAACAATTATTAAAAAGTATTTGGTAAATACATTTAAGTAGATTATAAAGCGTAGCTATTTACATATGTGAATAAAAACGATTTTTTATGCTATGTTGTTACTTTTTCTTTTATATAATGAAAATGAAGCGAAAAATACTTTTTTTTACTGAACAGAAATGCTCTTGGGGGAGGAGGAACGTTCCCAGTTCCCCTGTATTCGCCAAAATCTAGGGGTTCCAGATCATTTCAACTTTTAATACCCTATATGTACTCATAAGATAAAAGGGTATATTAAGTTTGTATGTCGAGCCGATAGTGGCATGTTTGTCTGCCCAGCCGTATGTTTGATTATAAAGATCATTGAGATTATAATAGATAGAGCTAAGATACTCCTCTTTTCACACTCTTCACATAAAATGTATTAAATGAACTTACTAATGCTCCTCTAAGGAGCATTAGTAAGTTCTTTGTTTTCGTTGTTAATTACGCTATAAATGCCTATCTTGATGTATCTTAACCAACAGAGTATGTGCATGTGGCGCCATCTGCTTTTTAACCACATATCACTCATGTCAAGTCCATCAAATTCTGGCCAAGAATTATCTTCCAACATGGCACGAATGCGAACTTCATTGACGTAACATGATAATCATTTTCATGGACGAAAATGTTACAATCGACATAAATTCCGCACCACGCGATCACTTTTTGTGGAGGGAATGGAATCTTATTGACAATACATTAGACGAAAGTTGAAGGACTTTCTCAAAATTGTTAGAGGGCTCAATCGGATAAGTTACTGCGCTTGAAATGATCAAGAGGTTTCAGTTCTTGAGTAACTTTGATCTTGTTTCTGTTTAGGCCTGCAAAATTCATCATAATGTGGTTTTAGAGATTCGCAATTCAGGTGAACGGCGTGGAATCTAAAGATTTGGCTAATTGAAACTGAAGTACTTACGGATGCGATATAATCTGTACTTAGACCAGTGTGTCACAGGAACATTTAATAGCGAATCTGGTGGTACGCTTATTACGACCGAATCCAAGAGAAAGCGCTCTTGAAGTTGTGAATTTCGGTAGAAATTTTTTTATAATTTCAAATTTTTGCTCGTTGAAGAACTTTACCACGATAAAAATGCAAACCTTGACTGACGATTTAACGTTGACAGATACTGAAAAAAAATTAAAGGTGCGTTATGAGAATACAAAAGTGTTATTGAAAACCTATATACTTGTTGTTCATTTTGGTACTACTAATTTGTATTTATATTAATTAGAGTACTATATACAAATAATACGTAATAGTATGACGAACAAAAGTTTGCAAACTTTTAATTATATCGCTACAAAGACTCTCGCATTACATTCAACTTAATACTACAATGCAGATAATTTAACTCAATGAATTCGATTTGTGAAAATTATACAGACCGGAAAATGAGCAACAAATCCGAATGCTCCTGCCAATTACTAACACTTGGTCAATTTCAAGCACATACAGACACTCATACATAAACAAACGTGCTCTCATAGATACAAATATGCGACCACGAATGTGTGTGTACACAGACACTAAGGCAAATTAATGCATTTCAGAGAATCAGTCATATTACATTTCAATCAATATACCAAATACTAGAATGTCGAACGTTGTATTTGTACGAGTAGTTGTGTGTATTTATACAGATGTGTGTGTATGTGTGTGTGTGCTTTCATTACCGTGGTTGTATGCAAATGTGGTCAGTCGGTCTATTTATTGAAACCAAATGAAATTATGCCGAAAATTAACAATTCATGAGCATTCAGAGAGATATGTGTAAGCATAGAACTGTGAAAGAGGCGATACCTATTGTATTGTAGATACGATTCGATATTCGAAATCCAAATTCAGCGAATGATTGTTGACTTGCATTAATTTTACATGACAGACGTATGCTGGTGTTTGGTATTTCAAGTTGATTTCGCATAGAAACGAAATAGATTTTGATAAAAAAAAATAAACATAATTAGAATGGAACTTAAACCACTACATACGAATAAGTACTTTGCATGCACTAATATAATTTTAGGATAAACTGCTGTTGAGAAATGATTTATTTTAATTCACAATGACTGCTCGATTAATTCATCATTTGTTTTGAAAAAAAAAAAAAAAAAATTGAATTGAATTGAATTGAATTAAGTATTGAATCATTCAAAATAAATTGTAATTTCAGTTAATTGTTAATTTCAGCTTGAACCTGCAAAAGTGTTACTGGTGACATAGGTTGGCGATTCTTCCTGATCAGTAAGCTTTTTCGAAATTCTGTTGAAATCATTCTTATCTCTCGGACAATGTGTTTGTTGCCATGTACGCCGCAGAGTCTTTTTGCGATAAGTAAATCGCACAAATAATAATTCTTATTTAGAATTTTTCTTAAATAATAAGGAAAGCTTCAATGTGCGACATTAAAATATCCTGTCTGCGTCAATTTGAACAAGAAAAAAACGTTAACTTCTGTGGAACCGAAGCTATAAAATCTTCACACTTTCTCTTTCTGTTACTGTGAACAGTGCTAAGCATCTGTGTACAGTATTGACTACTTTTTCATGTTACTGTGAGACTTTTACTTTTCGAACAAATTAATTTGCCAATGAAAGTAGAGCATTTTGTGGAAATAAAAGCCATCTAAAAGGCATATACCAACGTCGTGAAGGACACTGTTTTTGGAGATCACCTTGTAAAATGGGAGTAGGTTTGTATTGGGCTACAAACACTACTCGTCTCTGCTACAAAGAGCATCTTCTATATGTTAATGAAAAGGCTCTGGTAGCTTGCAGATCACTCGTAAGAATGATGCTAAACACCCGAGGTCCCAAGCAAGGTCGAAGACTTCTTCTAATTGGCGTAACCAAGTCAATTATGCTGTACGGTGCACCTATCTGGGCTAATGCCATGAATGTGAGGAGTTACCGCAAGGGCCTAGAATCAACATATTGATTGGGGTCTATCAGAGTGTGCAGTGCATTCCGCACAGTGTCCGAGGACGCTGCTCTGGTAGTAGCAGGCATGATCCCGATAGATATTTTAGCTATCGAAGCTAAAGCTAAGTTGCAGAGCATAGCCATGTGGCAAACACGTTGGGACAACACAGAGAAGGGTCGATGGACATACCGTCTCATACACAACCTAAATGTGTGGCTTGCTAGGACACACAGAGATGTAAATTTCTATCTGACACAGCTACTAACTGGATATGGTTGCTTCAGAAAGTACCTGTATCGGTTTAAGCTCGAGGGGTCTCTCCCCTATGCACCTTATGCGTAGACGACCAACAGGAAGATGCAGAACATATGCTGCTCAAATGTGGCAGATTTGACCATGATCGACAGGTTCTGGCGGAAGCCTTTGGCGAGCTTCCTACCGTGGAAAATATTTTGGGACATATTTGGAAAACATTTTGATATGCACAAGTGGCGTGCGGTGTGCACCGTTGCAGGAAGGATGCAAAGAGTCGGCTAATAGTCAGCACCAACTCTACGACGCAATGCTTAACGGCGGTACCGTAGAGTACATGGTGCAAACACCCTAGATTAAGTAAACTTTATTGCATTATAATATCTCTTATTTTTGTATTTTATAAATTTTATTATATACATTTTAGAAACTCTAAAATGTAATAAAGAATGAATTAAAAAAAGAAAAAACACACACACACATATATTTTATAATGGTGTCGGTGCTAACATTTCATACACTTCATATGAGTACAGAATCGGAGAGGACACATTTTAAGTTTGGTGGCTATATATTTTATAATCGTGAACTCGACGATTATGCAACATGACGGACATGTCTATATCGACTAGACTTTTGATAACTAATAACCGATAAATTCACGTTTCAAAATTCATGCAAAAAGTAATAGTAAACAGTAGGGAGTTACATATGGAATAGCATACCGGGTGAATAGACGACAAGGCTTTGATGACAAATAGACACTTATTGTTTGATATTTTATACTTCTATACGTTTTGATATTTTGTGTGAAGGGTATTAAAGCTTTAATTTCACCGAAACCAACGTTTTTCATAGCTTTTATATTCTATCTATTCCATAAAAACTACTCTAGGCCAGATAGAAGTATGTAATATAGTGTATACCTAAATTTAAGTTTAGTAAATATTAAAAGTATCTCTATTCTTAACTTTAGGCTACATGAAAGAACTCTTCTTCTTATTTACTAACACTTGCATTTCACAATAAAGAATGTGTTAAAAATAAGATGCATAAAGCGACCAGTTCACAAGAATTTGTATCTAAAAAGAACAAAAATATGCACAAATAGTTAACTAAATTCCAATGAAAATGCTCAAAAGCACATTCCAATTACTCGTGTTTCATATTTAAAAAAAGATCAATTTAAAAATTGTTTAACTAACTTCAGTTGCATTCATAAAACTTGTTCAGTTTCAAATGTATCTCATACTATTTATTAATTGAGTTCTATTCCAATTTCAAAATCAAATAAAACAAATTTGCTGCCCAAAATGAAAGTCTTAAACGTTTTACTAAAATCAACACTTGATGCTAAATAGTTTTGCATTCTTTGATGCAATTAGCATTAAAATGAAAAATTTGTATATTTATTAACTCATAAAATTAACACTTTCTTTTAAATTAGAGCATATAGAACTAGAGATATTGACGAACTTAGTGACCTATTTTCAGAGAATATATGTAACGAATTTGATGCTTTGACTTTTGAGTAGAAATTGGTTTAATTTAAGATACATACATGTGGCATATATGTTGATATACTTTTAGGCTTGGAGATTTACTGCTGCTTGAAAATTGGTTTCGAACGGATCGACTTAGAAAGTAAATACAATTGTTAATTGTTTATCTATATATGTGTACGTATATTATAGCAAAGAAATCAATACAATAGATACAATTTTTGTCATATCTTTTTTTTTATTAAAATGTTTTTTGATTTTTACATAAAACGATTAAAATGAAAGATATTATTCCGCTTTGTAAGTGTATCAACGCATTTCTAAAATAATGATGTCGTCTGTCGACATAACAAAAAAAAAAAAGATGATAAAATAAATAGAGTGAGTGGGAGAGAGAGAGGAAAACGTCAACATAGCTTGTAAAAAGTATCTCAAAATGCAGGGTGTAGTTTTTTAGAGCTGTAGAACTTTGATAATTTCAAATTGAAATTTGGCTTTATAAGAAAAATTATTTTATGCCGTAAGTTTTTAAATATGATTTCGACCATGAGGGCGCGGCTGAAGTCCAATTTTGGACCACCTTTTCAAGCAATGAGACCGTATTACGGCAATGGTGCCAAAAGTCCATAAAGCGCTCCATCACTCGTGTATTAACTTATCTTCACTCCAAATGCAACAAATTTGCTTGTTAACATGCCCACTGAGGCATTATTGATCCTCATCACTGAACCGAATATTGAGATAAAACAGTGGTCGAAGGCCATAAAGTGAATGCACATTGCTCCAATTACAACGCGCGATGGCAGATCAAACCATTGGGGTACACCTATTCAATATTACGCTCTGCGGCAACCATCTTTCCACGGTCCGCACTGTACGACGTCTTTGGGGTTGCGTATTATCATTTAGAGTATAGTACGTGATGCGAAAATAATCCATGGTCGCCTGAATGGATGAGTATGCTGACCGTAAAGTGCACGTAGTGCACGGTAACTTTCCCGGATCGAAAGTTACCGTGAAATAAATTTACATAATTTGCAAGCGTTATTTTGGCGTGTGGCGATTCATGATAAAATTAGAAACCAAACTGCGCACAATTGGCAATAGAGTTGCCAGAACTGACAGATTTACGGCAGTTTATAAAATATCTAAAACAAACACCCATTATAAGGACTGAGTGAGAGAATAAAACGACAACATAGCTTGTAAAAAGTATCTCAATATAGAAATAAAAACAATAATGCCATGACGCGTATTAAATCCATTTTGTATTGCAAGATTGAAACAAAAAACAAAAACAATAAAGAGAAACAAAGCAGGATATTTATAGTTTGTAAAAGAAAAAAAAGTTAAAATGAAATAAAACCAAATAAAATAAATAAAGAAGCAGGAAGGCAGCAGACGTTGACACAGAAACAGAAACTGAAACTGAAATAGAAATAGGATACAAACAGCATCGAAATAATTCTATTTATTGTTTTCTTTTTCTTCATTTCTTTTAACTTGGAATCTACAAACTTGCAAAAGATAGACAACAAATTTCATTTGGTCTCAGAGTAATACACTTTTGCTTACTTGAAAATTGAAACGCACAGGAAGCGCAGAAGATAGAAATACGAGTAAGATGTATTTGAAAAATGCATACAATTTTGCATTAAACGAAATAGAAATGTAAATTTATTTACATTTAAAGCGAATTGTCTTACGAATTGGTTTCGAATTCGAGTTGAAATTGTCTGACTAAATTCAATCCGAATGAGGAGGCAACCGAAGCGTACGGATGCGTTTATGCAACACCTGTTGTATCTGAATTTTAATATCAAAATACATTCTGTGCTTGTTACCATTCATGAAAAGCTGCTTAGAAACATTTTTCTATGCATATTAGAACAAATTATGCAAATATATCGTATTAAAAAAAAAAAAAAAACAAGAACTAAGCTGAAAAACGTCAAATAAAATTTTTAAATAGTATTGAGCGTACTTGGAAACTACATCGATCTTTCATTTGAGTGTACTCCAAACTAAATTGAAATCGTATATTTTATGAATAATATAAATCAAATTGAAAAACCTATTGAAGATTACAGTCAATCGCTACAATACAAATGGAAAATATAAATATTTCGTCACAAAATTGATATTAGAAGTTTTTGGAGTTTCAAATAGGCAAAGTCATAAATCCTTCACACACATAGCTTGCAACGGAATTATCAGTTTGTATGAAAGTTTGTAACATTGAAGGAGCCATTGGGGACCCCACAAAGTAAAAATAATTTTTATCAGCTACATAGGTGAGACGAGTCACTATAGATTGTCCGTCTCTCTGTCTGGGTCTTGTCACAATTTTTTTTATTTTTTATTTTGAGATATCTAGCAGAAACACGGTATAACAACATATTTTGACCCTGGTCTCATAGAGCATCCATACCAACACGCCACACCCTGGTATCCGAAATTTCTTCAAAACTTGATCTCCGTACAAATTTGCCTCTAAATTTTGCTTCTTTCCATAAACTATTTTGAGTGTTGTTGGTACCAAATGTCTCCAAAGTCCAATTCATCAAGTCATGAAAAAAGAAAATCCTTCAACTTGTTCACATACCGGTCTGAATTCATTGTGCACTCATTTGTTTTAAAGAACAATGGTCCAATAATCCCAGCTGAGGAAATTACACATCACACTGTGAGTTTAGGTGAATGTAAAAACCTTTCATGCAATTCTTGGGAATTGGTATCAGCCCATGTAGC
Organism: Leucophenga montana; assembly: GCA_035044765.1. NCBI lineage: Eukaryota > Metazoa > Arthropoda > Insecta > Diptera > Drosophilidae > Leucophenga > Leucophenga montana. The sequence goes on along the minus strand of JAWNNQ010001291.1, from coordinate 2,226,661 downwards.
GCACGTTCTATTTGTTGTAGTAGTTTTGTGAGTTGCAAGTAGGCTTTCGTCACTTCATTTTTACCTCGTCAAGAGTTTTTTTTAGTTGATATCATTATTTTAAATAGAGAAGATAAATGAAATGCTTGGATAAAACTTTATATGAAACCTATACCTTGCTTAATGCTTCTTATATGAACCATAGATTTATGTGGGGCTGTATTTTTTAAATTTTGCCTTCTGAACATATGGGTAAAGTTACAATAAATTCATTTTAAAATAGAAACATTAAATTTTTATTTCAAAACTTACAAATGGGGCCATATTTGCATAGCGGATGCCCATTAAAATATTCTTTTAATACACTTTATCTATAGATTGAATAGGAGTGTCTAAATATTCATGCTTGAAGTCTATATCTTTTATAGTCTACGAGATATGTTCGTTCAAGGAGACTGTCGGACGGACAGTCAGACAGGACTATATAAACTTGTCTTCGCATGCTGATGAAGAATATATATATATATATACTTTATGGGGCCTACCACATCTCCTTTTGCCTGTTAAATAGATTTGCATATATGTACATAATATTCCCTTTTACCTTATGGTACCGGGTATACAAAATTGACATTTTGTTTTTGTATAATATTTAAAAAAGCTGTAGAACAACAGTTTCATAGTAGTTTTGTCTACTAAAATCCTGTATCAATCAAATTTTGGTTTTATAAAGGATTCATATAAACAAACAAACAAACAAACAAACAAACAAACAAACAAACAAACAAACAAACACACAAACTATTTCATTAACTCATCAATAATTTCCTAAATTCATAACTTTTGAGTGGGTTGACCGACTTTTCTTATCGAAGAGCCCCCATACTGTTCAGGGTGGGTATTTTTTAACCCCCTGTTTTTCGGACTGTGGTGATCCGATATTATATCGATCGGACTCACAAGTAAAAACTTCAATATTGCGCGTATATATAATATATTTAGTGCTCTTGCTGCAGCCACACTGAGGTGGGCTTTCGTTATTTTTTTAATATATGTATTAATTTAAATTTAAGCCTTGATTTTACGTTTTGAATTTGTGGTCTGTTTTACACCCCATGTACAGCCTTGGTAGCTATGTAGTATGTTAGTTTGTCAATTAATGCAGCCACTGCTGCTTTCTACTCTCTAATAGATAATACCATTCACACATACCAGTGTGGAATGGTATTATCAGTTTGTCTGAAAGTTTGTAACGCATTAAAGTAGGCATCGTAGTATAAAGTATATATATTCTTGATCAGCTCGATGAGACGAATCGATCTAGCCATGTCCGTCTGTCTGTCTGTAAGTTTGCTGCGCATTTTTTGGGAACCAATTTGAATGCTATCCAGCTGAAATTTTGCATATACGTTTATTTTTATTGCAGTTTAACAGAGTGTCAAGATTGACCCGCCACGCCCACTGTTTGGGGTAGCTCCATACAAACCCACTGTCCATTTTTGACTTTTTGTATGAAAAACATTTTTATTCTAGTCAATATCAACTTAATAATTGATATGGTAACTTTTAGTGGACGGATGCTTGACATATACATTAATGGGTGTGACCAGCCCACTATTTGAGGTAGCTCCCACACTTTTCACTTTTTGTAAGAAAACTTCTTTATTAAGGTCAATATTAGGTTGAAATGCAATGAGGTGCCTTTTTATGGTCAGCTGCTTAATATACATAGACTATCCCATACAAACCTATGGTCACTTTTGACTTTTTGTAAGAAAAACTTCTTTATTACAGTCAATATTAGGTTGAAAAGCAATGGTCAGCCGCGTAGCATACATAGTATAATGGGAGTGGCCCGCCCACATTTTGGGATTGCCCCCACACAAACATACTGCCCACTTTTATGTTTTTGTAAGAAAAACTTCTTTATTAAAGTCAATATTAGGTTGAAATGCGATATGGTGTCTTTTTAGAGACACCCGCTTAACATACATAGACTTATGAGCGTGGCCCGCCCTTTTTTTGGGGTAGCTTCAATACAAATCCACCGTGATATTTTAAATTTTTTTATTAAAAAATTCTTTATTTAAATTAATATTAGCTTGAAATTTGATTTCATGGCTTTTAGTGGCCAATCGCATCATATTCATATACAAATGTGCGTTTTCCGCCTACTTTTTGAACTAGTCCCATATAAACGCACAGTTGACTTTTATGCTTTTGTATCTAAAACGTCAATATCAACTTGAAATTCGATATGGCGGCATCTTACACAACAACTACATTGCTTCATACACATCTACTAGTGAGCAAGTACCATCCACTTTTTGGGGTAGCCCCTATTTAAACTCCCACTTTCATGTTTTACAATACTATTCAAAATTTCGTGTAAGTGGTATTAGAGCTTCGGTTCAACCGAAGTTAACGTTTTTTCTTGTTTTATATACACTTTATACATCATTATAATATTCACTTTTTGATTTACATATCTGTTATTTCTAAATGGCTAATTAAAATACGCAACCAATATCACTCTATATATTTGTATTGTATACAAACAGATTTATTTACAAAATTTAATAACAAATTTCGATTAGACTATAATTCATAAACTATATATTGCGCCGCATTCGTGATAAATCATAAAATACGTTCGATGATTTAGCACACCAAATATGTTTGTCATAAATACATATTATTTACACGCAACATTCGACGTACTCGTACATTGATTCCAATAAAATTCATGCCGGCATCAAATCAACTAAAATTGATTTATTCTATTTACACAAACGAACAAATATTGTATCAATCTGTGTATCTAAACATTCGATTTCTGTTTGGGCATCAGACATCAAGTATCGCAAATCAGTTCACAATATCATCTCGAACGTGACAAATCATCGAAGTGGCAAAAATCGCGCGCAAGTCAAACATATTTGCATAAATTATCAAAATAAATTTATTGATTTTCGCCTGCACAAAGGTAATCAGAACGCATAACATAAAGATATTTATTTTAAATTCGGGTAAACACAATCGGTTAGCCAATTATGAATAAGTTAAGCATCTCAAAAGATCCTGTGCAGCATTGTTAGACTTATGGATTTGCATTGAATTGTATGGAATCGAATGGAAATATATTAGTTCACATTGAAATCCAACAGATGTTCACATAGTGCTTAAGCGAAATGTTGTCGCAGAGTGTGGGCGACGCAAAGGAGGTGAGGAATCAAGCAGTTGGTGGTTGGACAGGATTTGCATAAATCCTTTGCAGTGCACAGAAACGAAGACGGCATAAACATGTGTGTGTGTGTGTTTGTTTGTTTGTTTGAATAAGGATGGAGCGAAATGGAACACTTTATTCAGTCTATGTTAATGGAAAATTGGAAGAGCAAATATAGAAATATACAAGTATGTCACTATATAACACACATAGTTTCATATAATTTTATTCTTCCTAGGGATCCTTGATTATCGAATTACCGAATAGCGTTTGAAATCAGAAAAAGACTTTTTACTAGAAAAGCTGAAAAGATAATATTTCAGCTAATATATTAATTTGGAGCTTTGACAGTTTAAACAATTATATATAATTTAAGATACTAACTATAGGCTACTCATTCTATAATTTAAAACAGTGTAATAAAGAAATACATGCAACACATAGATGGCACAAATAAAATATAATAACAATATATTCTTTCATTTTTACATAATTAATTTTATTGTTTATAAGAAACATATGAAACACAAAACTTAAATAACTTCCAGTCTGCAGTCCCATTAAATAACAATACAGAGGGTGCAAATTTTCATCTTTGAGCACTCTCTCATCAAAAAGACCTTCCTTGATCTTCGTAATAGAAAGTCTTGGGAAAATTAATCTATAATATCCGAACGTTTGGCTTTTTTGTCAAAGGCTTTGACGAAGTTTTTGAAGAGTTCAGGTTTTATGTATAATGGCGAAAGGATGATGTTTTCATTCTTCAACGTTTTCCGAGTTAACAATGATTTATTCTCTATCCGGCCAGAATTCTCTCGCGTAATGATGGTTGTGCTGCCCCAGATAATCCACCTTGCATACCTCGTAACATGCCCACCACGTTCAAATCGCAACAAATTTTCCAGTTGTGCTCTTCATAATTAATGCATTTCCGCAATTCGATCGTACGTTTCTTTGGCAGTATGTCCGATTAATTGCTCATAACTCCGGTATGTGCCCGACATCGAGATACTTTGTACCTTGTTTAAGGCTACTTAAATTAACCATACATAATATTCTTCAGTGGTCTGGTGTGGACATAGAATTGGTGAATTGGCCTATTTTGTATGGGGCTACCCCTTAAACTGTGGTTGGCATGTTCAATGAATACACTTTATCTTTCGGAAAAGATGAATATAAATATCTAAATTCGAAGTCTCTATCTTTTATAGTTTTCGAGATATGTTCGTTCAAACAGAAGGTCGGATGGACAGATGAACATGTTAAAAGGATATATTAAGTTTGTGCATATGTATTTAACAGAAATAAGGAGGCGTGGCAGAATATGTATTCTTAAACATAAACAAAAGCCAAGTAAATATTAACATATCCGCCTGTCCGCCCGTCCGTCTATTTGAACAACGAAATCTTGGATATTATGAGAAATGGAACACATTCAAGTTCTACCATTTCCCCTTCAGAGAAAGTGAACATGCCAACCCCACTATAAGGGGTATCCCCATATAAACTTGTACCATTTTTTAGTTTTTCTATGCCATTTTTTTGTTTTTGCTAATAAAATAACTCACATAGGTTACGATAGGAATTTATCCTCCATAGTTTATAAGAGGATAGAGCAACAACAATACCCAGAGAGTGGAATAGAGCCGTACTTGCAAGAATGCAACATTTATAGCATGCATGGAAGGGTAAAGGATAACATTTCTCTGTGTAACAAAAATTTCTTGTTACTATTCGTAAACAAATGGTCTTAGTAAGACCAGTGACAATGTTGTAAAAACTAAATTACTTTCAGTAGAAGAATATCTTCTATAAGACTGGTCTAAAAGAAGAATATCTTCTGTAAGACTGGTCTATAAGACGTAACAAAATTTTCCGGTTTGTCAGGTTTCGTTATCATTACAATTACAATGCACTTCCACTGGGTGGGGAAATGGTAGATGCGAAGCATGTAATTGAAGAGCAGAACTAAAAACATTATAGCTTAACTTGCGAATTTGTAGATTTTATAGGGCTCAGTATTTTTAAGGGCTCTTTCAGAAAGTTGTTGTATTTCGTGCGTCACTTGGATCACTGCCTTAGGCTCTTCTTTATCCGTACGACTTTTAGCATCTTTGATAGGCACGTGTCGTAAAGGACTTCGCTTTATGCAGCACTTCGCTTCCACAAGCTAAACTCACCTCATATCTTCGGATCTGCATTACGGAGTATGTCATCAAAATAGACGCTGCGCACCTTATACAGCAACTTTTCAACGGAATAGGCACTCTAAATCATCGTTAAACCTAATTGTACAAAGCGTGTAGTCATATGTGAATGAAATATATTTTGATTAATGAAGAATACTTTACAAAATAATTTCTGTTTGTACAAATAAATTGTAACTTTTCAATTATTTATTATTTTTATGTTGTACAGCTTTGTCAAAAAGAAAATCATAAATATAACAGATGGATTATTTATTTCACTCCACTCTAATCTGCCTCAATGTATGCTGATCGAATGAGTATTTGTGTGTTTTCAATATGCATCCAACTACAATTTTTTACTACACAATCAGCTTTAAGACCACTTAATAACCCTTATGCAAACATTTAAGGTCTCGCCATACTACACCACACCAGTACCACCGGTTGGTCTTACTAAAGCTGGCGCTGTCCGCATTGGCATTGATTTACGTACACATGACCCCAAGAAAAGCTCCAATGCAAATCCTATACGCACACATATGCTGCGCTAGAAGCAACGTTTACACATATGTATCAACAGGATACGTACACGCAGGACACTCGCTGAGAAGCCTTCTTATGTTGCTTTGGCTTATACCACTCAAACTTGAACAACTTCTTCTGAATTATCTTTCCAAAGGCGGTTTTAATACCTTGAAATGCTTGCAAGATGTTCGTACAGAAATACGGTATGAAGCAGTTCTATGTAGCTGTCGTAAAGTTTTGCTTCAAAGGCTTAACTTTTTTTTGCACGTAAACTACACAGATACTCACCTATACTCAAACACTCAGATACACTTTGCCAAACTGGAGGCCAATTTGTCTCCGCAGTAAGTTCCTGTGTACGTTTGGTTTTCTTCATCACATTTTGCTTCGCAAAATCCTTTAAAATGTTTTTCCAAGTCCTTGAGAGGGAACGAGTGTAAGAGAGAGAGAGAGAGAGAGACAGATACAAATACAGTGAAAGTCGGAGCAGTGGGCAAGGGCACATTTATTGATGTTGTATGCATCGATGAAACTTTCTTAATTTGCTTTCCTTTTGCTTATTTATTTAAGATTTTTTTGTTGTTGTTTTTTTTTCGATACATTTTTATTTACGTCTGTCCGTCCGCTTTATCGTAGCAAAAGTTTAAGTAGCCGTGAACAAATGCGGTTGTTAATAGGGATTACTTAAGTTTTCACTTCAGAAAAAAACTTTCGATTTCGATTTTATACTTTTGTTAATATTTTTAAACTTGGCTAGACTTTAAAATTGTGTGAATTCCTTAAGAACATATCAAACTGATGTTTCCTCAATCAACTTGAACCAATAAAGTAGTAGCTTAAAGGATAATAAGCATTGAACGGAAATGTACATACATATATAATAACATTTATTGTGCACAGCAATTCCAAATTTATTAAAGTTTGAGCAGAAGTTAGTTACGAGTGTAGTGCCAGATGCACACAAGCTGACGTAGGATGGTGCCTCTAGTTTTTAAACACGCGTTGGGTATGTATGTGGGCTAAAAGTTGGGACACATCATATTTGTTTGAATTTAATATTGACAATGAGTGAGCGAGTGATTTGTATGGGAGCTACCCCAAAAAGCTAGTGTGGCATGCTAATATGCAAACTCTATTTAACTGCAACAAAAATTAGTCCATGTGCCGATCATCAAGCGAATATTTTAAAAATTGCTCCCAAAAAATCAGCTACAATATACAGACGGACAAGCGGACCGACGAATATAGCTAGATCGACTAGATTACATATTTTATAGAGTCTACGATGCTTCCTTTAAGGCATAACAAACTTTCAGTCAAAATGATAATACCGTTTAGCATTACGGACGGACGAATACGTTTACAGACAGACGGACATGGCCAAATCGACTCTTTTTCCGATGCTGATCAAGAATATAAAAAATGTGTGGGGTCTGCCAAGTCTCTTGCAGCCAGATAGATATATACATTTGCACAAGCTTAGTATACACTTTCTCCTCAAGGTAGGATATAATAATTTAATAATTTTAAGCAGAAGTCCCCTCAAACCACACAAAATAACCATGAACTCTAAAATCATTTTAAACTTTGAAGGTTGCCTCAACAATAAAGAAATGTAGTATGAATTACTTGGTAGATCGTAAATTAAACTGAGCATAAAATTCATCACATTTTGAAGGTTTTTGCTAAAGGAACACCAGAGATGTTGTACGAATGACTAACAAAGGAGAACAAAAGGTGAACTGCCTGCGCTGCACGCTCAATTGGTGAATGAAGTACAGTGCAGGGCGCACGAAGTGCATGAATTGAATGCAAATGAAAGCGAAAACAATAAGCATATGAAAACTAACGCGAAAAAGCGAGAAAGATCGCTGTAAAACGAGAGAAGATGAGTGCTGCATGTATGTAAATGTACAGGTAGGAGAGAAAGAGAGAGCATGCGCTGACAAAAGCATGAAACGGTAAATCACGCGTTAAACTGACAAAGATGTGACGTGTGATGAAGAAGAGTGATAGAGTAGCGGAGAAGGTAATGCTAATAAACGCATTAACAACAACAATTATGAACTAAGTGAAGCGATCGCTGCGAACAGAGCGCGAAGGTGATTTACACGCGTTGCGTTGAGCTGAGCTGAGGCTCGAACACCTGTCACAGCAATGGAACAAGAAATTTGTTGGTCGATTTCCTCTCAAACAAGTTTGATAGAAGTATCATACTTGTGACTATGATTCGTGGAAGCTTACTTTTTACTCGTTTGATTAAATGTACTCCGTTAAGTTTGAAATAAGTACAAAAAAAAAAAAAAAATGGGTAAGTTAATGTGGTCTTGCGGTTCGGAAGAATTATAACTTTGAGCTACATTCTTTAATAGACGAATTCATAAAATCGGAAATGTGTTTTTAGGAGTGCAGAAAAAATTATTTACAGAGGAAAATTTTCATTGTGGTGATATACTTTTTGCTTCTTGATTAGTATTCAGTGTAAGTATAAGTATTCTAGGGTAAGTATTCTGGAAGCGTTGGACCTAACCAGCTTTAGTCCAAATTGGGGCTCACGGCTATTTACATGAAACAATCGAGCCTACTATGCAGAGATGAAGCGGTGGAATAGTTCTGACAATAAAGAACTTCAAAGCCCAAACGTAGAGTATAACAACCATGGAAGGAGTGGAAAGTACCGAATGAAAATAAGATAAAAAGAGGTTTTCCCATTGACTTAGCAGAAATGTCATACAAAATTGTTGGTAAGTGCCGTGATCCTCATTTGGGATTGGAAAAAAATTTAAAAAAAACTGGAAAAAGTACTAACAATATTGTTTAAAGTAAATAAATGGATGTATACTATAAATAAATTTAAAAAATATATAAATTTAAAAAAAAATGTATTTTAAAAATAAATTGACAGTTAATGTGTTCACTTTCTGTAAAAAAAAACTCTACGAGGCTAGTCTGAGTACTACCCGACCTGATGTCGGATGGCACTTGTAGATTTTAAAGATTTTTTTTCTAGGGTTGACTTCAAAGTGCGGGTTAGAAACGATAAGATAATACTGCTATATACGCTATTACACGCTGCAAATATATATGCTTATAAATACTTTCTTATGAGATCGCTCAATCTATAATCTATATATATAAAGGATTTTCGTTAGCAAACATTTTTATTATCTGAGTACTCGATGAGTGCAGGGTGCAACATATATTTACTTTTTTTTTGTCCATTGCCCCAATATACAATTAATTAGTAGTTTAACACTTTTCTATACCTATTAAGCAACTCTCGTATTATATTCGTATATAAACAGCTTATAGGAAAATAAATAAAGCTAAGAATTTAAGCACTCTTCAAACTAAACCTGTTTTAATTTGGTAATATTAGCTTTAAAAATTTTGATTTGCTTTTATTAGTGCCCGTCGTTGACCGGAAAATTTGCTGCATCAGACATTGATTGTATGAAATTTTGTACAATTCCTAAAAATTTGCTTACTTACATTTTTAATTATGCCGCTTCCACAAAAATAATAATAATAATAATTATAAATAAAAAATATTGAAACTAAACTATCTGATCTTTATCCATTTAAGTATCACTACGCGGTTAAACTAAACATGGCGTTTTTCGGAAGAGAGAGAGAGTTGTATTCCATAGTTTATTTACCATTATGTTTCATTTATGGTTCAACAAACGTGCAAAACACCTACTTATATGCATACATAGAGAAAGATTTTTTATTACACTATGCAACATAATGTTGAAAAAAGTGTGTGTTATCGTCAATTTCTTTCAAGGATTTTTATAAGTTATGACATAAGAGTGCATTAAAAACAATTGTTACTTACTTTCGCTTGCAGTTTAAAGCATACATTCGAAATTAAATGTAATCTCTAATCATATTACAATATCATTCCAGCATCCCTGATATCGTTGTTCCATGGGATTAATTTAATTCGCCGTTTTCGTCACTGATAGTCGCCAAGTTTCGGAAGGTTGAAAATCTAACAGGGCTACAGTGCATATTGAGACGAAGCGGGGAATGACAACTGTCAAAATATGAGCACTTTCGAAATTATCGAGAGAATAAAACCTTGTAAATTCGAATTTTAGTACTTTCACTCAATTGCGCATAACTTCTGTATCTTTCCATGGATTTCGTTCAACAGTGGCTTGTTTTCTTCATAAAGCATTCTTCCTTATGTTAAAAAATAATTACTTTTTTTTCTCGTCGAATGAATTTTTGATTAAAATTTTGGAAAGGAAAAAATGACTACTTCGCCAATTTTTTTCCTATTCCTTTAGAAGTACCGAAAAATCTTAAAATCTCAAAATCCTGTTCATATATATTTTTTTGCGGTTTTTGTGTGTTTTCAGTTAAAAATCTTGTTTCGTAGTGTTATACAAGTTGTTTATGTTATTTTTTTGAATTGATGAACTATTTTATTATTAGCGATCTCACAGCTTTTTTATTCAGGTAGCTTCTAAGATCAGACTGCTTTGCGCTGTTGAGCTTGCATGTTTAACAAGTTTAGAACAGCAACTAAATTTTTATAATAATAAAATGAAATTTTTCTGCATTATTCTGTTTATTTTATTAAATTTAATTACAACGTCTTCTGGAAGACGTAGTATAGGAACATCGTGTGATAAAGTTACTAAGAGCACTAACTGCAATTTGGCAAATGGCAAAATCGGCATTTGTGCAAGATACTGTGATGTACCGAAACACATAAAAGATACAGAAATTTGTTGTCATAATAAATGGGACTATGGTGTGGAGATATATTACTGCTGCGAGGAGACGGGTACACATCTAGGAGGCGCTGTTGGTGGTATACGAACGGAGCGAACTGAATTTCCCTATATGGTTTGTGCAGTATTACAAATAATTTAGCATCATATAATTATATATATATACTTTATGCAGGTTGCCTTAGGTTGGTTTACTGATAGTGGAAGATTTAAATTTGATTTCAAGTGCGGCGGTGCAATAATCAATGAGAAATTTGCTATAACAGCAGCACACTGTGCAAATGTAAATGGGTAAATACTTCAAAATGTATATTGCATTCATAAAAATATATGCTGATACTATATTCAACTAATTGTTACAGTCTAGAGCCAAATATGGTTTTAGCGGGAGGTGTTGATTTGGATAATTATATTGAGCTGCCGCATACAATTGATCAAGTCTATGTGCATCCAGAATACGATGAAGATTATGTTTATAATGATATTGCTCTACTCAAGCTTTTGGGAAGTTTTAGGTAATACTAAATATTTTTTAATATTAAATTTAATATTTGCTGCTTAAAGTGGACAGGTAATTAATATCTGGTGGCGCCCATATTTCAGCAATACAAATTTCACAGCCATTGGTTACGGCGATACAGCATTTGGTAAGCTAATGCAAAATAATTGTAAATGACACCATCTGTTTTTTGAATATTTCTCATAAATATCACTCTTCTAGGTGGTCCGCCATCCAAACATCTCTTAAAAGTGTTTTTACAACTTGTCCTCAAACCTGACTGTATCTCATTTTACAAAGATGAAGAGTCTATGCCAAATGGTCTGATGGATTCACAGCTGTGTGCCAAAGATTCTAATGGCATTATGGATACTTGTCAGGTACATTGAAAGTATGAAAAGATTAATTAAAAACCTTAAAGTGCATTGAATTGTTTTTAATTGCAGGGTGATTCTGGTGGACCATTAATAATGACCGAGCTCAATAGTAGCGGTCTGCGTAAAGAGTTCCTAGTAGGCATTACTTCCTTCGGCCAGGGTTGTGCCCTATCTACACCGGGTGTTTATATACGTGTTGCTGCTTACGCTTCTTGGATTAAAGAGACTTTAAAAACAGTTCAAGATGCAAATGTTAATAAAAGTGTTAATGGAACGAATGAAAGATTGTATTGGAGCAAATAGTTAGTATTTTTAACTTTTAAAAATGTTCAACGTTGTTTAAGTGAAGAATTTTACCAAAAAAAATATAAGCTTACAATATTGGCTGCGATTTAAAAAAAAAAAGTAATAATAATAATTGCGTTTGTGTGTTAAGGGAGGGAAATTTAAGCAGCTAGATCTGCCGAATCTAAGCAGCGATTTATATTAGACAAAAATAATTTTAATCGAGCTCTCAAAACCGAAGAATATATTTCCCAAAGATGATGATCGAAAGGCTTTCCGCTACTTGCACAAAATTTTCAAATGGCAGATGCGCCCGTCAGAAGCCTCTCTGGAAACTGGGCGCGCAATGAAGACGAAGAAGCCAAGTATTTGGGAACAACCTTAAACACATTTTTCAGCCGAACACGCCAACAAATTGATTTTTAATTCACCAGCATCAGACCAAGCCTTATCATTCTACCAATGCACTACAAACACACTTAAACAAGCTGAAATGCGTAATAGTACAAACAAAATTTAATGCCAAGTTCTTGGCTACGATCTCACTATTCCAAAATGATTATGAGCTGCTGAAATCTGCACTGAGATTCGTAGTTAAGCTCTTTAATTCAAATTTCCTCACTGAACACATCCCAAAGCAATGGAAAATATCTCTTAGTACAGTGTTTCCAAAGTCCGTCATATTAAATAAACGACTTTACAATCAATAAACCTAAACTTAAGCACAAAACAGTTTCTTCGAGCCGATTTAAATTATATTAAATGCATATTCCAGCTCCGATATTTTAAGTTTATTTCGGTCGTGTTTCCACTTATGACTGCGAAATACTCCAGCTATATTTATAGTCATATATACAATGCTATACCACAATTAGGGAGTGCATATATCTCAAAGACTTTTGCCTAAAAGCCAGTCCACTGAAACGAACGGTTGATTCAATGGACAGCAATTTAGGGATAAAATTTTGCGCTTAGTTGTTTGTTGTTATTACTATTCTAACGTGCGATAGATAATATTTGATTTTGCGCCACCCGTCCACCCAATTTTTAGCTCACGTAATTAATGGATGTTCACTATTAGTATTCAATAATATATATTTAACATTCTAAACTTGATCAGTTATGGAGCAGACGTATCAAAAAATCAAAGTTTGGATCCGGTATCTTTTATAGCCGCCGAGATTCGAATGTTTAAACACACGAAGGGCGAACAGACGGACAATATTTGAAGCGGACCAAGCATAACATATACATATGTATGCTTTATGAGGTCTGCTACGCCTTTAAATGCCTGTTAGATATATATGCACGAGTATATAACTATATTCATATATGTCAGAATATATATATATACTTTATTTTGTTTGCGATAATTCCTTTATTGGGCCTAAATTATAATACTATTCACACGCTGTGTAAAGAGTATAAAAATGATTTTTATTGCATAGAAACAGAAGCGATCTTCAATATACAAATTTTTGCTCACAACATGAAATAAATATAGTGAACACACACGGCACACGCGTGACACGATGTATCACGACAAAAATCACCGCGACCACCTCCAATCATAACTCAATATGCGCGCATGAATTTCAACCCGAGCAATGCATTTTGAATATGATTCGAGTACAAACCAATTATTCGCTTAAAATATATTCGACTCAAACGAGTTGAACTCGAACCAACCACAACCACAACCGCAACAACACTAACAACAACAATAACAACTTCGAGTTACGATCACTTGTTGTTGTTGTCTCGTTTTCTCCTCAACCACTTCATCATAACTCGACGGCTTTCTGCGCATTTCTTCGAATGCGCATGCGCAACGAGATGAGCCGAGCAAAGCCGAGGCGCCGGTTTTTCCATTGCTACCTTAATTGTTATTGTTGTTTGCTTTGGTGTTGAGTTGCTGCCACTCTTTATTGTTGTTGTTGTTGTTGTTGTTGCTACTGATGCCGCAGCTAAACTAAAGGCGGTAACAAACAACAAAAACATCGACGCCGCAGACATCGATCGACGAAGTAGACAAAAATGGGTCAGAGTATATAAAGCCAAGTTCAAACGAAACGAAAGAAATCTTTTAGTTCGACAACAACACGCGAGGCGAAAGGTATTATAAAAATCACTCCGAACGTTTTTCCATAAAAACACAAAAATTGTGATTTGTTTTCTAAAGAAAAATTTCATTTCAACCAAAAAACAAACATAGAACACAAAACAAAAAAACCAGAAGAATTTCAACGAAAGTGGTCCGCAAAGTTGCAGATCCGAAATAAAAATAAAAAAAAAAAAAAATATAAATAAATATTTAATTGGTGCAAAGTGTTTTCTTCTTTTGCAAACATTTTATTTGGTGCTCGAGAAACGAAATTATTCGCAAATAATTGAAACTTTGGATATAAAAAAACTTTTTGATTGAATTTAAAATATCAGGTAAGAAAAAATTATAGTGAAATTTATGAAATTGGTTAAGTGAAGTTGATAACTATGTAAAAAAATATACTATTGAAAAAATTTTGAAAAATACTAGTGCATTTTAGAAAGATAAAAACACGAATATCCTTTTTATCCATTTTTTGTTTCTGCCTTTAATTATATTCATGAAAAGACTTACAGAAAGAAATAGAATATTACTGTTGAATTTTTTTTCTTTTAATTTTTCCCTTTATCGAGTTATCCTTAAAAAACACGTACTTTTCTTTTGCTCATATCATCAATTTTTATTCGATTCGCATAGAATGTGATACTCTTTATGCGAATCGGTTAAGATTTAATGGAATTACTATATACTTTTTGAAAATCTAAGAACTTCATTTGATCCGTTTAGTTCCAAAAAAATGTGGTTCAAGTTTCGTGATGAAAGATTATTGTAACTCTATCGAATTTTATTCAATTCACATAAACAGCAGAAACGAAGACCTTATCATATTTCGAAAGATATACAATTTATGCACATCCGTTAGAAATTGATGGATATATGAGCAAAGAACTTAAAACTCGAAAACAGTACTCAAAAAATAAAAAACTAGTTGCCACTTTTGAAACTTGCTCTCGGTATGAGGCCGAAATTCGTGAACTAGTGTTATTTAAGAACTATGTTTATAGTCATATATACAATGCTGTACCACATTTAGGGAGCGCATATATCTCGAAGACTTGTGCCTAAAAGCCAGTCCACTGAAACCAACGGTTGATTCAATAGACCGCAATTTAGGGATAATATTTCGCGCTTAGTTGTTTGTTGTTATTACTATTCTAACGTGCGACAATCACAATACAACTACGGACAGTTACCAAAATAATAGCAGAGCGCATACAAAGCAAGACAAGCAAACTTATATCTCTTTCATCTTACAGAGTCTTATCAACTGGTAACTCGCTGAGAAAAGTTCAATATGTGTATGTGTGCATTTGTATTTCATGTACAGTGTATGTGCGTTTGATACTTTGTGTGTGAGTGCAGATTGTTTAAACCCCTTGCGCCCAAATTATTCAACCGATTTTGTTAAAACATACTTGTATATTGTGTACAATTTCAAATGAATTGCACCTCGAGCCTACAAGATAACTATATATACAGGAAACAGGTCGCAAAAGCTATTCATAATATCTTTCTTTTTATTTAAAAAAAGTTTTAATATTTAATATTAGTCAAAACAACATTTAACTTCACTTATAAAACAAATAAAATCATTTTACGCACATTTTAAACAAAACCATAAATTTAATAAGGGAAGGAAGGGGAAGAGGCCACTCATAATTGCAATTTGGCATCAACTCCAAAAGTGTTATTTGAGCACATGGTCCGTATATCCTGCACCAACTCAAACTTGCGTCCGCCGGAATAAACAAGAGGGTCTAGATATTCCTAAGTATTCTCAATCGGACTCTTGTCGAGATTGCCTAAATTCACTTTCTACTGGTCTGTGATAACTTGTATGATAGCGTTGACTTGCTTTGTATCTGAATAATGGTCCATAGAGTTAATCAGAATTTCATACAAGAAGACTATATAGTTTTCAAATATCGGTTGATGGAAAAATACTCAGATTTCTTCAAAACTATGCAAGTAATAAGTGAAATCATGCAGCCTATCGCGAAAGATAACACATCTTTCCATTGTGTTGTTCGTGACATGTTTTGTTTTGCAAAGTGTGACCTATTTGATTTTATTTTCTTTCAAACCTGTTGATCACTACCAACCAAATTTAGTTGCACGCAGGCTTTTATTACCAGCATTTAAAAATCAGTTATTATTTTGTAAGCTGCGGTGTTCTGTTGGACGTCAGCTGGAATAATGGATGCTTTCTAGTGCATAGAAATATTTAGCTTATTTATATTTCACCAATTTGTGTCGTAATTAGTTTATAATTTGATTTGCACATTGTGCACAGCTAAAGCCGAGTATTCTTGTAGTATTCGATTTGGATAATTTCTTCAAACGAGATTGATTTTCCTTTTTCTATTTTTCAATTGAATTATTTGTTCAAGCGATATTAAGGATTAAATAGAAAAATATGCCCAACAGTTTGTCGATTTAAAAAAAAGCAATTATAAACTTGATTTTAAACCGGATTTTCACTAAGAAAACATTAATGATTTAAATCAATGAAATTAAGCGGCTTGTGGCCTAAATCGGCAAAAAATATAGAAGTCCAGTTCCAATAAATAAAATAGCCATTTTTAGCAATTAAACACAAAAACATATTGGAAAATTACTTCAAAATTAAAATTAAATCACACTGGAACTTTGTCTTTGCTACGTATTTGACTTCACTCGATTAATTTCAAATATCCGTGTAGTTATTCTACTAGCTCGTCACTATTTTCAAATAAGCTGTGCGTAAATAAGTTCAGATGAAAATGAAGAAAATGAATTTTTATTGACATCCGAACACACATTTTATGACATTAGTGTTAAATATTTAATGTGCTTTAAAAATGTTTCTTAACTAATATAAAAACTTAAAAGTTAAGACAGATCCGAGTGAATGTAGCATTCACATTGTGATGTTTACATGAAGTTTTTATTAATTACTTTTCAATTATTACAAGTAATCTCGATTTGAGTGCATGAAACCATCTCAAAATTAACTTATTTAGTTTGAGAAAGCGAAATGTTGTTGCACAGTTTCAAATATGTCTTTACTATTAATATATTATAGACATACTCGTATATAAGTTTGTACATATATATACAAGAAATTCACAAATTAGCATCGAATTCTCAATGGGAATAGCGCAATATATATTGACTTCTCATAGCTTTGAATGAAACTAAGCCACTTATGAAACCCGCTAAAGCACTAAACTCATTTCGCGCTTAATGAAGCCACTCAGAAATTAGCGTAACAAGCGAAGCTTAACTCATCAACGAAAATGACAGCAAGAACAATTGCGTGTTAAATAGAGATACACAGTTACAAATACAGATATATGCGCTAGGAAAGATACACAATGCCTATTATGTACATATATACGAGTATATTGCAGGCAATTTGACAATGAACGATTTAGAATTAGAAAGTTGTTTGTTTGTTTAAGCAAAAATAAACGTCTCAGATACTCAGACATACTACCACATACTACATCTACCTTACACTACATTGCTGTATGTACAACTATGTGAAAAATTCCAACACGAAAGCGTTTTATTGAAACAATTCATTATCAAATTGAAATGCAGATGCTATCAAATCAGAATTCAAGTTGGTCAAAAATCAAGCTAAGAAAGTATGTACTATATGGAAGAAAATATTTGTACAACAAATTGCTCTTGAAGCAGTCGTCAAACAAGATTCAAGACAGACAGACAGACAGACAGACACAGACGGACGGACAGAGAAAGCAGATACATACTTATATGTGCACTCTTTTGCACACACACATACACACACACAGAAATGTGCGTCAGCCATGCAAATTGGGTCAAGATACAAAAAGAGCAGCACTTTAAGCATTTATACAAAATACTTTTTACAACAAAAATTTTGTTGTATGTACATATATAAAAAAAAAAACAAAAAAATTCACCAAAAAGAAGAAAAAATAAAAATTCGTCGAAATTCTATTTAACCAGTTAACAACTTTGCATGAATAGCAATAGACACTAGCATACGAGAGTGGTTCCAAAAGATCAATATTTAGATTTGAGTTTTCGCCGGGTTTGAACATTTGCAGCGGAAATCTTTTAAAAATTGTTCAAAGAATGCGTAACCACATATGATACGCGTAGATTGCTTAAGTAACCGTATTAAATTTGATAATTTCTTTTGATTAAAAATAGAAAAGATTAACATTCAAAGAATGGACAGTAAATTTGACAAATAGTCGAAGCAATTATAATTTGCATAATTTTCAAGTATAGTACTAAATTCGTAATGTTGAAAATACTAACTAAGATTAGGCATTGTTGATGTTAGCAGTACAATTGCATGTATCTTATTCATTAATTGCGTTCAACAGTTTTGATTTGTTCAAAAATGGTTTTCAATTGTTTATAAATCGATACAGTTTTCTGATTTACAGATAACCTGTAACACTTTTTAAACCACTCTCGTAGTTTGCCTTTTAGCCAAATACGGAAAGCGTCACATCAAGAACAGTTATGCATACATAGTACTACATACATGCCTATAGAAAGAGAGAGAAAAAAAATGCAAGAAGAACTTGTCAAATTAAAAGAGCGCGAAAGCGCATGCAAACAAGCTATTCACACTCACACAGCCACATGTAAAAGCAAATCAAAGTAAAAAAAGGCAAACTGCAATGCATTTTTTATTACCGTTTCACACAACTTCATTACGTTCCTCCAACTCACCTTACCAGATTTTTTTAGAACCATTTCCAGTTGCCGTCTGCAATACATATAAAAATGTCAAAGGCGCAACGCAAAACAAAATTGTAACACAAGTATGAAAAGCTTCAAGTGTCGCCGCCATCATTGAAATCGTTATCGTCGCTGTTGTTGTTGTTGTGGTTGTTGTCATCGCAGCCATTATCATCATCATTGAATCGGCAACTTGTCTTCTCTTCTTGACTGTCTGGTTGCATATGAAAATGCTTATTGAACTAAAAAAAAAAACACAACAAAAAAGTGCAACAGCAGCAATAAGTACAAAAGCAACAACACCAACGACACGAAAACCGTTTGTTGATTGGCATTACTGACCCAGTTCTCTACGCTGTGCATACATTGTTGTTTACTCTTTTCCTCTCCTCCTTACACTTGTGCACTTAGCTTCATCTAAAAGGTATAAGCTGCGCTGTTCATGCACGCAGCGTCAAATCGTTTATGCATGCATTTGTGTGTGTGTGTGTGTGTGTGTGTGTGTATGCAAATTTGTGGCGCACGTTTTAAGCCGCCGCCGCCGCCACTGCTGGTTTTATTGTTTGTTGTTCTTGTTGTTATTGTATTTTGGGCAGCCTTTCATTTTGAAAAGAATTTCATTTTCATTTCTTTGCTTATTTGCTTTTGAATTTTTGCGCAGTGAGTTTTTGGCTTTGACTTCTTTATACATATGTATGTATGTATATATGTTGTTGCTTTTATTCCGTTAGCGCTTTGTGTGTATCTGTGTGTACATAAAGATAACTAAAAAATATTTATTGACTGGGCATGCATATCAATTAACACCGTTTAGCGTGTTCAAAGGTGATGGCTATAAAAGAACACGAGGGGAAGAATAGTTTCAAAAAGAGATCGCTCAAAGAATTGTGCTACTTCTTTTTGACTTTGACTTTGTCTTTGCCTTTGATTTATTTAAATTCTGAATTTAAAAATTTGCATGGTTTGATTCAAAAGATCTAAATCTTTTTGAGGAAAATATAAAACAACTTTTTTTTTTTAGATACTATGTAGGTGTAACTATTGATTTCATTTAAATTAATAAAATAAAGTAATAAATTAATGCATAAAGCTTGAGTTATAAAAGATTGTACGATTCTTAACGATATTTATTTATATATTGAACTTTGAATTGAATTAAATTCCCGAGATTACATAATTTCAACCAGAAAATTGGCTTTACTAGAAGGATAATTTTGTACAATTAGTGTTTAAATATTCTCAAAGACAAATTTTGACCCCTTTTTCAAGCAATGGGGCCGTATCTCGGCAATGGTTAGCACAATGTTGTCTTCCAAGTTGTACAAAGTTGCTGCTTTCTTCGCATAACTCAATGAGTAAACCCAGAGAAAATAATCCAAAACAGTAAAATCGCACGATCTCGGTGCCCATTTGACTGGTTCATTTCGAGAAATAACGCGTTCCCCAAATGTTTTCTTCAGTAAGTCGATTGTGTGAAGCGCTGTATGGCATGTGTCGCCCTCTTTTACTTGTCTTCAATAAACATTCCATTTAATTGGGACATGAACTATATACATATGTGGCTTATATTTGTTGCGCTCTTTATTCAGTTGTGTATGATGATCTTGAAATATCCATACAAATGCCTAGTTACGAAATGAAAACTTCGGTTAGCGGAAATGACCAGGCTGACTACACCAACTCAAAGATTTTTTTTTAGATTTTTTGTTTATGGTTAATTTCTATAAATAAATACAATAAAAGACAATTCTTGGTAACTATTTTTATGATTTCCATTGTACAAAAACATAATTTAAATTAGTAATAGGCATTGATTTATTTGTAAAATAAGTAATCACAAATTAATTACCGCTTAGTTCTGCGCTTTGAGCCAAATTATTAATTTTATAGCATATCTAGCAAATTGCCGCTCAAAATTATTCTGCATAAAAAACGAACAATTTGTAAATTAATGTTTTAAAACATATTCAAATTATTGATTGCATTTTTCAATTAACGATAATTAATATACCCGAAAATTATTTATTGACTTGTCTGATAAGTTACTACTTTTTCAAATTAAAACTGCGATAACTCCTACACAATCACTGCAACAGTAGCATAAAACAGTTCTGCATACTGAACAAAAATTATATCAGAATAAGTACAGATCATTTTATTGCGCGTTGAAACCTCAGATAACATCTTTAAGACTATGGCTTATTTGAAATTAAAGTTTATTTCACTCTTGCCATGCATGACGCACGATCTGAACACAGTCTGTGTGAATTTTTAGATTTCATACACTTTTATTAGCTTATGATAGCCTCCATGATAGATTTATATATATATATATATATATATATATATATATATATATATATATATATATAATGATTTTGATTTGGTTTTGTATATATATATATATATGTATTATTGAGTTGTTCTTAATAAAAGCCTAAATACAACAAACCTTCCTTAAATTGGTTATTATTGAAGAAAATATAAATATTTGAATCAGTTCTTGTATTTAAGTTAAACAATACTCGTACTCTGCATCTCCCTCACTCTTTTTAAAATTGTTTTTCTATTCGCTCCCACATATGTACTCGTACATATGTACTTGCATTTACCGCAAGAAAAGAAGCTTCATGTGCGTCCACTTTCCCTTCCTCTTTACTTTCTTTGACTTTTGTAACTTTCATTCATGCGTAGTTGTTACTTTTTTTTTAATTTGTAATTTCTTTACAGTTTTTTTCTACCTATTTCAATTTCTTTGGTATTTGTGGTTGTCGTCATTGTTGTTGCTATTGCTTTTGATTTGGTTTTGTATTTGTTATTGTTGTTTCTATTTGTTGTTGTTGTTGGTATTACTTTTGGCTTGTGTCAGTTTTGTTGTTGATGGTGAAAGTTTTTTTTTTTTTTTTTTTTAAATTGTTAGCTTAATGAACGATTTTTTCTTCTTCTTCTTCATTGTTTAATTTTCAAAACGTTTCGTTTAAATTGTTAAAAATAAATTTTAATTAAAATTATCCACGCAATTTAAGTTGTACACGCGATATTTTCTTTAAATTATTAATAATAGTTTGCAAAAATTGTGTTTAAAAGAAATTTATCGTATTTTATTTTAATAATGTTCATTTTTAAACTAAAACTATTGTTTATTGCATAAAAATATGTCGTAGAATTAGGTGAAATTTATAATTATCGTATAAAGACATTCAAAATTCTGGTTAGTTCCTTAGCAAAGAGCAGACAAACATATTTTTATAGAGTTTTTTTTAATCTTCATTATTTTTTATCTTCTCTCGCTTAAATTTTTGTTTTAAATTTTTTGAAATTACCACAAAATAACAAGGCTCCGGATAAAAAGAATATGATGCTGGGCACATTTCTTCCATGTCAGAGACCGTTTTAAAGCTATTAGTTATTTCAGTAGTGTAAACTGGCGCTAATGCTCTGATGGTAGTAGTTAGTACTGAGAGAATCTCTTGAAAATGTCGTGAATATTCGTCATCCACAAGTGTCGCTAGCTGCGCTGATCCAGTTTTGGGGTATATATTGATTGTTTTTGGACTCCTGTTCCGCACGAGTTTGCTTTTTGTGGTGTGCGACGACAGAGCCTTAATTGCATCCTTTTAGTTTTCCCCAGGGTGCTAATAAGTTTTCCGACTGCCAGACTGCTACAAAAGCTACAAAAGTCGTTCTAAAGTTTTAAACAAAAAATATCTTTTGGTGAGTCTGAAGTCTTTTGTTGAGTATTTTCCAGCCTTGGAAACGAAGACCACCCTTCACTTCTCTCCAGCTCTTCGTATGTATGCTGCACAAAGCCAACCGCTGAAGATCTTAAGTAGCTGAGAAACTGCTTGCTTCATGACCGGTCGAATGTCATCCGATACTGGTGATTTGTGGGTTTGTAATGATATGATAGCCCATATTATATTTTCATCTGTGAATATGTCGCTTTGCCTGCTTTCTTCCTTTGCCTTATTGAAAAGCCTTCTTATTTTCCTGAAACACGTTGCACTAATTGGGTAGGCGGTATGACAGTTCCTCCTAAAATAGGCCAGCACCTCAGCACTCATCCATCTTCGATCTGTCGTTGCACATTGCTCTCAGTGAAACTTACTTGTTATTGAAACTTACTTAAAATTGTCATTATATTTGAGCTCTGGAACACAATAGCCACCTTTTTTGACCTCAGCCGAGTTCTCTACTAAGTGTAGAATGGTGCTGTGGCCCCCAGCGCATGGTTTAGGAAGAATTAACTACTGGGGTTTAGCTGCGCTGCAGAAGATGCCTGTAAGTTCTAGATTCAAAGTCCAGATATGACGTCTTAAGCCACTTGAAAGGTGGATCGCAAGAATCAAATTATGCCCACGAAGCCTGCTATATGTACATTGTGCAGATATAGGTGAAATTTGGTATCAGACACTTTCGACCTGACCAAACTCCATATTTTAGTATTGGTCTGTCGACTCATCAGTGTAAAACCGATATATACGGTTGCAATTCCCATTTCCTTCCCACCGCAGACGCCTTTTCCATGCTTTCCTCAGAGATTCTACGCCAGAAGAGTTTTGAGTCCAGATTTGCACCAAGATGCTTGGTTTCTTTAGATAGTTTGAGTTGGTTTTCCCTTCATGGACGGGAGTCTGAAGCTTGGAATCTTTTACTTTCCCGTAAAGAGCATCAGTTCGGTATTTGTCGATTGGCATCAAGACCGTTCTGTTCTGTTCTGCTCATTTTAGAGTAGTGCCAAACGATCACTGTTTATGGACAAGACTTTACGCATTACCATTAGAACCAGTTCATCTGTCGTCTACCTACGCTTAGTTCTGATTTCAGGAGAACATCGTGGAGAATCAGATTCCAGAGTAGAGCTTATCTCTCGTGGCTTTCTTCCTTATTTCCGCCGAACAGTGTTCGTAGCTATAGCCGTAGTGCTCGACTATTATACCCTGCGTACACTAATTGGTTTTTCATAGTAATTAACTAATTTTATTAATTTAGTTAATTCTTCATATTAAAAATGTCTTTATTTTATTTATTTGCACAATTTTTTACTTTTAAATTGTGTGACTGAATTTTCTTTTTTAATTGGATTCCACCATTGAAAAAGATAACAATCATTAAAAATTTAACTGTATCCAATTCAGCTTTCTACTTTACAGCATTTTTCGCTCTATTCATTCAGAGATACCGCAAAAATAAATAAAAGTATCGCATGCAGTCATGCATGTACACGACTAGACTTGAATGCGACTTTCCGCAATGACCTGGCAAAAAAATTTAAAGAACTGTGTCTGCCCGCTATGAACAAAAGTCAAGTCAAGCATTTGAAAGTAACATTCAAATAAACTATGCAGGAAAATTATGGCATGCAATTCGTTTTGCTTTCTACATGCAACGAAAATGAAAAATTTCCAAGAATTTGTAACTTTGAGGTCAAGTAAAAGTATCTACATATATCATACAACATATAGCGAGAAACCAAACAAAGTGCAGATAAAAAGATTCATTTATAAAAATAACTTTCGCTTTCTCAATAAAACTTAAATCAATTAATGACTAATAAAGAGTTCACAAAATTTCGCATGACACAAAACTTTATTATCTAAATTAAAGTTCCAGATAAACTATTGCATCACTTTCCATTCGATGCATACAAATTAAACAATTTCCGTATTTCGAATTTTCGACAAAAAAATAAGTTACAAAATAAACCATAAATGCGTTCGATCAATCGAAATGTCGCATAGAAGCGTTTGAGTAGAAAAAATTTCACAAGCGCATTAAAATGCGTCAGCAGACAGCTTAATACGATATAAGATATCGTACATAGTAGATACAAAACAACAACAACAACAACAATTTGAGATATGCAAATTAGTTGGCAAAGAGTTCGCTGACCAATGAAATGTAATAAAAGTGCTGTAAGCAAAACGAAAGACTTAAGATACAAACTTGTTTCTTATAGTTAAATGTAATTAATCTACTCAATTGAGCGCAAAATGCATAAATTATAAATAATTTTAAATAAATTTTCAAAAATCTTTGCAAGAAAATCAAAAAAAAAAAAGAAAGTGAAACCAGTAATCTTTGAAACCTTTGCTTCTCCTTTGGAGTCACCTTATTGCCTCGAAATTTCTCTCGCCATTCGGAAACCAAAAACCAAAAGAAACTGGTTATCGGTTGATTACCAACCAAGCACATTATACTAAACCCAAATCCTACGATAAAACCAGCCCAGCCGAGAATGAATCACACGCTGTGCATTTCACTCTCAGCGGCATTGAAGCACAAGCCAGCAAAAGCGAAAAAAAAACAAACAAAATCTGATGCCCAAAAAAAAGATACAGATACACGAATCACGAATCACGAAAAGTATCTGAACGGCTGCTTTTGCTTTCGTGTGTTGTCAGTGAGCCATGAATTTACTTTCGAGTATGCCAAAAGTTTGCGGCATGAATTAACATTTTTTTCTCCACAAAGAACTTACTAAACACAGGTAGAGTAAGCGGGAGACGAAGAGCATTGTGTAAATTAATTAAACTTTCTTCTTACACTTTTATTTCTCTATTAAAAGTTTTTTTTTTATTTTTTTTTTTCAAAATTGCCGCTCATTAAGCGCAAACGCCTTGTCAGGTTTAATAATGCAATTACTTTTGCTTTAATCACAACAAATTAAATATTTTTTGATGCGTTTTATTGTCATTCTAATTGATATTGAAAGTAAAAGTTGCATGTGAAGTTATGTTTATCATTATAAAACAATTATGTGAAAAGTACACAAGTAAACAATAAAGTGACGCTTTTTAGGAAAATTGTTTGGGCTTGGTAAATTGAATTGTATAAGTTTTCATTCCTATTCCAGATAATATATTTAAGTTGAGATAGATACTTTTCAGCAACTACTGAACTTTTACAGTTTTAAGCTTCAAGGGCAAATATTGAAATGTAAAATTAAATGTCACAAACGAGGCAGAAGTTACTTTAGATAAAAAGTAACGAAGATATGTATATGTGTTTTGTATTGTACTATATATGCTAGGTACGATGATCAAGGTTAAGAACATTAAAACAAACCCAAACTTGAATAAGAAAGAGGGCGCTTCTCAGGCTACATTTTTAAATTTGGGTACACATAACGCAGAATCTATTAAACCGATTGAAATAATTGTATTGTTTTATGGAGAG
Organism: Leucophenga montana; assembly: GCA_035044765.1. Classification (NCBI taxonomy): domain Eukaryota; kingdom Metazoa; phylum Arthropoda; class Insecta; order Diptera; family Drosophilidae; genus Leucophenga; species Leucophenga montana. The sequence goes on along the minus strand of JAWNNQ010001291.1, from coordinate 2,200,819 downwards.
CGAGTAAATTGTTCTGTAAATTCATCAAATTAAAAGCAAATGTTTACAAAACTCTTGGAGTTATAAATATTTTGCTATAAAATGGCATTGAAACGTGATGTTTGCTTAATTTTTGGCATAAAGTTCTAAATTTAAAAAAATAATTACCAATTAAATTACCAAGTTTGCGGAGGTCATCCCAGCCTTGGTATTTGCACCGCATGCTCGGAAGTTATCAGTATCGCATGTTGTCCCTGGGGTCGTTATCAAAGGGGGAATGTATGCGAGGCTTCCCCTGTGTCTTCACTGGTAAAAGTTTTGCGGTGGCGGAAACCAAACACAGCGCACTAACACTTAATTAAGGGTTCTCACACAATTTGCTCACCATGTTCAGAGACTACCTAGGGGATACGTGCCCGAACGATGGCAATCCTAATTGAATTGCAATCAATAACTTTCCGCATTAATGTGGACTTCTGAAAACTACCCCATCCACCTCTTAAAGCTTAAATTTTTTCGTTTTTAATGTGAAAATTTACACTTTTTGACAGCTGACTTCAAAGTAGATGTAAGTCGTAAAGCATATTGGTTACATTAATCCATTTTATTGAAACTGTTAACGTCTTATAGTGGTCGGATCTAGAATATTTTATTAGAATTTATGAAAAATCTATCTATACCAAATTTTGTAACTTTAGTTTACAAATTTTTGAAAACCAAATTTAGTTGGACAAAAGTCGGCAATTCGAAGAAACAAGGGTATAATAAGTTTGTGCGAATGTATATAACAGCGAGAAGCAAGCGTGGAAGAGCACATATACTATACTTGATCACCATCGGATACTGAGTGCATTTGCCCATGTCCATCTGTCCGTTCATACGTCCGTCCGTCTGAGACAAAAGATCGCAGAAGCTATAAGAGATAGTGATTTTATACTAAGACGTTTGGCAATTTGGCCCGTATATGCTCGCTTTTCAAGGCCGCTCGAGAAAATATTTTACTTTTTTTTTATATTTATTAGGTGAAAATTCTACACTCAAGTCACCTGTTTTTTGAGTATATGCAATCATTTTTGTTATCTGAGTACTCGATGGAAAACTCTTTTTCCCGAAAATTTTAGATTGTTGTTTGACAGCGCTTTTTTAAATGAAGTTTTTTCGATATAAAAAATTTGCATCGATCTCAGTATTGAGCTTTAATTAAAAGGAAAAATAAAACTGTTTTTCTTACTAGTTTACTATATAGTGTAACAAGTTACTATATAGTTGAGCAAGCTATTTTCTATTCAAGCCTGACTTGGCAGAATTTTATATAAGATAGGTCAATCTTATAAAGACGGTAGCTGAGATTGCAGTGCGCAGTGCGACAGCCTGCAAGCATTTTTGTATAATTTTGTGTTGAACAAGAGAAAACGTTTTAAAATATATCTTCCTGCTAATCAAATACCATCAAGTCGCTTAGGTAGACTAAAGGACATGGCTGATCAAGAATATACTACGAGTATATACAATAATAATATACTTTATGAGTTCTGCAACAGCTGCTTCATTATATTACAAACACAATGAAAAATCTACCTTTAACCTACCTTTAATCAACTCATGTAGAAACGTTAGAGTAGAACGCTTAACATGAATATGCTGAATGATGCAGACTACAAGAAATATCAATAATACAAGCAACGCTAATTATCAATAAAATAGCAACTTTATGTTAAGATCCGTTTTACGAATAAAAGAATCATGCAAACATAGTTGAACATAGTTGAACACCAAAGTAAGATGCAGATAGCTGGAAAGAGATAGAAAGAATTCCAAAGCGTGCTATATCCATTTACGATTTGTAAGTATAAAATACTTCCGCACGTTTGTAAGACAGCTTTCTAAATTTACATATGCATAATAATTTCTTATGTTTCACGTAAAAATCGAGCTCTATGCCATGACAAAGACTTGCAGACCAAACAGCTAAATTGTGTCACAGAGAATCAAAGCCGTCAGGCCAGCAAGAAAAAGACACACACACACACACACACACACACACACACACAACAAGTGCTGAAAAGCAGGCAGACCAATGAATTTATGCTAACAGCTGCCTGGCACATAAAATAATATGTTGTAGATACATTTTATTGAGCTGCAGATACAAAATTATATTAAATCAGCAAAATCAATACAATTAATTTGCATTTCGCTGTCAAAACTTCATAAGTAAATTATTAAAAAATAATGCAAAACTGTGCCACATATTACTATACATAGGTAAATAGCTGAAATATTTTCATATGATACTTTTCATAGATATATTCTTTTTGAAGCTCATTCGCATACATTTCAATAGATTAGCTTACAGCTAAGAAAAGCTGTTCAGCTATTTATGTTCTTAGCTGTATTGACTGAACGTACGCTTTGTATTTGTATCTTTTCAAAGCTAGAATTTCTATAGCTGCTATTGTATCTTTTATTTATTTATTAAATTTAACGGTTAACACGTTGCACGAGATTTGAGCTGGGAATACCGCTAGAAACGACAAGTTGAACTGGTTCTACCAGTGGCAAAAAAAAAAATATATAAAAAAATAAAGAAAATACAAAAAAGATGTGCAGCTATATACAGTCTTAGCTACAGCTGCAGCAGTTAAATCAGAAATCAATGCTCTGCGATTAGCGTATAGCTACGATTGTTACTGCCACTTGCTATGCTCACTACTTGCCGCTATCTAATTGCCACATTTCAATTGCCACCGGGCACTTCTTATTGCCTATTAGTATTACATTCTCATTGCTGCGCTTCAATTTTGCATTTCGCTCGTATCGAATTGCACTGCCAGTAGACACATACATACCGTGTAGATGCATATTGTGCTAAAGAATGCCTCATCAAACAACTACATTATTGTAGTATTCGAAAACTTTACGCTTGAATTTTAGCACGTTTACAGGAAGTTTGACTCGTTCTAATTATTGTTCATTCCATACGCTGTTAGTTTAATTTAGGTCTTAACGCTACAAGCTCGATTCGATTTGAAGCAACTTGTTGCTTTCTAAATATTGTAGATTCAAATGAATTTGCCGCACCTCGCTTTTCATGTTGTTTTTTTCACATGCTGCGGTGAAGTTGTTTTTTATTTTAATGAAGCCATAGCTACTTCATACAATCTGCTCTAATTGCATGAGGCATTTTTTGCTTTGTATTCACAAAGTATTCAGTTGAGTCTGTCAAAATTGGCTTTTGTAGCGCACCACAGCCCACAATCTGCAGTTAGAGCAACTGGCAGCTGGACAGGTGTACGGCTATGTTGTCCATCTGTCTGACTGTCCATCTGTCTGTCTGGATGAATGGTCGGTTAAACTTGACCAAAAGCAAACATTCAAGTTTAAATGGTGTAGCAGTTAAACTAGTTTTCACGATTCGGAAGTGGTTTTAAATGTGTTTTCTTTTTATTTATATTTTTTTGTAAGAAAATACGCTTGGAAAACCATTCTTTTGATTTTATACTATGTATAGTAACAAAAAATATGTCGCTTTCATTGTCATGCATGAAGTTAGTTTAAACCGCTCGCATGTATACGATATAATTACTTCAAACTGTTTTGTTGTAAAAGTTTATACGAAAATGATTTATAATATATATGGTAGAAAGTTGAAGTAGTCATATGTAATTCGTCTCAATTCTTCATATTGCATTCAAATAAATATTTTATGGAAAACGAAGTACAAGGTTGCAGTTTAAATTTCTAACGAAATTATTGGGACCCTGAATCAATAATGTCGGAGGTGGTTTGATCGCTTTAAAAGTGGTGATTTTGAGCTTGAAGATAAAGAACGACCTGGTCAACTCAAACAGTTTGAAGACGAAGAATTCGAATCATTGCTCTATGTGAACCAATGCCAAACGCTTCAGGAGTTGTCAGATTCTTTGGGAGTGGATGAGTCGACAGTCAGCAAACGTCTAAAAGCCATGGGATTGATTCAAAAGGCAGGAAACTGGGTGCCATACGAGCAAAAACGGCCGTTGTCGTTTTGTATTCAGACGTTTTGTATTCAATAACATGAATTTCATTGGACTATTTTATCGAAACCACTTAAGAACAATTTATTCGCAAGTAAAGCATTGCTTGTAGAATGTAGAATATGGTAGCAAAAATAAAAAAAATCATAGTTTACTCATTACTTTTGTAACAAACCCCTTCAATGCAAACACTGCTCACCTATTTTGTAGTTCTATTAACTTTACAAATAAGTATATTATTAATCAATGCCGCCAAGTGGCGAAAGAGCAATGCTTGCGCTGAAATTAGGTCGCATACGAAGCACGCTGCATGCAAGTATATATAATTTTTTATGCTCTTTTTCACTATTTCCATACACCTGCGAGTCGTGCTCAGGTTCAAAAAACTTATATACACGATTAGCAAACAACCAAATCGAGACGTGAAAGTGTTACGCAGTCAATAGAGAGTAGCGCATGGAATGTTAAATCGAACTATTATTATTATTATTATTAAAACACAAACTATGTACGATAGTATATAATTAACAACTTGCAAACGAAAGACTGTAACAACAAACTTGTAACTAATGAAAAAAAACAAAAAAAAAAAAACGCAACTACTCTCTTTTCTTCAATAAAAGCATGTTAAATCAACGCAAAATGCAAGCCTATCTGTTGCTCTCAATAGTGGCCACCAATTGTCTGCTGCTCACCTATGCCTTTCCACAGAATGAGGTCTATCAGCGGCGTCAGTTGACACAACAACAGCAGCCCGGTTCGCCTGTCTACAGACCAGAAAGTAGCGCACGCAAGTTTGCTGTCAAACCAAATGCTTCAAAGAAAGTCGCCTTGGATGATGTAGAGGATGAACAGTTGGAGAGCAATCAGATACAGGAGATACCAAACGGTTTCTCATGGACCAATATGCTGGGCACATTGATGACAATGTTCTTTAATGGTGCCACTGCAAATAATGCACCAACCAAGTCCGATGATGTTGACAATTCGATTGGTTTGGGCGGCTCACCGTGGGCGAATGTCATCTCAATGGGTAAGCAGAAAAGCTTTTGATTAAATTTATTTGAAATGCTGCAAATTAATAAAATTGCAAAAAGAAATAACAAATTAAAGAGAAATTTAATTGAACTTAAATATTTAATGTTATTTATATATTTGTATTGCTAGGTCTACGCATTGTAAATGCACTGCTCGGCGGTGGCGCACCTAGCGATGGCATCGATAAGGTCGATAATGGCGGTTCGCCAATGCAGGTAAAATTTTAATATTTTCAATTTATTTTAATGCTTTTTATTCGATTTTTTATGCACTTTTGTTATGTTCATTTGTTCAATTAACTGTATATAAAAAGTTTACTTTAGAAAATGGATTTGAAGATAGTTTTTAAGCTAAATTATAAGTTTTGTTGTTAGGCAATGCTAGTTACAGCTTTAAGAGTATCTTCTCCCCATATCGAACAGTATATATATATAAAGATGAAAAACAAACAACGTTTAATAGTTAATACAAAATTAGATGAAAAGCACGGCCAGCGGACTGATGAGCACTCGTAGCTGTGCATGAAACTTGTGTCTACGAGGCTAAAACAATCTTTGTAACATAAAGTTGGTATAGTTCTTTCTTCATATTGAGAAAAGTATGTCAAATATTTTTCAATGTACTGCAGCGAAGTAGAACTGAATTTATTAGCGATTGATGAGTTCTGGCCGTTTCTCCGCGAGAGATCTATGCAAATCATCCATTTGACGACAGTACACTTCATAATCGAACGTCTGGTTTTGCATTGAACATTGTTGTAATTGATTCATTTTCCAGCACTGGTCATGAGGCGCTTCAAAATGGGTAGAATTTGTAGCGATTCAAATTAGTATCGGCGATATTCAGCCGGTTAGTGAGAATAATTTCTTTAAGTTCATGAGGAACTCATATATTGCTAGACGTGGACAGTGAAGGAGCAGTGTCTCCGCTATATCACGAGCAGGCGAATGTGGGCTTGATTTAATTAGTTTCTTTATTTGGCCGCCACCAGCTTTAACGGGCTTTCCGGTGCGAGGAGTTTCGTTGACGTAAAACTACGCTTTTGTAGAGCATTTTTCTACTACATTTTCTACTATAAATACGAGTTTTGATACCTTCGCTCAACTATAACTATATATAACTATAACTGATACCAATAACTTCATTATTTTTCCATGAATTTACTTCAATTCAGCATGTTTTCTTCGTAAAAGGTCCTTCCTTACATAAAATTTGATAAACAAAGCTTTTTTTAATCTTTTCGATTTTTTCGCATCGATTAAATGAATTTTCTATTTAAATATAATAACAGAAAGTTATTAAACAAAATTTATGGTAATTTAATTATCTTTGATGTGGTGTTATATTTAACTAAATCGGTTAACCCTAAAACGCGAGTTATGTTAAAATATATGAAACTAGCTCCGAAAATGGGGAATGAAATGAAAAATTCTTATCCAAAAACCCTATCCATAGAAACAAATTATATTGCGATTTTCGTGTTCAGCTGGTCAAAATCTATATAGAAAAAATAGTGGCATATTATTATATTACATGGTTGCACTGCAAAACTTGAAATAGCTTGGTAGCATTGGAAAATTTGAGTGAAATGTTGGTTTGCAACACTATAAGTTCATTAAATGGCAGCACACGTGGTAAGCTGAGGTAAAGCCAGCGTTCGTTCATACTCATCGTTGGCCAAGCACTGGAGAGTTTCCATCATTTCTTTGTGCTGTTTGATAAGAAGAATACCAAATTTGACAGGTTAACAAAATCAGCTGTTCAGTAGTTTCGTTTAGCTTGCGACTTACTTATGACTTCAATGTAAACGCTTTTTAGGAACTGCTAGTACTCTTTGCTAGTTATATTTTAGTGCTCTGCATGTAAACAGCTTATTGTTAAGCTAACAACTGCAGCGCTTCCCTATTTTGCAATAGTTTTTGCCATTCACACCCAACTGAAAATGTGGCGCATAGTTTATCGTGTAGTTTAGAGAAAAGTTACTAATCTGCAAGACTAGAATTCGATACTGTATAGTTTAGTTGAGAAAACGTTAATTTATAAAGATTTTGCATTTAGCATAGAATTTTTTTTTTTTTTTGTATATTAATAACAATTTATTTTACAACTGTGTATTTATTTGATACAAATTAATATTGTTTTTATAGTCAAATGGTGTTTGGTTGCTCTTGCTTTCTCACTCTATCAGCCTATCTTTTTGATTTATTTAATTTATATTTAATTTGCTCTGCTTGCTCACTCACTCACACTCCTCTCGTTCGTTCGTTCGTTCGTTGGTTCGTTTGTCATATGTAATCGAACAGGGCATCTTGGCGGCTGTGCTTTCATCCGTGCTGGGCACCAGAGATCCCGATCAAGTGAACTCGATGGCCAAACAAGCTGGCGAGGTAAATTAATGCAAAATGCTTTTGTTCTTTATAGAATTAGTTTGTTTTATAATTTCCTATCCAATCATTAATTCCATCACTGGCTAATCAGACATTAATAATAATAATAACACAATTGTAAATTCGTTCCAACTCCACAAGTAATTCGCACAATCATTTTGTAGTACAATATTTATTGTTGCTAGCAATGCTAAAGATAAAAAAAAAATATCTAATTATTCTGTATCATTGTTTTCGCTTTTTTTTTATTTTTCATTTGCTAGTTCATACAGATCGTCATGAATCTGTTGGATGCATTGAAGACATCATTCTCCCATCGTTCGCTTACCGCACGCTCTCTGGGCAAACGTGACTCGGTGAGCGATGCTGCTGTGGCCAGTATCTCCCTATTGAAGGGCTATGTGCGCACCTATAGCAATACGGAGGATAAATGCATGCAACGCTATATGTGTGAGGCGAATACGGAGTGTGTGCGTGAGATTGGCGGCAGCAGCATCTTCTGCCAGCTGGGCTCATATGCGACAAGCTTCCTTCTCGATCGTTCCAGCGACAGCAGCTTTGAACATTTATACGATGCTGGACGCAGAGGTCGCTCGGGCAGTGATTGTCGTCAGCTATATCTGGAGTGCAATGAGGTCTAGAGCGTTGCAAGCGATTAGCAGTGATTGGCCAGGTAAGGCTGGCTGTCATTTGTTCTTTAGCTAACCGCCACTCTCACTCCGTCACTCTACCGCCTGCGACTGGATTTTTTAAATTAATAAACTAATTTATGTACTTTACTTGATTTTAGGTTTTAGTAATTTATTTACTTTAATTATGTGTGTATTTGTATTTATTTGTCGTCGTCGTTATCGAATGGCAGACACAGCGAAGAAATTTATTTATATGAAATGTTTTTGTAATTAAAAAGAATAAATACATTCAATTAATTTGATAAAAAAGAACAGTTTTTGTAACCCTGAACGGTACTACTTCGTCGAATCGACGATGTGCTTTTTTCTTCATTTCTTTATTCCGGTATTTGTTCTCGAGATATTCACTGAATGAAGACGACCAGTTGTGTTTTGATGTGTGTAACAACGGTTATACAAATTTGCGTCGTTGATTCGACTAAGAACATATTTTGTGCTTTTTTTTATTCGATGGACGAATATTAAAATAGGTTAAGGAAACTAATCTGACGAGAAAGAAAACGTCATTTATATGATTGGTATTCAAACTTTGAATGCTGTCATGTAAGATAGACCTCTCAGCCAATGATGTTTCTTACGCTGAACCTAAATAAAAATGTTTCAAAAAATTTCCCAATTTTTAATATAATTTTAGGTGTTTGATATACTTACAATTAGATTTGATATACAAAAAATTAGCGAAAACTACAAAACTTGTCAATATATGCCAATCGATGAGCAATTCCGAGCATTTATAGGTAAATGTGATTTTGAAATTTTTATCCAAAGAAACCAGTGATATGTGACACGAAGTATATACCTATACACATAGGGTGCACCATCTAAGCCTGCGGTATGCCATTTTTAGCCGATTTCGGCAAGTGAGTAAGATTCTAAAACGTCATTCACTACAATTTTATCTATGAGTCAAAACACACCGCTTGCAATAGCAAGAATGATCGATGACGAGCCTGATTTTTGGGAAAAAATGTTGATGCCGGACGAAGCTCTTTTTATATGCTCTGTGGCGGTAAATAAACAAAACTGTCGCATTTGGGCAGTAGAGAACCCATTCACATGATTCACGGAGTGTGTTAAAAAAAAGAAACCATCATCGGACCAAATTTTCTTCAAAGTTGGAGAGAACGTCGACAGCGCACGCCGTTTAGAAATGCGTGTAAAAGGTCTGTCAAATTTCTATTTTCTACAAGACGAAAATATTATTTCCATTGCACTTTGTGGGTTCCTTGATAGTTCCAATAATATCAATATCATAAATATTACTATATTAAAATTAGCGATATTTATATTCGATATTTACAAAAAGTCGAAAAATATTCATATTATATTTAATTAATTAAAAGGGTGTCCTAATAAGAGTTCACGATTTCGTTTAAAAATATAACGTTGCTCCAAGAAAACGACTCTATCATGCGCGGTCTGGCAGGAGTTGTTCTCCTGCTGAAACTACATGTGGTCCAGATCCATACCGACCTGTTGAGACCACGAGGCTAACTTCTTGGCGTCAACAGGATTGCATCACATGCCGTACATTTGAAAAAACCATAGACTTATTGAGGGAAGAATTTGACGACAACATAATCTCCATAAACGGACCCATTGTCTGGCCCGCATGATTGTGTGATCCGACAGAGCTGGACTACTTGCTGTGATGTTACAGGAAATCGTTGGTGTATGTGGACAAGTCAGCATCGAGCTTTGGGTGCCACATCGAGAGTACGATTTTTGAGATATGGCATTAAATAGTTGAAAAATGAATTAATTAATAATAATACGAAATGATGACATTTTGTATTAAATGCGTAAATAATTCCATAATGGGTTAAATATTTAACGACCACATGACCAACTTATGAATGACATGTGGTGAGTTTCGGTAAATTCACCATTTGGTAGATAACGGTGTTAAATGCGCATGTGTTCGCAGCGTTGGTCATGTGCTGGTGAGTTTTAATAGTGAGTGGTTGAAATGCCTGTAACAATATGGATATATTAAGTTTGTGCAAGTGTTTCTAATAGCCAAAGCAGGCTAAGCAGATCCCATAAAATGTATACATATGTACACTCCAACGTCGGGTAGATACAACCAAGTCCGTACGTATACATAGACTAAATTTTGACATTTCCACTCTACTAATGGCCCTTTAGAGAATGTGTATGAAGTCCACATTATGTAGATTTTGCTTGGATTTTTATTGGTACTTACGCTGGAAACAATGAAACTAAGAGTTTAAATTAAAATAGGATGATTGGCGGGCGGGCGGTACTTCTAAAATGTCACTAGAATTGCTTGATTCTTCTTCCAAGCGGATAATTAGTTATCTAGTTAGTTAAATATTTAGAAGATCAAGTTTCTAGCATTGTCAAATGTTACAAACATTTTTTCTTTTTATTTGACTAATAAGTGTCGAAAAGTATCTGTACATATTGCAAAGCGCAGGCAATTTGAAATACTTTCAACATATTTTTACTACTACTCAGAATTACAACAAGTAGCTATAGTTGTATCTGTTTCCACAGGCAAATACAGATTTGTTGTGCAACTTTTTACAACTATCTAGATACCTACAAACATATACAGAAAATTTAATGCCATAACAAATGCAATTGCAATCAAAGTTTTTCATCGCTCATTGCAGTGCAATAATTCAACAGGAGCAGCCGCTCCGTCCTTCTTGTTCCCTTACATATAACAACTATTTACAATACAAATGTATGAACAAATGTGTATCTATATGTGGCATATTTTCATCTACTCTAGCCAACTGCCTACAAGTTGAAAACTTTGTTAAAGTATTCGTACAGCACAACCGAATTCTGTAGTCAACTTGTTCTCAGTTCTTGGTGCAGAAGACAAACTCTCTCTGCGACTTACCGCACCGTATGCCTAGCCTAAGGCTTTGACAGGATGTATCTGCTTCTGCGCAGCAGCTGTGCAACTATTTGCATTATATTTTATTTTTGATAAATGTCACAACACAGCTGAAATTTATTGGCTTGGCATGAAAAGATACTACAAACGCATCTTGAAACTTAAAAAGACATTCTATGCAAATATTATTCAAACTTTTTCTGCGTAGAAAGTGCGAAAAAGTAACAAGAAAAAAGTGAGAGAACTTTAATTGAAATGAAACCGAAATTTAGATACGCTTTACAGTGGAAGAACGTGTTACAGAAAAATTGTGTTCTGAGAGTCAATTTCGTGGAAACGAAAAAAAAAAAAAAAAAAACTGACATAAATTGAACTTACTTCATATTCGTCAATTCTCCAAAAGCCTCAAAGATTTATTTCTGAATTTGTGCTTGAAGCAAAGAAACTCTTTAGGTAAATACAAGTGATAACGCTTCAGTCCAACTTTCCCGACATCCTGTAACAATTTAAAACAAAATTAAAAAATTTAAGTAAGAACGGGTGAGCCATTTAAACCTTCCGCATCAAATAACACTTTAACTTTGACAACTATCAGATTAACTTATGTCAGTAGGCATATGAAGCGACAAACCAAGGAGATTTACGACACGGAAAATTAAAGCTTTACATTCAAATTAAATTCCCAATTGTAGAAACACAACGTGCTTGTGGTGAGCCTTGCTTTTCGTAGAATGGAACCGTAAACAAACATAATTTTCGGTTCAACTTCCATTTGCATGACATTTGGTCTACTAGCAGCGAAGTTATTGCCGAAGACCGGGATCTCCTTCAGTATGTTTGTATAATTCTTTTGGATAGCTTTTACGTCCACAAAACGCTTTCCATTCGTCGGTAAATTCATTTTTCCAAGAAAGTAAAATTCATGGGAAACCAAATCAGACAAGATTATGGTGAAAATGTAAGTTTTAGTAAAAGATTACGAATTACGAATTGTTAAATTAATTCGACAGAAGCGATTTCTAGAGATGAAACAGAGTACTTTTAATAAAAAATTTTATTCAATAATTCAAATGCATAAAACCTTATGTTTTGTTGGAGTACTTTTTAATTAGAGCATCTCGTTTCTTTCCTTGTTGGTTATAATTTTTTTCCTTCTTGTTCAAACTGTATTATAAAATCACTATAGATACTATTCAGGTAATATGTATGCTTAACTTAACCAAACATAAAATGCTTTTAATGGGCCAAAGTAGTGCTCTCTTGAATGCTGTAGTTAAAGCCGGAACCATGGCCGTGGCCGGGAGTAGCTCAAAGCCGGAACAAACTCATGGCGCGGGAAAGGAAGGAAAAAAAGAAAGTTATGATTAATTTGTGCGGCCAACTTTAGCTTGTTGCCAAAAACTTGTAACTAGCGCCGACATTGCGTTGCCTGCCACCCTCTAAATCGTCTCGCTGAGTCTCTTCTGCACAATGCTGTTGTCCGCCTGCAACACTTGGTTGTACGGTTGAACGCTAAAATTGGGTACTACAACTGTTTCCGCTTGAGTGTTGAATATCTTTAGTGCGCTAATTAGAAACTGCATAAAGTTTTCTACTGCAGCAGTTGTTGCAGCATTTATACTCGTACTGTATGTCCTGTTTGTCCGTCTGTCCGTCTGTCCGTCTGTCCATTTGTCCATTTAAGCGCCATATTTCCACGTCATCGTTATAGTTGCAGTCATCTGTAGTGTTGTTCGCTTGTTGTTATCATACTTGCTGCATCCTTAACTGTCTATTTATAGTACGCGTACTTGGAACAGTTTTATGAATTAAAACAATTTAAAGCGCGCGTAAAATATTTTACATAGTAGTTCCGCTGGCTCCAAATAAATCTGTCTTGACTTGAATAATTTCATTTGACAATTGCATATTTAAACAAACAGTCGAAAAATTTAATAAAATGTGACAGTTTACAAAACTAAATTAAAACTTGTTATTATTGCATAAACAATGAGCAGCTACTCTAAAGTTTTTAATTAGACTCTTTTTGAATAGTTTCACTTTTGACAGATTTAAACAGTTCAAATATTATTCTTCAAATATGACGTATTCAATTTATATATACGAGCTGCTACGTATTCAAAGAGCATAGAGGTACATCCTTGATTGTGTTTATTACATAGAAAAGTATTTTAGCGACACGTCTTTCGAACTAAGCTACGAAGTGCTCATCAGTCTCACATTGCAAAATTTATAGATACAAAATATAGGTCGCTACCAAAAATTGGATTGCCTTAACTGCGATAGGCATATGAATTAAAAACATAGAATATACTGGATCATAATGATATATGCAAGGTCAAAATGTCAGGTAAACTTGCTAATTGTCTTCCAAACAAAGATCGTTGCAACATTAAATGTCTGCAGGGACAGATTTGCGCACAAAATTTTAGAATCAACATAAACCACGTAAAAAATCGAAAACGGTAATGAAATTATGCATGAACTGGCAAATGAGAGATCCGGCTTTCAACCCATCGCTCCAGATATTTATATACGATATACATCTATTGTATCTACTCAGCTACGTAGAGCAAATAAGAACAGCTAAGGTACAGTTTACAAGTACTAGAGAAAACTACATGCACCCTGTACAAATCTTTGGTTAAATTGTAAACAAAAAATTTTGCAGTCTTCTTTCTTAAATGTAACACGATCATTTATATATTCATTGTAATTATATCTAAACTTAAACAAAAATTAAAAATTACTTAGTCCAATACAAATTAAAATTTCTAGTAAGATTAGCATTCCGATTTTGCAAGGGTTTTAAAGTGCGCCTTATCCAAGTAGCATAAGCAGATACAAGTGTATATACACCTGGTGTAGCGGTTGCACAGCCCTGTCCAAAGGATGTAATGCCAACTAGATAATCCTTCTTGAGACCATTTTTATTCGATTCAATCATAATTAATGGTCCACCAGAGTCACCCTGTAGTTGTATGTATATAATATTTAGTTAAAGAATCTCGAAATGTTTGAATTAACCATTTACCTGACATGTATCCATAATGTTATTCGAATCTTTTGCGCAAATTTGTGATTTCAGTAGCCCATTCGGCAAAGTGTCATCCTCTTCGTAAAATAAACTACAGTTTTGATTTGGCACAAGTTGTATAAAGACTTTCAGTAGGTCGTCGGACGTTTTGCCACCTAAGATTTAAATAAAAATTGAATTGGCACGTAAGAAATTTTTAAATAGTATGCATTAGTTTACCAAATGAAGTGTCTCCATATCCAATGGCTGTAAAATTTGTGTTCAGAAAGTATGGACGCCACCAAATGTCAATAGTTTTCCCACTGTATGGATGAAGAAAATTATAAACAAGAAGTAAGATGGCTGAAGTAAGATGGAAGGTGAATTCCCTGTACCACATAAAAGAGAGCAGCCAAGCGAATTGCGGGTCCTATTGCTATGGAAACTAATAACAATGGTAAAAATTCGCCACACAAAGATGAATTTAAAATGCATGATGCATATACCTATAAATATATATGAATATATTATCATTTATCTACATATTACTCAATGAAAGTGAATTCTAGTCCCGCAAACGAGACGAGAATTACTCGATTTGTCAAGCTGGACACGAATATTCAAGTATATACTTTATGGGTTCTCCGATGCTTACATTACAATTGTTTTACGACTGGACTGAGTACATCTTTAATATTGTTATTCGACACAATCTAAATTCGATCTTTGCTGCTATTTTTCTTTCGGTTGATTTGATTTTCTTCTTCCGTCTTTATGACATTTATTCGAACCAGCTCACCAATTTTTTACTAAATTCAACTTTTTTAGTTAGTTTTTAATATTCTCTATATTGCCTAGATCAGCTATTCTCAAAGAGGTGCTCCGCAGAACCCTGCACAGCTCCGCGAAATGAAAAATAAAAAAAAAACAGTTTCATACCTCCCATTCGATTTTTTTTAATAACTGTTACCTTACATTATACATACTCGTATTATGATTATTAATGCATAAAGACATTTTTGTTTTATCGTAGGGTTCCGTCAAGTATTTATCTTTCCAAAAGGGTTCCGTCACCAAAAAAAGTTTGAGAACCGCTGGTCTAGATGATGTTTTTTACTTGATATTCGATTTAAGTCTTATTTAGAGTATAAAAATTTCGGATTTTGGGCTTCAACCTATAAGTTGAAGGATTCATTGGAATTACTTCATTCAAAGATGCTTGGGTAGATGGACTATGAATAAATCAAGAATATTCCTGAAAACTAACAATCACTTAACTTACAATGTCTGTTTGTTACATTGTTTGTTATGTTCAAATCTTGCAGCATAAATTTGATACACTTCTACTAATCAGACTGAGCTGAAATTGAATACAAATTAATGAAACAAATGTACATTAGAAATCATTGGAACCTTTTCAAGCAAGTATGATTGCTTGGTTTAGTAATTGAAATGAAAACCTGCTTTTGAAAATTTTGTATATTGGGTATATTGGGTTTGTTGAACTGTCAAAAAGTTATGTAGCATAGAGAAGAAAAGCAACAGAGACCCCATAAAGTGATCAGCACGACAAGGCGAGTCGATCTACCCGCGCCAATCTGCCGTCTGTATATCTGTTGAATCGAAGACTTGGATAAATTATACCCGCGGTATAGACACCCTAGATGTCGTGTCGGACTGTTACAAAATGTCGTGCGCATGGTATAATATAGCACAGTCGAGCACATCGACTATAGCGCTTACAACCAACAATTTAATTGTATTTAAGCGCTTATAAATTTCCCAGCTATGCTTTTTGAGTCTTCTAATTAGTATGAAAATATATTACCTAAAGTTTGCCACGAGTTCGATTAATGCAATATCATTATATATATAATCATCATTGTATTCTGGATGTACATGAACGCGCTGAATTGTATAGGTAAGACGTAGACTGTTGACTAAACTGACACCACCCGGTAAAATCATATTGGGTTCGAAACTGTAATAAAATTTAGAAATATATAAAGATTAATGTAAGAAAAACTACATTATAACATATTAGGTATATCAAATTCGTACCCATCAACATTTGCACAGTGTGCTGCAGTCAGTACAATTTTGGAATTTATCAGAGCGCCACCGCATTTGTAATCATAGTCAACCAGACCATTTTCAGTAAACCAGCCCAATGCGACCTAATTAAATTATTTTCATGCATTATATCATTTATATTTTAAAGAATTTAGTAGCTATTAAACAAACCATATATGGAAATTCTGTTGGATCAGTGCGTATAGCACCAACAGCATAAGTCGACACTTGATTTTCTACTTCACAACAATAATAGACTTCCAGCGCATAATCTCTCTTAATGTGACAACATATTTGAGTATCTTTTTTTAAATCTGGCAAGATGCAATTTAGCGCACAAATGCCAATTTTACCACTTGCCAATGTGCAATTATTTTCAGCTTTAGAATCATTGCACACAGGCCCTAGGGACCGTCTGGAGTAGGACTCTGTGCAATAAGTTAATAAAATGCACAGAATAACAGAGAAGTACTTCATATTTATAAAAATAAAATGCCGTTCTTAAGTTTAACCTGTTCGAAAGCTCAACGCAAAGCAAACTGATCTGAGTTCTCACTATTTCGAAGGCAAACAGCTTGAATTGATTGCATTGTTGAACATACCAGTAAGTAAAACTAACTACTTAGATATGAAAATAGTTTCCGCACGTGGTAATAAAGGGTGTTGTTTTAAAGGTTTCATTTTTAACAGGGATTAAATTATCATAAATTGGTCAGATTTGGCAACTATTTGGTTTGCCATTTCATCATGCATAGACTAACTGTAGAAGAATGCTTGCAAATTGTGCAAATTTACTTCGAAAATCATGTTACAGTTCGGGAATGTTACCATGCGCTAAGTGCATTTTACGGTCAACATAATCCGGTCCATTCGAGCGACTAATTCCATTAACCATGTACCGTTTTCGCACCACGTAAACTCTATATAAAAAGTGGTTGAAAATTGGACTTCCAGTATGAGTAATAAAAGAGCCAATTATGTTTCTAATGAAGCTAATTTTCTGTTTAAAATTATGTAAACTCAGTATTTTATTTCGATTAATAGTTCTACACCTCTACAAAAACAGCATATACATATATATCAGAACATTTGTAATCAGGTTTCATTCAATTAATTAAAAACGTCAATTGCTGTGATTCTATGTGTTAAGTTTGTTTTTGAAATGTGCATTTAAGTTTTATTATTTATAAGACGTATAAATATATAAGCTGATCAAGTGTACGAGGTGTGTTCAAACAAAAAGGTGACTTTGACACTAATTAAAACTTAGTTTTTCTCATTCAAGTACAGATCTCCGACATTACTTTTTTGGAGATGCTTTCGATGTGTAATTAGCAAATTGTCGAAGATAAACAATTTAGATGATAAATAATTACATGTTTGCATGCTCTTTGAAATAGCTTGCAAGAAACGTATCATACTTCGAAATTAAATCGAGGTTATTACTATTTAGTGACTTGATGTTTTCATTGGAACCTTGGAATCAAGTAAGAATTCAAGAGCTAAAGGACTTGTAAAAACGTTTTCAGACAACAACAAATTAAATTATTTATTTTTCTTTAAAATACTTAGTTCTCGCTACTTTTTCATCGTTGCTATTGAGGGATCGTGCCACTTTCCACACTCCCAGTATCTAAATGCGTCCATGGTTGCAACATAAAAGGATCTTACAAATCTATTGAACTGTGTTACATGTCTAAAATATAGACGTGTGTTTAAAGTATTCGAATTTATGTACTTTAAAGCTGGTTTCGATTATCTATTACTGTATTAAAAAGAAAATTTTAATTATTAAACTTTATAGAAAACAAAAACCTGTTAATTATAAAATCAAAACAATGTGTGGCGCACTATTTTCATATTTTTAATGATATTTTCTGTTGGCATTTTTAATCTATTAAATAACTCATAACACAGTCGAACAAATAATTAATTAGTTATAATAGTGGGTAGTATAAATAGTAGATCGACTTTTTTACGATTCAAGATAAGAATTCAAGACAAGAAAAATGTGACAAATGTGTGCATCGCTCAAAGCTATTATAAGTATATGTCAATATGTAGTTTGGAAAAACCATTGATCCACATTTTCTCTGATGGGACTACAGTACATAACGAACTGTGATGTCGCACAAAGGCACAATACACTGTGTGATTCGCTAGGTTCTATAATTATCAAACAACTGAAAGTTGCTGATACATTTTTGAATACTCGTAGTAGGTAGGAGTTCACGGTTGTTCATTATAGCACATCATAACGTTTTTCAATCTCGACTCCCATGGATACCCATATAAACATAATACAAATTTCAGAGTATCGCACAATGCAAGCGTAAAGTGTGCTAATGACTTAATTCACATTCGACTTAATCATGGTAATTAACCCTCCAATTTGAAATCGAGGAATTTTATCTGTATTTTTGATTAACGCTATTTGTGTTTAATCTTAAGTAATATCAAAAGAAAAGATAATAAGTATAGTTTTTTATTTCTATATTTTAAAGCTACTAATTGTAATTCAGAAGGCAAATTTGAATGTATCATACTCTTCACATAATATTTGCATGGCTTCATCTTCCATCTGCTTAGACGCATTATTTTCAATAATCAAATTGTATAAACTATTTTATTACGACCAAACATTTCCATTATTTCTGTTAACATTTCTATTAGCATTTCGATTTCGAAAATTTCTTAGCACGTCTCGCATCCATGAAGAATAAAAGGCAACACGTGTATAAACTCCGGGTGTATTTGAGGCACACCCCAGCCCATATGATGTAATACCCACAAGATATTCTTTTCGAAGGCCATTTCTACTGGTTTCGGTCATTATAAGTGGTCCACCAGAGTCGCCCTGAAGTAAAATATAAATCTGTAAACTGCAAGAATTTGAGGCATTTTAATCAAACCGTTTACCTGACATGTGTCCATAACATTAGTTAAATCTTGTGCACACATTTGTTCGGGCGCGACACCTTCTGGCATTTCGTCCACTTCTTCGTAGTACGACTGACAATTTTGATTTGAGACAAGTTGTATAAAGACTTTTAAAAGATCATCGGATAAAGTGCCGGCTAAAAATAAGTGTATGAAAAAAGTTTAGTCCTGTAAGAGTGTTCTTGTCGGTTTTAGTTTACCAAATGAGGTTTCACCATAACCAATGGCTGTAAAATTGGTATTCACATAGTATGAACGCCACCAGATATCAATGGTTTTTCCTCTTAAAAGGAAAAGCTACATTTACTTTATGACTTTAGTTTTTAAAATCGGTAAAAAATACTCATAGCTTCCAAAAAGTTCGAGTAGCGCAATATCATCGTACAGATACTCATCATTATATCGCGGATGTATGTATACACGATTAATTGTATATGTAACGTGATCTTTACGTTTCAAATTTACGCCACCCGGTAAGACACTATTGGTCTCGAGACTGCAATTAAAAAAAAAAAACATGTAAAAAACGCTGGACTTAATCAATAAAATTACTCACCCATTGACATTTGCACAGTGTGCTGCAGTGAGCGCAAATTTCGAATTAATCATGGAGCCACCGCATCTGTAACCATATTCTACTTCTCCATTTTCAGTAAACCAGCCTAAAGCGACCTGCATGAATTACATTTTTTTTCGATTCAAACAATTAGTAGTAATACGAGTTCACAACAAACCATATAAGGAAATTCTGTAGGCCAGGTCAATTGACCGCCAACTGCCAAAACTCTACTAGGAACCTCACAACAGTACCAGACATCAATTCCATTTGGACGCTTTCGGTGGCAACAGATTGCAGCATCTTTTGTACGGGCAGGTTCTACGCAGTGTTCTGCACATTCTCCACGTTTTCCATTTCGTAATCTGCAACTGCCTTGACCATTACCATTATTTCGGCATTCGGGTCCTATACCACGTCTGCGCGCGTTTTGACTTGCAATTATATTAAAACAAATACACAAAACTAATATTATATATGTATAGTTGAAAAATTGCATTTTGTAGAGCCAACGACTTTCTTATTTTGTTCTCAGCCGAAACTCAACAGAAAGCAGACTGATCTCAGCTTCATCTCGTCTAAAGTTAGAAAGCTTCAAATGCTTGCAATGTTAGAAATAATTTTATATAATATAATCTGGATTTTATTGCATACACATTTCCACAGCTTTGTGGAAATATATTCTGTACAAGTTGTTTATATAAAATACTGGTATTTGAAAAATAGAGTGCATTTTGTTGGAGCGAAAAATACTGGTTTCAATTAAGAAGGAAAAAGAGGTTTGCGTTCGAGTGATAGAACTTTGCACAGTTACTGCCAATATTCGTATATGTGCGGGTGATGAATTATTACTTAAAATAACCATATAAAAACCAGTGCTAGTATTCACTTTAGATATATCTGAGCTACTGATATTTTACTTTTAATTAATAGCACAAAAGTTGACTTTAATTCAGATAAAGTTACATAAACGAAATACCAGCTTTCACCATATAAATTGTCCATAGGAATTTAAGAAGAAGGCAGTACCGAACTGTGTATGTTCGAAAAGCTTTCTTTTATTATTTGTTATTTGGCACGCATTTCATTTCTTTGTGAAAATCTCCAAACCGTTGTTTGTTAAAAATTTAAAAATAGACCACATTCTTCTCTTTTTCGATACTAATACACGATCGATTATAACGATCGGTTAAAAAATGCTTTTTCTCTTAAATAAGCCATCGAAAATGTACTCAAAAATTGGGTTGAAAGGAAAAGAATTTATATTCCCTCATTAGTTAGAAGGATTGCTCTCTGATACTATGGATAGAACTTAATGAAGCTATGTAAGTACCGACTTTATTCATTCTGAGTATTCCATAGTTTCTTCAAGCGAGTGATAAACCATATGAATTAATATTGAATGCCATGCTGGAGATATGATGATGTGACTCTGCATTAGCTGCACTTCTATGCATATTTTCATATTGTACAGGTCTATCAAAAAGTGTGTTAAAAGTTCATCGTTTTCTTCATGTTGTGATATTGACCCTTCAATTCAAATTGGATTAGCTTCATCTCTACCTTTGTTAGAAGACTTTTACGAATAATTGCTATCATTAATGATAGCGATTTAAACATTTATTTAAGATTAATTATACTTTTCTTCGGGTTTTTACTAAAAAGCCTTAAACGCATTAATCATACTCTTCCTAATCAAGATATTATATAAGAATAATATAAATAAAATATGTATAAGTCACTTTATTTGAACAATTCAATTAATTATTGACCCAAACTTCTAGTAATATTACGGCTTTGTCCAAGCACGTCACGTATCCATGAATAGTAAAAAGCAACACGTGTATAAACACCGGGAGTTTTTGTTGCACAGCCCAGTCCATATGATGTAATACCCACAAGATATTCTTTTCGAAGTTCGTTGCTATTGGTTTCGGTCATTATAAGTGGTCCACCAGAATCGCCCTGTAGTGAAATATAAAGTTGTATACTGCAAGATGCTTAAAAATTTCGATTATAGCATTTACCTGACATATGTCCATATTAGTACTTGAATCCTGTGCACACATTTGTTCGGGTATGATACCTTCCGGCAGTTCTTTCACTTCTTCGTAATATGACTGACATTCTTGATTTGAGATAGGTTGTATAAAGACTTTTAAAATATCATCGGCTAAAAATAGGAGTATGAAGAAAACTTAATCAAGTAGGAGTGTTGTTGATCTTTAAGTTTACCAAATGAAGTTTCACCATAACCAATGGCCGTAAAATTGGTATTCACATAATTTGGACGCCACCAGATGTCAATGACTTTTCCTCTGAAATAAATAGCTGCGTTTAGTTTATGTCTACAGTGTTTAAATTTAATATAAATTACTTATATCTTCCAAAAAGTTCGAGTAGCGCAATATCATCGTAGAGATAATTATCTTTATAGTGTGGGTGTATATAGACACGATTAATTGTGTATGTAACAAGATAATTATTTTTCAAATTTACGCCACCCGGTAAAACACTGTTGGTCTCAAGACTGCAATTTTAAATAATACGTCAACAAAACTGGACTCAATCAATGCAATTACTCACCCAGTAACATTTGCACAGTGTGCTGCAGTGAGCGCAAATTTTGAATTAATCATGGAGCCACCGCATCTATAACCATATTCTACTTCTCCATTTTCAGTGAACCAGCCCAAAGCAACCTGAATAATTTATATTTTGTTCGACTAAAACGTTTAGTAGTAATCAGAGTTTACAACAAACCATATAAGGGAATTCAGTAGGCCAAATCACTTGAGCACCAATAAACGATATGTTATTTTCTAGCTCACAACAGTACCAGACATCTATTCCAGTTGGTCGCTTTCTGTGACAGCAGATTGCGGTGTCTTTTTTAAGAGCAGGTTTGATGCAATGCCGTGCACATACTCCAGGTTTACCATTTGGTAATACGCAACTGCCTTGACCATTACCATTTTTTTGACATTCGGGTCCTATACCACGTCTGCGCGCGTTTTCACTTGCAATTATGTTAAAAAATATACAGATAACTATAATTATACATAAGGTTTCCATTTTGTTGCCGCTGTGTTCCTTTTATGATCTTAAGCGGAACACAACACAAAGCAAACTGATTTCAGCTTAAGCTTGGCTAAAGTTAAAATGCTTCGATTGCTTGCAATGTTAGAAACAATAATAAACTATATTTTGTATTGATAGGTTAGGTGTGAAAATAGATTCTGAACGAGTTGTTTAATTATAATATTTGAAAATTTGAATGCGTTTATTCAAGTAAAAAATACTGGTTTTATTTATTTAGAAAAAATGAAGCTATTTACATTTTGTAGTAATATTTATAGCTTATCAATCAATAATACTTATACCTTATGATCAAAAGAGTACTAGGAAATTGTCAATAAGACGACAATGTCTCCTTTAGACGAAATGCACATA
Organism: Leucophenga montana; assembly: GCA_035044765.1. Taxonomy (NCBI): domain Eukaryota; kingdom Metazoa; phylum Arthropoda; class Insecta; order Diptera; family Drosophilidae; genus Leucophenga; species Leucophenga montana. The sequence continues at coordinate 2,177,797 of JAWNNQ010001291.1, read as the reverse complement.
TTCCAAAGCATCTTCCAATCTTCCAAACACTGTTTATAGGCCGATTTTGGGAATAACTTTCAGAGCACTCCGCGTATTTTTTAACTCTACACAATCAGGTCAAAACGCTTTCTTTAAAATATTGAATTAAATAAATAAATAATCTCTTTTCAGATTGCCGTTTTAATGAAGTTTTAACTGGAGGAAAAGCTGAATACTATTCGCCAAGATTTCGATACTCAAACCAGAGGGAAAGACGGACATCGCTTTATCGACTCAGCTTCCGATGCTGAGCGAGAACGTGGGGTCTATCTCTTTACTCTATGGGTGCACGGTTTAAAAGTATCTAAATTTAGCAGAAAAAAACATGAGGCCTGATTTCATTCAGCTATTGTGGCTAAACCATTAAATATTTACTCAGATTTTCTAATTTTCATACGTTAAGATGTTACAACAACATTGTGAATAGGTTTAATGTTGTGAATTTTGTTGGATGCTGTTAGACTTTCACAAATTGCTATTTACATTATAGTTTTCTGTAAGCAAGTAACCACTTTACAATATGTTATTAGCAGAGTCATTTAGCATATAAGACTCTTTCGAAGCTGTAAATAAGTATAAGTCGAACATACCGTACAGCGCTCCAGTTTTCGATGTAGCAGATTATTAAGAGTGATGTTAAAATTTATAGTTAATTAAGCTGTTGTGAGCTAGGGCCTCCTAATACGAGTATGTTATTTATAAACATAAACTTTCATCTTTTTTGGTCCTCACTTTTTAAATTTTTTAGTTTGCCTAATGGAGAACCGCCGATTTTTGACAAATTGTAAATACAACCTCTGACTCTTCATTGAAATTCGATCATCTGCGCCGACTTTTTCATTTCGTTACTCGAATATACTCGAATAATTCGCTCATTTATTTGTTATTTAATTTTCAAAAACAAAAAACAAAGAATATGTAAAAACTTTTTGTGAATTGTATGTGCTATTAAGTTTTAAATGAAGTTTAGTATTAACTTTTAAAGCAAAATAGCCTAAAATTGGTAAAACAACCTTTTTTTTGTGTACATCTACTTACTAATCACTTTAACACTAAAAGAAATACACGAAATTTTGTTGCTAAGCACCTTAAAATTGTACGACAAAATTTATGTTTAAGTAGTTTTATATATAGATTATATCACATTGGCTATATTATTTTAATGCAATTACGAATGTATAAAAATTTGATGTGAATTTCACTATTTTATTGTTAAATTCAAATGCGTTACTATAATAAAAAAAAAATCAATGAAGTTACGTGCTTTGCAATTGCAATTAACTCTAGAACAGCTCAATCTTGAAGCTGTTTGCCTCTAACTAAGTCAGACTTCTGTTCAACACACTGTAACCAGTTTGCTTTTTACAAAGCTCTCGCACGGAACACATAATGAAGCGGTTGAACCTTATTTCATATATAATATATGTGATTTCAATAAGTAAGCTTTTTTCTATACCAAATAACTTGTTATTTTCTAAAAATTGACTTTATATATTGTATTTTCAGCTGAAATCGTAGGACAGCGCGGAATAGGACCACAGTGCCCAGAAAACAAGTGGCTTCCCGAAAGAAATTGTACACTTGCCAAAGGTAAAAATGGTGTCTGTGCACAGCTATGTAAGGTTCCAGCTCGCACTAAAGATGCTGATTTGTGTTGTCATGTAAAATACAAACATTCACTGGATGTTTATTACTGCTGTGAAGAGGAGCTAACTGGCTGGGGACGTGGCGCTGTAGGCGGTGTAAAAACCGTACCAGATGAATTTCCATATATGGTTGCATTGGGTTGGTTTTCCGAAGATAAAATATTTGAATTTGACTATAAATGCGGTGGTGCTTTAATAAATCCAAAATTTGCCATGACTGCAGCACACTGTGCAAGTGTTAATGGGTGCGTCATCTTTAAGTATATTTGAAAAACATTTATAATTGAAACAAGTTATGCTTACAGCCTGGCGCCTAACATGGTATTACCTGGTGGTGTTAATTTGGTTAATAATAGCGCTTTACCACATACAATTGAGCGAGTGTTTGTGCATCCGGAATACGATGAGGATTATGTTTATAATGATATTGCATTAATCGAACTCTTTGGAAACTTTAGGTAATAATCATAATAGAATGCATACGAGAGCAGTAGCTTATTGAATTTCTCGCGTATTAATTTTGAATGCAACATTATGGTCAAAATTTTGACAATCTGCATCATTTAGCGTGTGTTTGACAGCCATTAAGCGCAGACACAAAAGCAGAAATACGGACAGAAATCAGTAGGTTGCGCGCCGATCTGACTAAAGAAAACTACTGTTTTATCTCGTGCTTGATCGCTGATATATTGCAATGAATACACATTTTAGCCACGTACACGAAACGGCACAAAAACTTGACAATATTGCGATTAACAAACTTCAAACACTACTTCGAAGTTATTATACGATTACGATTACGATTACGTGTGAGGTAAATTTTGGCACCGACCTGCATTTTGTTCGCCTGTCTAACTTTCATGTCAGTTGTCAAGGACTATGAAACACAAACTTAATGATGCACATTGATTACTTAAGGGACCACCCTCAACATAATTTGAAATTCAAAAAGTCACTGACTAATCAAATTGCTCTCATATATTAAATCTACAGTAATTGTAATTGTGTACTACAGTGGAAAAACAATTGATATCTGGTGGCGTCCATATTTTATCAATACAAATTTCACAGCTATTGGTTATGGAGATACAACATTTGGTAAGTTATTGCTACGCTATCGTTGAACTGTCTGTACTACAAATTTTCATAAAAACTTTAGGTGGCACTTCTTCCGAAGATCTGTTAAAAGTGTTTCTTCAACTTGTTTCGAACAGTAATTGTCAGCTTTATTATGAAGACTATGATAACTTGCCAGACGGACTCATGAATACACAACTTTGCGCTAAAGACTCTAAAAATATTATGGATACATGTCAGGTATGTTTAAAACTAAACATCAAAATGATCAAAATAATTTTGTAACACAATTAATTTCAATTGTAGGGCGATTCTGGTGGACCATTAATCATGACCGAACTCAATGGTTATGGTCTGCGTAAAGAGTATTTAGTGGGCGTTACATCTTTTGGACAGGGTTGTGCCCAATCACCACCAGGTGTTTATACACGTGTGGCTGCCTATGGTTCGTGGATCAATGAGGTTTTGGGTCCTTGGCGTAGACGTACTAATGTTAATCGGAATCTCAATACAAATAGTGGAAATGTCTACTGGTCTTAGTAGTTGTTTTAAATTGATATAAAACAGTATTATTCCACATTGGAAACCGGTCGCAGTTTGTGCTTTTTTACCTTTAATTGTCTGTGCAGTTTATTGACAATATATATGCAATGTGTTTTGATTTGTTTCTATCGTTTAAAAACAATGCGAGTAAGTTTGTTTTGACTGCAGTGTAAACCGGTTTTAAACAATTGAATACGTAGTAGTATTAATTAAGCGGCCATGTGCTTGATGATGCGCTTTAGAAAAGTTCAATTAATAAAATAAATATATTCTATAAGTAATGAAAAAAAAAAAAATATGAGAGAGTCTGTTGATGTCAAGTATCAGGAATATAATACGAATAGTTGCATAATAAGAACTTCCATCAAATCTGCCTTTTTGTATAAGTTATCGTAAGTTCTCATATCAGTTACTAAGCTGAGCAGTTTATATGAGTGTTCAAATTGATATCATTTATAGGAGGACTTCATTTTCATAAAATAATATGGTTTTTTTTTAGTGGAGTTAAAAAGTAGTAGAGATCCCTCCCCCTAAGAGAGCGTTCTGTATTCGCCTAGTAAACACTTGGTCCATCAGAGCAGGGTATAAAATTTGAGTTGCAAAACACCGAAAGAAATCAAAGCCGAAAGCTAAGCCAAAAAATTGGATGAACTTCTTAGCACATCTGCATCAGCGTTTAAGATTCGCTAAATGAATTAATGAGTTAAAATGAGGTCATACCTCCACATGTCTTAAATACCAATAGAGATGATCAGTTGACTACTGAAGCAATTAATAACAATACTAATCTGGACTAGTTTTTGCACCGTTTCGTAACCGAAGATAAAACATAGATTCATCGCAATCACAATACACCAGACCACGGAAATAGTGGATTACTATGGGCGGATCGGCACCAAATAACCCGAAGAAATTGCTCGATGGGAAGAGATTTGGTTGCAACGGTGAGATTAGGGCTGAATCAAAGCAGGATTTGAGAAACCTAGTTTTTTTCAAGGAATCAAAAAACTAGAGGAATATTGGACGAAGTAGTAGTAGTTGAGCTAAAATGAGACTACTCGTATGTTGAAATAAAAGATAAAAGTGTGTATGAATGTGTTCTTCTATGGTTTGCATTGGATTTTTCAGCCTGCCCTCGTATCAGCTCGTCTGAGTGAATTTTTTTGCATTCACATATAGCCAACAATAGTTTTTCTGAGCGAAGATTTTTGACAGCAGCTCACATGAGAGCTCAGGTAGTTGAAGTGGTAGCATTAAAAATATCTTCACAGCAAAATAAGAAAAAAAAAAAACGTTTCGGATGGAATTTGATCAAAAGTGAAAAGTCAGAAAAAAAATGTGTAGAAAAGTTTAAATTCGATAAACTATAGAAGAAACTAGTGACGCGATTCGAGTATAAGTTTTGCACAGACATTTAATAAATGTTTAATTAACTAGACAACTTCATTTATCGGAATCGAATGTGTGAAAAAATGTGTACTCAGGTAGTAAATCTGCTCGATTAAATTTATTTAGTGTCTACACGAGTGGAGTTAGTTATTATTATATACTATTGAAGATTTATTGTCGAAACGTCTAGAATACTCGTACTACTCAGCACACATTTTTGTTTTCTAATTAGTCGTCGATTATATGAGTAATACGATGCACCTGATCGATTGTGGAGTGGCGAACTCTATATACAAATTGATGATTGTGAATTATACGTTTTTCTGGAATAATTGGTACGATTTTCCTTTCAAGCACCTTTTCGAACACCTTTGATAATATAGGAAATAGTGACTGACCTATGATTTTACATAATAACGATCTCTCCCTGGTTTTAGTGCCATTATAACATCTGAAACTTTGTGTTACATAACTTAATTTGAATGCAGCGTTGATAATACGTGTCAACTGTATTATGTATTTTAGAGACATATCCTTCAAAAGCTCTGTCCTTACCAGCTTGAAGTCTGAGGCTTTTTTGGTTTTCATTTTGGTATTAATTACTTCTACTATGTGCATTTCTGTGAAGCTATCGGTTGTCTATGTTGTTCCACACGTTTTCTGCATCATTCATAAGAAGCATAAAAACGAAAAGTTTCTATTTTTTGGACTCAAACAAGTACCATGAATTGGTCAATAAAACACAAAATGATCAATTTTTATCCAAATTTATTGTATCACCTTCAAAGTAGGCCTCTACCAAAATAATACACTTATGCAAACATCAAAACATTTTTTAAGCGCGTTTTTTATAAACAACTACGGTTCTCGCCGCGAATTCAATGTCTTCTATGGACTGAAAACGAGTGCTTCGAAGTGGAAATTTCAGTTTTGGATTGAGATAAAATTCGGCCAGAGCCATATCAGGTAAACTTGGTCGATGTTCCATAGCATTTGTTAAATTTTTTCGTGAGAAATTCGTTCACAATGATAGCCTTGTGAGATGTTGCAAAATCCAAGAGTTTTCTATTCACAAATCTGGAAGTTTTCGAAGAAGCTGCTATCTCAAACGCCGCATAGCGCTCAGATAATATTCTTTATTTACCGTCTGTCATTTTGGCAATAATTTAAAGTCTACATTAGCTTGACTTATGATCGACTTTGAATGGATTTTTGGTTTCGGCTCAGTTGGACGGCGGCATTCCGAAGCATGTTGACTGGTCTGCATGTCAAACCCATGTCCCAGCAGCAGATACAATGCGTTTTATGTATGTGGAGTCAGAATTGACTCGTTCCTCCATGTCTTTAGCGACTTTTATGAAATTGAGTTTTTGAAGAAAATTCGCCAAATTTAGATGAAATGACAAAATTGAGCACTGTAAACAAACTAAACGACAGATGGCGCTGAAACTCCGCGTCAGTTTAGAGAACAGTTATGCCAAGTTAGTGACAAAAAACATTTTAATAATGTAATTTTTTTGTACAGAATATATAGTTTTTAGTATAATGAGAGTTTTACAAATTTGTCAGACCACTGCTATCTGAATTTTGTTAACCTTCAAGCATAAAGAACTTCAGCATAACTCTTTTAGATCAGCATAAAGCGTAATTAAATTATTTTTTTATTGAATTAAATATTTTGTTGGTTTTTTAAGGCACAATCCGCAAACAACACGTATTATTTTAAGAAGCTATATAGAAATGCAATATATAAAAAAGAAATTAAATAAATAAAGTGCGAACGGATACAAATTTTTATCAATATGAAAACATTTTGGTTTCAACAACTTTCACTGAACAAAAAAAAAAAAAAATGGAAACAAAAATTTTATCGTAAAATAATAAAAATACTTATTCATATTTTAAAATCAGCAAAAATGTCACAAAAAATCACAATGGACCTCCTGAAGTGGTTCTATCAACTCACAGTGGGGAGCCGGAATGTTAAATCGAACCCACATATCTGGCACAATGTTTGTATTTGTAAATAACGGGTGCCTTTTTTTTGCTATTGACGTCAACTTTGCTAATTTTAATTTTAACTACTGTTTTTTTCATTTTTAATTTTGTAGCCATCGTCGAAAACAAAAAAATCACCCTGTTTGTAAAATGCGCACATTTCCGACTTACTTCAGCATTTTGCTTTTTTCATTTTCGATTTTCGCGCAAAGAGCGTCATGCATGTCAGTGGTTGTCACTGTCACCAAAATGGAGGACGTCATGGGGCAATATTGGCTTTTGGGTGTTACTACAAAAAAAAAAAAAAAAAACTAACTAGTATACAAGAATAAATGTGGCAACTCTGGCAAAAGTGAGAAAAATACACACCACGCCGTGGCTAGTATCAGAACAGATTGTCAAGGGACATCGGCAGCGCATATGCAAAATGTATTTCACGTGTTTCCGTTTTTTAAGTTTTCAATATATTGGTATGTACATAGACAGCCATAGCATATATAAATATACTAGTCTATTTTTTACAATATTAGTCAGCATACATATTTCCACAGCCGCAGGTTGTATCCTATCGATATCCGAGCTTGATTTTACATTTTTTTCCAGCTGCTGCTGTTGAAATTTGGTTTTCCGCCCAATCTTGAACCAGGTCGCTCCTGCGGTTTTTTGTTCGCTCGATTTACAACACTTTCACTGCTGGCTTTTTGAGTTCGAAAGTGTTTGGGTCACGTATAAATTATTGAAAGGTCGGTCAGTTGTTGTTTTTTTTTTTTTTTTTTTGCATTTGTTTGCCATGTTCACGTAGTGCAATATCTGCGAAATATTTCATTAAATTTTAAATAAAATTTTTCAATTTTTCAAAGCATAAAAATTTTGCTGTGCAGTATTACGATTGTAAATTGACCAAGTAAAGAAAATCTAAACCAAAACTCCGTGCGAACTAATCACACTGCTAAAGTATTAATGTATGCTGCTGTCCTCTAATTCCCTTTCTCTCCTTTATTGTACGCTAAACTAACAATGAGACGTGCTGCTCCCTGCGCACCGTCTCCTCTCATTGAATACGCATATGTAGTAAAAGGAAAGAGGCAACCAAAGATAATTTTGAAAAAGATTCTCGCATGTATTTGTTATTGTTTCGAGCTATGTGTGATGTGCCCATTATTTTCCTTTCTCTCCTTCACTTCGTTTATTTATTAGTTTCAAGTGTTTTGAATTATATACATTCACTTAAAACTTAATAACACTTACTAGAAGACAAAGGAAATCTCAAAATGTACATTTTATAATATATTGTAGCAATAATGTAAGTGTAGCAATGATATTAGTATATTCATGTATTAGTTTTAAGCAATATAAATAATATACGTACATAGTTTAAGTTATAGTTTAAATTTATGTCGATTGTGCACGATTTCGACTACCCTGTAACTTTCTTTGGTATATTGCTCATATTTGATTTGAATTGAAGGAACATATGAGGTATGGCGTCGTTTGCAGAAGTCTAGAACAGTGTTGAAAGTTATTGATTGCCATTCTTCTGACAAAAAAAATTATTCTTTTGCAAATAGCACAAGCTCACAAACTTTCGATAGAACACGTATTGCCAAATGTAGCATTTTAACGTCCGTTCCTGGCAAATAGTGAGAAGGTAACCCACTCCATTGAACTAGTAAAGACAAAGAAAAAGCCTTGAAGACGATACAGTTGTCGACCCCCGCAAACGATTTAAGGACTAGGACTTACTGATATGCATCAGGAATGTTCGGACCCTATATAGAAAAGATACAACTATCCAGCTATAAGCTATTAAAAGGGTTTCATTTGACATTAACTATAGTTATCATACGACGAATCACGACATTGGATACATCTGACATAAGGTTTTAGGTCCTCCTGGAACGAAAATGGAAGACTGCTTATAGATGCATTGGAATCACTAAAACTATGGATACGTCGCTTCTCTAACCTACTTGGAGGCAGACAAGCACAATAAAAACAATAAAATTTTCAAAGAAAAAATCAAAAATTTTATGCAGGTTTGTATGGCGGCTACCGCTTATGGTGGTTCGTCCTAAGTGCGATATTTTTTTAGTATTGATATGAGATGCACCAAATTTGGCGTTTCGAATGTAATTAACAACGAGAATAATCAAATTCTCATACAAAAAGCCAGACGGACATGTATATTTATTTTCGAGTCTGGATGTTCATCATGTATACACGTACTTTCTGAATTTTTCTATGCCTTCTTTAGGCGTTTACATACAACATATTTGCACAAACTTAATATACGAGTATTAGTACAGAGTATACGAATTTTTAGTTCAAAATAATTTGAATCAGGCTTCTTCCCAGTGACCTATGGCATCGATAAAAAAGGTTATGATAAGTTTTAATTTATTGAGAAAATGGAAACAAATTATAAATATACTATTAATTTTTTTTCAATTTGTATGCATTTCAATTAATATCTAATTTAATTTTATTTACTTCATTTAAGAACATAAATGATGATATTTCCATTGCAAATATATTTTATTCCATCTACTAATTGATCTAAATTTAGAAAAGAATACATTTATTGAATAAGTATTGTAAGGAGGCTATGATGGCTATGATGTACGTAAATTAGCAGCATTAATATAAAAATGAATTATCTGGCAATGTGTTGTGTGCAATGTCTTGATAATTGATAATTTAAATTGTTCAAATTATTACTAGAACATATTAAAACATTCAATATGTAGCTCAGTTAATAAAAATTATATACAATCATTCAAAATAACAAAGATATGCACTTCATAGTCTAAACTCAGTTGGATCACTTGCAACACATTGCCATTGACTAAATATGGGGATAGTTTATCAGAAGTCTAAAAGTCGAAATGCCCATCACAATCTTGAACTTCAACACGCCTAAAGTAGTTATCGATCACGGCACATGCACTCGCATAGATTTCCTCGTTATTATGCTGCTGCAATGCTTCAAGTTTGTCCAGACCGCCAGACTGTTCCAACTTCTGACATAGACTCTTAATGCCTCCAAATATATCATTAACTGAGAAGAGACACGATAAGCCCAACAGCACAATTTTAATTGCGCACGAATCAGTGCAAGCGAGTAAATCAAGAAAAGGCTTCAGCAATTTATAATCTTCAATCGTATTGAAGATCTGTTCGGGTGAGCCATATATACATATATTGGTAACAATCCATGCGGCTTGCTTTTGTGCAGTAAAATGACCGCTCTCAAGTACAGGACGCACTTGTTTCAAGATATCTGAATCAATAACCATTTGGATGTGCTTTTGATTACCTTCTGCTAGGTTACTCACAATGCAGGCAGCCTCTGTAACAAGATCCCGATCGGTATGCTGCAGCACCATGTCCAATATTGGCAAAGCACCAGCATTAATAACAACATCGGTCTGCTCATCTCTACACATCACAATATTACCTACAGTATATAATGCCGGCGTTATTATGCTCGTTCCAACGGAGCCCATAAGCTCAACCAGTCGCGGCACGATGCAGATATCTGCAATCTCTTGCATAGTATCATCATTTTCTGTGATTTTGTAGAACGTCCAGCAAATATCCGTGAGCAATTCTGTATCGGTGCTGCTATACAGCAGCTCTGACAGCTTAGGCAGTAGACGTTTTAACTCTCTGAACGGCAGTGCGGCATTCCGGCTGCTACACAGATTACGCATGTATAAAACGCAACAGTTCAGAAATGTTTGAGGAGCATCCTCCTCATTCATCAAACGCAATATATCAGCAATAACATTCATCCGCAAAAGAGTATGATGCGCGTTGTAACTTTCATCAATAATATTGCCGCATATCCATATTGCAAGCTCTGCCACTTGGATGCATTGCGTTCGGATAACTGTCGCCAAATACGGTACAGCAATCTGTTCCATCAAGCATCGTGATTCTGGTTGCGAGGCATGCAAAATCATGTCGTAGAGCGCCATAGCAGCTGTTTTTTGCAGCAGCACATTCTCCGTGTTCTTCAAAAAGCATACATAAATCGGTACTATGCTATTGGCAATCTTCATGTCAATTTGCGGTTGCCGTTTAGTGTTCAGAATTTTACTTACAGCCAGTATACCAGCCTGCAGATGCTGCTCGTCTTTGCTGTTCAAAGCGGCGACAATCTCGTTGAAGTTTATTTCGTCGGGAATTTGAGGATTGGTCACCGTTTGAGCTGGTGGTTTGATGATACTGTCTTCAGTTTTAGCGACGTTGCGTTGCTTGGCGATTGGCTCTTGCTTTTTTGATTTGCGCAGTTCGATGGTTGTTTCATGGCGTCTCTTGAGCACCTTTCCGATATTAATTTTGTCGTTCTTGTACAAGTCTACATGTGCGTTCTCCATGTTGCACAAGTTTTGTTTGAAAAATTTTAAATTATATAAAATATTTTTCTTTTTCACAATTTTCTTCCGGAACGATTTCGAAAAATAAAATACTTGGTCTATTGATTTTTTTAGTTTTCATAAAGCTTCTCAAGTCTAAATTATATATGAGATTTTATATACGCCTACTTCGAAAAAAAATTTGTCTATTCATTGCTTCAGAACAATTACCACTATATTACCCAGACCTAAACCCAATGAAATGACATTCTGGAGGCTAAAGTAACAACTAAAAAAAAAAACTATAAATAAACTATAAATAAAAAAATGAAGTGGCGCTACATTTTCTGAAATAGAGATTCGTTTTAGTTAAGTTTTTCTTCTGCTCTTTGGAATCGGATTCGCGCTTAAATACTCAGATACTTTTAGATTCAAAATCTCAAAAAATGTGCATTCGCACATCACTAATAACAGTGCTGTGTAATTGGGTAGAATCTTACACGGATGTACTGATAGATCAGTATCAGTGTGGCTTCAGACTAAAGAGGTCGACCAGTGTCTAAATTTTCGCTTTACAGAAAATACTGGACAAGACCCGTGAGAACAACAAAGACACACACCAGCTATTTGTCGATTATAAGGCCGCTTTCGAAACGCCGATAAGAGCGAAGTTTTTCAACGCTCACTTGGTATTCTAGCAAAGATCCCTCATCTTTGCATGATGACAATATCACACACACAAAGCGTCGTCAGAATAAGAAAGAACCTCTTTGAACCCTTTAATACCAAAAGAGGTTTCAGGCAGTGTTATATTTTGACGCGCGACTTTTTTAATCTCCTGATGGAGTACATATACCAGGAACTTAAAACGGTCGGCAGCGACCTTTCATATGGAAATGTTGTTACTCACCTATGCTGATAACAAGGACGCCATGGGCATGAACGAAAGGCGAGTTAGTTCTCGAATATTGATAAGCAGTCACGTTTTACGATGACAAGACAAAGTACTTGGTATCCACTCGCAAACCATCGTGCGGTGCGTCTTGGACAAACTGTGAGTATAGAGAATTTCAACTTCAATGTTGTAGAAAACTTTATCTACCTGGGAATAGAGTTAACCAGCAACAACAAAGGTTTACGATGGCATAACCAGGTCTATGATGACCTCAAGAAGCTTCGTATTGCAAGAGAATTATATTTTATTTTATATTTACGACACGACACTAACGAACGAAAAGCTAAAGGCGGAACATGTAATCGTACACATATGAATACATGTGACGATTGTGTCGTTCCGCCTGAACAAGCAAGCGATAGACAGACCAGCGTGCATTGGCTTGTTGAAAGCTATAGTTACGTGTGTGCGTTTGCGAATTAGTGTTATCTAGCGCGCGATGGGGTGCTGTATGGACATGGTAGAATGTATGAATAATAACATTGTAAGTGTATAATAAAGTTTGTTTCAAATAAAATCCATGTACAAAATAAACAAAGCACGCACAACATAGATCAAGGAAGACGACAATAACAGTTACTTTTGCATTTGAGTACCAAAAACAACAACAAAAGGCGTTTAAAGTAGCTGGTGGTCAGTCGAAGAGAGAGAGAGAGAGAGAGAGAGAGAGAGAGAGAGAGAGCGTATGTTTCACTCTTTGTTGTTGGTAACGAAACTCTTTTATATTGTTTGTGTACTGATTGAATTATTGGAATTACATTAGAATTCAATTCACAAAAGTATGCAATTTTATATTTTTATAAAATTATCGTCCGTAAACCGACTTTACAGACAACCATTTTTTTTTTTTAAGTTAAAAGTTGAAAAGTTGTCCGACTCTCCGTTTTTACCCGAATGCTCGAAGGAGTGTTATGCTTTTAGCCGATTGTCTGAGGGTTATGATTTTTGATTGGATGTATGTACGAGTATGTATATATGTAAGACTGTATATTCTGTAGCCTAAACGGCTTGATGGATTTTGACATATGAATTACCGTTGTATTCGTTTTCATTGCAGAAGTGCTACGGAGTGCTGCAAAGAATACACAGGCATACATTTTTCTGTTGGTGGGGAAGCCTCGCTTGGGTCATGCGTTTTTTTGTTGATTTAGTAAATCCTTTTATTTTGTTTTTCCTTTTTTGCGATTTTTAGGCAGTGATCGCGGTAGCAGTGACGATTTCAAAGCAACAGTCACGATAATCGCTGCTAATGTTTTCAAGTCTCCAAGTAGAATGCAGATGACTTTCATATATTGTAGTTATTTAGGACTTTGTCAAATTGGTTTTTTTCATTGGTGGCGTTCATTTCTGTTGGACATGTTCTGAACTCTAGAAATAATTTTAGGATGGTCCATAGAAATATATTATATATTACTTGGACTTGTGGAACTATTTGCGTAGAATATTTATTGTTGTGAACAACAATGTCTGTTACTTCCTGACTACGAATCTCATAATTCGTAGTAATTCCAAAAAGTCACACCATTAACTCATAACTAATTTCATATGCTGAAACTAATAAAATGAAATTCTATTCAAATGTTTTGGAAATATTTTGTTTACTTATTCAGTGCTCTTTAACACATTCACGTTTGGAAATGTCGGAAACATAAACCTCTATTTATTCACTTGCCCAAAGAACTAAGTATCTAAGCACGCATCAAATTAAAAATGCAACATTTTCCTTTTGCACGCACTCATCGGACCGTTCGTTTATATGTCAGGTTTGTCTGTCTGTCCGTCTGTCTGTCTGTGTGTCTATCTGTGCGTTAGACATTTTTACTATTCAACTCAACTCAAATGCTGCCCATCGATGCTGTCGATGTAAACAAGCTGTCAAAGCGGCTAACATCCGTTTGATTTGCAAAAGTACTTTGTTTTTTTTTTCTTTGGGGCTACTCGAAATTTAACTGCCACATTTTTGGCGTACTTGCCTCGTAGGGCTGTCCAATGACTTTTACCATGCAGGTCAGAACGAGCCAAATACTAAAGCTCCAAACCAGTCACGGCCCGCCAGGCAACCAAGCAACCAACTGAGTGACCGACAAGCATCGAATGCTAGTTTCCGCAGTGCTTTTTTTCTCGGTCTTATTTTTTTTTGTTTTTTTTTTTTTTTTGCCTGCGCTTACTGACACAAATTGCTTAAATTGGAAAATTGCTAGCCGGAATACATATCTGCGTGTCATGGGAACATACAATATACAACTTTAGGAGCTGTGGCATGTAGTATCTACGCAGCAATCATTGCCCACCCACTGTTCAACTACGGCGACCGATATAGCGCCGAATAGCTTTGGATCCTGGCCTGGCTTGTCCTGGACAGAACAGCACAAAAAAGTATCTATATATATATATATATTACACTTATCTTTTATTGCCTTTCTCTGCGTTTGTTCTATCGGTTCAGTTGGTCTTCAGCGTTTTGTGTTGCCATCAAATCAATATTCGATTGATGTCAATACTATTATCTTTTTATTATTGGTCATTTATTTGTTGCGCTTACGCATACTTATATACTTGTTAATGCATACAGCGGAATAATTTTACGTTTGAGATACTATTTTGAACTACGAGCACTTTAAGGTCAAATTGTTCTTCGAAAATAAAAGGATTTAGGTTGGCGATTCCGAAGCATCTTTTGGGAACTAGTAACATTTATGGTAAAAACAGCTGATCTTTGTATAAGTTTTGTTATGGTTTCCAGCTGAGATTTTTTATGGAGATTTTTTTTGACAAAATGAATGTCCACAAAAAACTAACTATTATATTAGGAAACAATGTAGGCTATCGGGACACGCAATAAAGTACATCTAAGTAGATTCTGGTTTTAGCATAGTACACATTCCGTTACATACAGCGTCTACCAACAAGTAGATGCTGGAGTTCTGATGCATGAGCTGCTGCATATATATAGGTTTCATTTTCCAAAAACGGTTAAACTGTCATAAATTTGTTCAGACCTCACAATGCTATTGTCATTTGTGCTCAGTTTGGTTTGTCAGAATATTGTGCAAGCTTATTTAAGAAATTGTGGTTCAGTTCGGGAATGTTACCTCAAGTGGCAAAGTAAAAGGCAGCAATAAAATGAAGCTGCAATACAACACTGTTTCTTGTTTTTTTTTTTTACCAACACAAGCGTTTTGTTTTCTTACAAAAAATGAGCCAACCAAAAGTTCGAAAATAATATCGTTAACGTTAAGTTTTCACGAGAGTTTTTCGGACAAAACTATCGATAATGGCAGTTGCTAACGAAACTTTCTCGAACTGCATTTCCTTACGATTAGTCACTCAGTTTGTGGCAGCCGAAGTTTCTTTAGCGAACCTTCGTTTCTGGGAGAAAGAAGAGTAGAACAAGCACATTTAAAATTATTGTTTTTGCGGGAAGAACGGCATTCGCTTAAAACTGTGTGCATATCGGCCACAAATTGAGCATGACTCAATTTGACAAAAAAAAATAGTCACCATCTCTTTAAAAGTTGTAGACTTATTTGTGAGAATTTGTCGTATCTTTCATTGAGTTCACCCCAGCCTCTCATAGACTGTCAAAATGTGGACAAAAGTGGGTTTAAATTTGCTCAGCCGAATTCCATGAAAGAACGCTGGTATTAAAATATATTGGATAACGTTGTGGTTAGTTCCCCATAAGTTGTTGAAATTGTTGTCCTCGCTGACGCATCCAAGTGGTGCATTTGCCACACTGTTACAAGGTTATCGCAAGGTTAAATTATTTCTTATGAATTATAACGCCAAACCATTTCCAGAAATTTTCAGAGAGTTGGGTTTTCTTAAAGGAGTTGTGTTTTCAAAAAAGGGGATTTCCAAATTGGTGGAGTTTTTTGAATGTATGTTTAGCGATGGTTCTTTCTCACGCTTTTTCCAATATTGTTAATTATTTTGTTAAAGCGGGTGGTAGTCCCATATAAATTAGGTCAACTTCTGATGACGGGATCCATGAAAAAATCAACAAACTCTTTACAAAAATATATGCATGACAAACATGCGATTTTAGAGTCGGTTTTTTCAGTATTTTCCATCATATCGATCCATCGCTATAGACTGCCTTTGGACGTCACACCAGCTCTGAAGAAAAATGAGCCATTGATATTTTGGAGTGAACACCGGCCCAAACAGTCACTATCCCATCGTGCAATGGTGTTTCGTGAATTATGTTAGGATTATTGTTGACGGTGAAAGAGAGTGTGAAATGAGCCTCATCGTTAATCATATATCCGATTACTTTCAATATAAATCACTGCTATTTCGGCGCGTTCTTTTGGAGTATATGTATATATATAGATAAAATTATACTCAATACTTTCATTGATCAAGTTGAGTTGGCGCATTAATTTTTAGGTTAAGTTGAGAATGTCAAATCGCCAAGAAACAATCTCCACATTGAGAAGTATATAAATATTTCGGTTCTACTAGACTTAAATTACATTTCTTTTGAGTTAATTAAAAAATTTACCAAAAGAAAATGTAATGTTCGACAACAATTAGTTCAATAAACAAATGCAAATAAAAAATTTAATGTTGCTTCCGTGCGAACCAATTAAAATCGTTTAATAGCATAAATTTGTTTACAACCAACAAAATTGCTTCTAATTTTCGTTTTTTTATGGAGCACGTTAAATCGTTTAAATGCCAATGAAAAATGTTTGGTACAATAACAATTAAAATGAAAAAAGCCAATAAGAAAGCCAATAAGAAGGTTGGCTCACATTTCGTAAATTAAGAAGTTTTTATGACTTAACGATGGGATAAACCAATTTCGAGGTGAATGCTTACGCCTATATTCAGCCAAGATGTCAATTGGCCAAATGCTGCTGTTGATGTTCAAACTGCTTCTGCAGAAATTTAGCAATTGTTATTGAACAGAGGCCTTTGTTTTATGTATTATGTTTGGTGCTTTAATTTTATGACAATCTTAAGCAAATATTCGAACTGAGTTTATGACTTTCTTTTTCTGTGTATTACTTTTCTGTGCATGTTATGGGCCAGATGGGCGTGGCCTTAGTCTAGTCGCATTTCTTGTACTAAGGACTGCTGATATAAGTGGAAACTTTATGTCACATAAAATGGCTCAGTATTATTATGTTCTGTTTATCGACAAGTATCGAACGGACATACTCGGACATACGAATGAACGAGTGCTTTAAATTGGTTTATCGATAAAAGTCGAGATGATTGTTTTTCTAGTACAAACGATATTTTTATATGCGAAAGGATTGCAGTCTATGTGTATTATGCCCAAAGGCGCAAAAGTCAGCAATAAGTGTATATAAAAACTGGACAAATTTTTAGAGTGAGTTAGGGCTTTATAGAATCAATGTAGATACTTATATTGCTCGATGCATCGTTTACTTGGAAATTTTAAGTTGATTTCTTATGAAATGAATTTAAATCAAATACAATTCATATGTATTTAAATTAACTTAATACGAAATAGTAATTTAATATTTGTTAAGTACGCCAGTGTCGACTAATTATGTTTGTAAAAAACAAATTATATACTTCTTGAATTAAAATAACCATGCTTTATCATAAGTTTTAATAAAAATAATACGAGTAAGTTTTTTCGAATATTATTAAGTATATGTAGAACTTTTCTCCTTCCAGATATTTTTTGGGAACTATGTAGTTTGCACATAGTTAGTCTTTTTGTCAATAATATTCCTTAGACTTAAGATGCCTTAGAATGAAACTTCTCTTAGAAAAAGGATTACTTGCCATACTTGCTTGTCCTCTTTCTATGACTTACCATACTGAAAACTTACCAAAACATCTTAGAAAATTCAACAAAAATGTATAAAAACACTTGCCAATTTATGCGACGAATATTGTAAACAGCCAGTGGCGTCGCAATGTGATCGCAGCAATAAAACAGGGTGTTCAACCAAGAAACCCGAACACAGTGTTCAGCCTACTGACATTTCTGCTGACATGCAATTGGATTATAAAAATGAATACATGAGTTTTTCTGGCTGGTTCGAGGTCAAAATTTTATTTTTTTTTCAGTGCATGTGAGACACGTGTTTCGGACTTCGCAACGAGTCACCGAAGTTATTAAGCAATTTTGTTGCTACTTATATATAAACTTGAAGGCGATTAAATAAGGAATGAAAGTTATGTATATGAAAATTCTTCATGCTTATACTTATGGTAAGAAATAAAGAATGTTTCTGCGTTTTTAACCAATGAAGGTAAAGTAGAGAATGATTCAAGCTTTGTTTACCTATATATCTACTGAATATTATATCGAAGAACATCCAAGGCAAGTTAATTTTTTCTAAACTTTTTATAGTAACTTATAGCAGAGTTCATAACGTCGCCTTTAAAATCGTTATTGAATTGCATCTAAGCTACTTGGAGAAGATAAATTAGAAACAAAATACCGCAAAAGAATTCAAATCACTTTGCATTAATGTCATAGACAGCTACAACGAGTATTGAGCCGGGACGAGGCATTTGTGAATACAGAAGCACGAAAAATCGAATGAAGGAGGACATTTAGACAGCCGGATTGCATGGAGCGTGGAGTGTGGAACACAGCTTACGGAGCAATGTAATTCGCTTATATGCATATCATTACCAACGACATTTGAAGAATGATAATAAATGGCAGGAGGTGAGGAGGAGGTTACATTGATATCGAGAACGTTGCTTACAACAACGAATCAATAGTGGAGAGGTGAGTGCGTTGGCATTATCCTTGATGCTCTTCCGTAACTGCGTTCCCTGAATGAATCTGAGGTTGATGTTGTTGTTGTTGTTGTAAGCGGTGCATTAGATGACTGCAATTGAAATATGTCGTATGGGGTATGTGGCGCACGACATTAGAGTATCAACGTTGCTTTTGTGGATTACAACAAAATGTTGCTGGCTGGCAGGATTGTCGATATCGGCGCGAAAATTGCTGATGTTGTTGCAGCGGCTATTGTGGTCATAGTTGGACTGGCATGATGATGAATGCGAAACGCATTAGCATTTAGTGCTCGCTACACGGGTTTTTGCGCGCTGCAGCACATTTTCCAACTCTATACGCAGCAATTGGAAAAGTTTGTGCAAATTTTGGTATGTGAAACAAAAATTTTGCAAATATTAAAATGAGAGCGTCATTCGTTGGTAAATATTTGAAATGCGTACGCATGTCGTAATACATTTCGACACTAATTAAGTGATTTGCACTTTGATTGTGCGCTTTTATGCATATCAAATATATATTCTCCTTAGGTGGCTTAAAATTCTATCTGAATGGTATTTTTAATGTGGACGGTAGTCTACTCAAGTGACAAAAGTCCACCTCAAGCTGGAAGTTTTTAGTGATAAGTTTGAAGCCGTGTGAAGCTGCCACCCTGAGTGTGAAATTAAATTTTTTTTTTTAATTTTAATGTTCCTAAATGCCAATATTCGATCAAAATGGCCAATAATTGGCCAACATCTACTTTTTAATCCCAACAACGCTGAATAAAAATATACAAAAATTTATTTTTCAAACAGAAGGGTGGGCAAACGAAGTTTAACCTTGGACAAACGTGGACTAACGTTGGTCAAACGAACTGCACTTACAAAAGTTAACATTTCTCACTTTGGGGTGCTGATTTCACACGGCTTAAGTCTGAACGTACATGCGGAAGGTGTTACAACATACATAATCGGATCACCCTAGTCCAAAAAGTGGGTATTTGAGAATACCCAACCAAGGAGTTTCTGATTTCTTTAAATTTTCGACGACTTAATGAAATAGTAAAAGAGATGTCACAAAACATTGAAAGCCAAAATGTGGGCTTTTTTGTCTAATTAGTAGTTGAGTAAGGTTCTCCTGTCCGCGTCGTCTATTTTTCCATTCAATTAGGTTCGAGAATAAGCGATGTGTTTATCGTTCTTTTTTTGATCGGTCTCACCGATACAGCCATGCTTCGATGCTAGGTGCTGCTGCTATACTCGAGATATCATTGATGCCACAACAAGAGAGGCATGTTCGAATACTAGAAAAATCTTACTTTCTCTAATTTATGAGTATGTTTTTCATTGACAACAACTGCGAATAACAATTTTGTTTCTTTGGGGATGTGAAGTCGAAGAACCTAGTATGTGTATGTGTGTGTGTTTGCTTGTTTAAATTCTTGATCAGCATCGGAAACTGAGTCGACTTCTCGTCTGTCCGTCTGCCCGTCTGGATGTGTGACCCAACAGATCTTAGGAACTTTAAAAACTAGTGTCTTCAAACTTGTACATTTAGATTATCTTTGACAGAAATGATTTGGAAGTTGTAAGTATACACGGAATGTTTTTCGATGTAAGGCATGAAACAGTGTGGCTATGGTAAGTAGGTAATTAGCATTTCGGTTGAAACATTTTTTAGAAAGAAGATTTTAATACCTCCGAAGGTACTTTGCAGCAAAAACATACTTCGTAGAATTTCCTTTTGTACGATACACGAATTTTGGGAAACATCAATAAAGCTGCAACAAATACCATAAACATAACCAGAACATATCATAGATAATCTCGCATATGAGATCATATTTATAACCAAATGCTTCGATATACATATTTTTATCCAATCTTTTCATGCAACAAGCCAGATTTTAAAGCCAAATTTAATTTTTATACAAAAACTCAAAACCATTTAATTCAATAATTCGTTTTAGTAAAAGCTCTCTACAAAATCAAACATAATTTCTTTAACTGCAAATATTATTTAGACTAATTTGGCAGTTTATTTCGCTGTAATTGAATTACTTCACTTTATTGTAGAAGAAGCAAAATATCCGCTCTGGGGTTGGTGAATTTATTTGCTAAAGTAAAAATAAAAATAAAAAAAAACATATAAGAAAAGGTAATCTTTCTTTTTATTTTTGCAAGTTGCAGTTGTTTATTGTTGAAATAAGAAACCGCAAAATCAACTTAACCAACAAAACATTCGCCGCATATAAGAGAGTATATCTACACCCGCATAGCAACCAGAAATCCTCTTCAGAATTCTTTACTACACTTAAATGTTATCGAAAAAGGAAAAAGAACTGCAAAGAACTCAGGAAGGATGTGCAGATGATGAGAAGTATAAATTGTATACAACATCAAAAGCACAAAAAGCACATCGTACTTCAAACATAAGGGCAGAGATGAAAGGTACGAGTACAAGCATGTATAAATGTACAAATATTGTAGATGGACAGTCTCACAAAGTCAGTCACTTACAAAAAGGATGCTTCAATATTTATACAATTAAGGATGTGAAGAAGATAGCGAACGTTTGAGTTAAAGAGAGTGATGTAACAAGTCAAAGAGAACTATAATGACCATCACTAGTATTGATACTATATTGTAGTGGCAGAATCAGTTATGGCAAAAGGAAGTCATTGGTTACAGTTGCTGACGGCATTTATTTTAGTTATTTTATGATGCCCTTTATAAATATAATACTAAAGAGGATATAGTAGGTTGATCAGAAAGTTTGCAATGTACCAATCGAATCATAAAAGATATTGTAAGCTGTATATAATGTGATGATAATCTAATGTAATCTATTGGTATTCAACCATCCCATTAAACAATGTTGACGCAACAGCATTTCAATTCTTTAGTTCACCAGAGGTTGAAATCACAGAGCCATAGCAAAAACTGAGAACGACCACGGGACTGTTAATGTAAAAACTCCCATAGACGTAGTTCCCGAACTTGACGATTCGTTATATACTAAGAGCTTTTTTAGTACAAAAACACATATACTGAGCAGGTGTATTTACTCGTTAAAAGAATTGCAACTTTAGGATTGAGGTATACTTAATCCAGAGGTTTCTACACCGATTATTTAGATTAATTCGAGTTCAAATATTGGAATCCAGGCATACATAGACAAACACCATGGCTGTTTGTCGAGCTATCAAGACTATATAAGCAGTCTAAGAATCTGAGAGATGGATCAAGTTTTTAAAGTAAATTTATTCTAACAAGTAACATCTATCAAATTTCGAGCATCTCCAGTAATTAAGTATGTGTGCAATAGTCATTGAAAGCTAGATCATTAAATGTAAATAGACGGACAGAAATTTTGACGATCCAGCTAAAAAAGCCCCATTTTCAATTACTGCTTGGCTTCTTATAACACTGACTATATTGCTGTTAGTCAATGTCAATCACTTCGAAGTTGTCACAAGATTGCATTTGAGATCAATTTCAATACATTCCTAATTTTTGTCCGTTTGTGTGCCCTTCTTTTCCACGCTCTTTGGATATCAAACACAAAGTTAATGATGCAGATTGCTTGGGTCAACATAAATAGTCGAGCCGATATGGGTATTTCCAACTGACTGCTTCATCGAAGTGATCTCGAAGAATGTAAGAAAAGGAGCGTTCAGATAGAGTGTATTGAACCATTACCATACTAACCATACTTTAAAGGATAGCTACCATACAAACCTGCACCCATTTTTGAATATTATTACGAGCAGTTTCGTGTTTTTGTTCTTATTTAAGGTGGAATTGCCAAATTTGGTGTATCTTACATCAGTTCTAATACAATATACCACATAGGTTTTGGGTTTTTTTTTCCAATGACAATACTAACAGTTTATAATACTAACAAAACGAAGTCGTTACTGGACACTTAGCTGACTACCCTCGTATAAACTCCTCACACGTTTATTACATCTCAGTACTATAGCTTTAAAAGTGTATATGAAGCATATTAAAGCTTCGGTTACATCAAAGTTTAAGTTTGCTCTTGTTTTCTTCTACGCACATGTCACAAACCTTTGGTTAAAGTCTTTACGCTACCATTCCGCCGTACCATCGCAGTTATTTACAGCACTTGGCAATGTTCGACCCTCAATGTTGTCCAAGCGGCAAATGGTGTCTTTCATTGAAAAAATAAACTTCTTAAAGGAGTCGACTTGCTTTTAAATAAAATTTTCTGCCCAAGCACTTACTACCATACAATAAAAATCTTCTTCCCGTCCTTTTTTTAGGATGTCGAAACGAACAGCAAAGTGTATGCGATATTATATTTTTATTAACTTCGTTAAGATTTTTCATTTTGTTTGCACGAGTTTTCTTTTCTTTTGTCATTTCATGGCATATTGCATCCATTCAATATTTTTTTTTTTTGTTAACAAACTGGAGAGCCAGCTAAAGCTCAGTTTTGAATGAGGTCAAAAACTAGCAGTTTAGATATGATGAATTAAAATATATAAATGGTGGACCATCCATATGCAGAATTATAAATTAGACATAAAAAAAAAATAAAAATTTTACTCTGAAATATGAATTTTGTTTTATTTGAAAGAAGTTTTCTTGTGTTTAAGTATGAAAAATGATTTCACTGAACATCAATTTTCGAAAATTATCTCAACAATTGTCTACTCTATCTTTTGCCGATTATCCGCATAAACTTTATCGTATAATGTGCATCAAACAACGAAATCAAGTGGTGTACAATCGCAGTTCCGAGATTGTAAATTGTCATTCCTGAAACGGCTGATGATGGTGCGGCTGGCGCTTAGGCAAGTTTCACCATCTTGTTAGAGTCGACCTCTACGAAATCAACATTTTCCAATTCCTGCCCCATAAAGTCTGTTAGCATGTCTCGAAAGCGGTCAATATTGACTGCAACGGCGTGGCCAGCCTCGTTTTCAATGAAAAAGAGTCCAATTACGCTCCCACTTCAAAATTTGCACCACATCGTGGCTCGAGCAGTTTGCGTGGGCTTGTATAGGACGACGTGTGTATTTTTGCTTGCCAACATTACCTTTAAGGTAAATATGTGCTCCATTCAAAAAAATTATTCCGCTTCGTTATACAAATATTATGTAGCTTTAACAAAATATCTGTTTGAAGTATTATATATAGAATGGAAAAATAACAACGCTCAATAATATTCAGTTACGTTGTTTTATAATAAATACCTACTTACTGCTTTTTTATACTATGCCATTATCTGTCAGATTGTTTTGACATCTTAACCTCATCAAGGACCTTTGTACTATTTCAGTTGCTTTCTTTGCATTACAAGAAAGTTACTTATTTTATTTTTGTACAGTTTTTCCATTTTTTTATTTTTTTTATTTTTAAATATTGTTTTCTTTGTTGTGTCATAAAAAAATGTTATGATTCCATTTTTCCTTGGGTTGCCTGCATTTTTTATATCTGTTCTTGTCAACAATAAAACACTCGCCGTAGCAAAGAGTTTATTTCTTTATGGTTTCTATTTGCATTGACTCAAAGAATTTGTTGTATTTTTTATTATACCCTTCTTTGGAGGAGCAGAGGTATACAACGTTTGTGCAAATATTTGTAACAGGCAGAACGAGGCGTGGCAGAACTCATAAAGTGTATATATTCTTGATCAGCATCAAAAGTTTGGTCGATATAGCTAAGTCGCTCTGCCCGTCAGTCCGTCACTCTGCCTGCCAGTCCGTCCTTCGTGTGAGAGAACAACGATTTCACGAACACAAAAAAGAAAGCGCCTACATATTTGTCGCCTACTCCCAATACAGTACAATACTGCTATATAAATATCGTTTATTTTCAAGGTAAACAGACAAAACGAAATATATTTTTCTTTTTAATTTTTTTTTACTATTCACTCATAGTTTGAAATGGTATTATTAGTTTGTCTAAAAGTTTGTAACGCTTTATAGGAGGCATCACAAATATATTCCTGATCAGCTCGTCAAGACGAGTACATTTAGCTAGGTGCGTCCGTCTGTCTCTCCGTCTAAAAGTTAATGGCTGAAAGTTGATATTTAAGCTTCTTTTGGTCAAAAGGTTATTGAGTAACCACATTAATATTTCAAGCTTACTATTTGGGGTAGCCCCCTTACATACCCACCGCCCGCTTTTATGCTTTTGCATGAAAAACATGTTTATTTAAGAAAAAATCAGCTTGAAATTTGTTACGGATAATTTTTATGCATATGACCACTTTTTAGGTGGACCCCATACAAGCACACCGTCCACTTTTGTGCTTTTGTAATAAAAATTTCTTTAGTTTAGTCAATATCAGCTTCAAATTCGATATGGTGGTTTAGTATACACGTCCGCAAATGGTGTTTCCAGTCCACTTTCTGGGTTAGCACTTACACAAATCTTACACACATATGTATGTCTTACAATACGATTTGAAATTTCATGTGAATGGTATTAGCGCTTCGTTATGACCGAGGTTAACATTTTTTCTTGTTTTTTATTCTGTTTGCTCTATTTTCCTGTGGTATTTTTATGCAATTTTTATGTTGTCTACGCACATAAAATACACATTTTCTATTTTCAGGTTTATCTCAAATTTCCCATTTTAGCTTGTACCTTAGATACATAATAGTCAACTACCGTCAGAGCACATTTACATATTTATGTATATTTTATTATATTTGCTTGAAAAACTCAATTCCTAGAAATTATCTCAAAGCGTTTCTTAGTATATACTATGTATGTATATGATAAATTGGTTTCAATATTTTATTACAAAAGAGTTATTCTTTTGAAATAGTTAATCGAAGCATGCCAGTTAGTGCAATAATATTATCATATATAATTGTTTGGTGTCATACCATTTTGTATCACTTCGATCCATTTTATGAAACTACTCACTTTAAAAGCATTTAACTTTGTTGTATATTTGTATAATAAAACCAAGATTTTTATGTTCCTTTGGCAATCTTTTCTTGTCAGTAATCCATGTGCATATAAATATGCTTTCAGAGATAAGCAGACTTAAGCCAAGGATATGTTTGCATACAGGATAAACACGCTTTTAAACATGTTTAGACATGCATTGAAAATATGCATAAAAATGTTTTCTTTCAAAAAAGTCTAATTGACTTTTGTTATTTATATGTAGTTTCACAAAATATTTATATTTAAATATTAAATAGTAAACTGTTATATACTATATATTATATACATTAATTTCTATATCAAGCAAAAATATTATTGTATATTATTTCATAATTGCTCCATTCAACCACTTATTCTATTCATTAATCTTAAATTTTTACAAGATACCGTTAAGTTTTCGGGAAATAGCGTCCGAAGCCTTTACGAATCCATTATTAGTAGCAATGTTCGTCAATAGGGCCTGGACATGTTGATAAGCTTTTGAAAAGCTATAATACTATAATACTTACTCAGTTTAAAACTAGTTCTTTTCAAGTTTATTTGTCTTCCGACGGGCCAAATGTGTTAATAAATACAAGGTTATGTGATGAAATGAGAAACTTTTTTGCACTTTCGGCGCATATTTTATTAATCTTAATGCAAGCCATACTTTTTTTGTGGTCTTATAAAACTCTCAGTTAGTCTATGGCGGAACAATATAAAGTGGCAACATGTGACCTAGCGCTCTCTTTTTTAAGTCACCAATTGTCCATTTCCAAACAAATAGCGAAACGCAAACAAAGTAGTAAAAGAAATCTTTCTTGCGTGCTTATCAAACCAAATTACAAATAAAGTCAGACGAACAATCTTCGTGTACGTTTTGCGCTCACAGTTTCTTATCAACTGGTAACTGGCTACGCATATGCTTTCATCCATGGTTTGGTCTATAAAAAAAGAAGCTGATCATGGTGGTTTAAGAATGAGGAGAGATATTCGTCTTTGGGTGCCTTTATTTTTCGTTGGCAACTTAACTTTTTGCTGAGCACATAAGCTTGTTCGCAAATTCTTATTCTCTCAAGGAACCAATCAAATTGGAAATTCATGTGCCGGAGCACACAATTTTTGTACAATTTTATCATGCCTGTGCTATTTATAAAGTGTATTCTTTCAGCCATTACTACTTATTTTATGGCGAAAATTTCTTTGTACTATAGTTCTCCCAATGGTCGAAATTCGAATAATAAAAATATCCATAATACAGAATTGTCACGGAAAATGTTTTCGCCTCTAAATTAACGTTGTCCAGCCATAGCCCCATGGGACGAACACATACATGTTTTCAGAAACATACGAATGAACGCATGTCGAAGTCGGCTGCTTGATGCTAAAGAGAAACCAAAATTTTAATTCGTTATGTAGTACATTGTACAAAAATACATTTTTTTTTCTTTCTACTTTCAACTGAAACCAAAGGAACAGAAAAACAAGAAAAAACGTTAACTTCGGTTGAACCGAAGCTCTAATACCAATCACATGAAACTTTAAATAGTATTGTAATAAATAAAAGTGGGGGTTTAAATAGGGGGTCGTACACGCTCACTAGTAGATGTGTATGAAGCGATGTAGTTGATGTGTAAGATGCCGATATATCGAATTTCAAGTTGATATTGACGTTTTCCATACAAATGCATAAAAGTGAACTGTTGGTTTATATGGGACTACCTCAAAAATTGGGCGGGACACGCGCCTTTCTATATGTATATGAAGCGGTTGTCCATTAAAATCCACAAAATCAAATTGCAAGGTAATATTGATCTAAATGAAGGATTTTTTCATATTAAACACAAAATTGCACGTTGGGTTTGTATGGGGGCTATCTCAAAAAGTGGGCGGGCCACGCCCAATTGTCTATGTATGTTTAGCGGCTGTCTCTTAAAATGCACCACATCGCATTTCAACCTAATATTGACTTTAATAAAACAGTTTTTCTTAAAAAAAGTCAAAAGTGGACCATAGGTTTGTATGGGAGCTACTCCAAATAGTGGGCGGGCCACGCTCGTTAGTCTATGTATGTTAAGCGGCTGACCATAAAAAGGCACCCCATTGCACTTCAACCTAATATAGACATTAGTAAAGAAGTTTTCTTACAAAAAGTCAAAAGTGGGCAGTAGGTTTGTGTGGGAGCTACCCCAAATAGTGGGCATGGCAGGTCAATATTGATACTCTATTAAACTACAATAAAAAGAAGCATATGTGCAAAATTTCAACTGGATAGCATACAAATTGATCCCCAAAAAATGCGCAACAACATACAGACGGACAGACGGACATACAGAGGGACAGACGGGCAGACAGACGAACAGACAGACAGACGGACATGGCTAGATCGATTCGTCTCGTCGAGCTGATCAAGAATATATATACAATATGGGGTCTACGATGGCTCCTTTAATATTCTCCTCAGTAGTAACACACAAACAAGTTTAAAAACAATTCAGTCGCTCTCGTTACAATTTGTTTTCGTATTTCAGATTCATAAACACCGACCTCAAAAAAGTACACGAAAAACACGAACAACTTACGGATTTTTTTTTCATTTGTCAAATATACCGTTCTATAACCCTAAAACCCGTAAGTTTTTCGTGTTCAGCGCACTCAAATTACTTTAAAAAGGTGTAAGCGAAAATTTCTATCGTTTTAAAATTTAAATTTGTAATATTGACACGCCCATTAAAATAGGTGGTCGTCTATAAGAAGCCACCATGTCGAATTTCAAGCTGATATTGAGTTAAATAAGGAAGCATTTCACACATTTTGTCAAATGTAGAAGTGTGGTTTAAATGGCGGCTAATGCAAAAAGCGGGGCATCGCATCCATTGTGAAGCATTCGTCCATAAGAAGCCACCATGTTCATTTTAAAGTTGATATTGACCGCAATAAAAGAGTTGTCCATACAAAAGGTCAAAAGTGGGTGTATAGTTCGGTTTGTATGGGAGCTACAATAAAATGTGGGCATGGCATGCCAATATGGATGCTATATCTGACTGCAACAAAAATAAGTCTATGTCTAACTAGAATCGAGAGAAAGACATGCTAAGCGATTATTGTCGATCACACTTATACTTAAGACGGACACAAATAACTATAAAATACAGTGTTCTAGTGCACTTCACCTTTAATTTTTACATAATTTTCAACTAAAGATACACTTTTTTGTTAAGAATAAAATTGGGTTTTTTTATTTATCAGAAAACTCTGACTTATTAAATAAATAAATATACATTTGAAACGTATATATTGATGTGCTCGACTATATTTTTTATGCAAATCGGTAAAATATTTTGGGAGTAGAAGGCTTAAACAAATGTCACTTACGCGAATCAAGCACACATAGGGTTTACATAAAATACAAATGCAAACATCTGCCAGTTACGCTGCGAGCGAGAGGAAGACAGGCGATTTTACTTTGTATGCGCTTCGCTGTTGTTTTGATGACTGTCTTACTGTTTGTAGTTGTTGCGAGTGGCACACGGTGAAATAGCCCTATAACAACGAACGCATAAGCGAGGTAATATACAAAATTATCCTTACATTGCGGTCGATTGAGTCAACCGCTGGCATTACTCAATTGTATTTATACTCGTAAATGTTTGCAACAAAATCACTTTGAATATGTACATAATTGGCAATGCAATTGTTGACCGACAATTGTGCTGCTTAAGTCTAATTACTCAAGAAATTCAATAATCTGGTTGCAATTGCTGTGGATTTGTTTGAGCTGTAAGTAAGTAAGTAAGTAAGTAAGTAAGAAAATAGTAAAGGATTTGTGGCGTTAGTGCACAAGTTTAAGCTTTTTTTTGAAATCAGAGACAACAACGATTTGTTTTAAATTTGTCATTTTATTTACGTTTATTTTAAATTTGATGTATTTTATTTGATTTAAGTGTTAGATTTTCAATTAAATTTCACTTTCATACTTTAATACAATAAACTAATTATTGAATTTGTTCACAACTTTGATCATTTAAACGCTGCATGTGTGTAGTAGTGTATATTTGAATACTGATTTCGGGCTTAAACTAGTAAGAAGTATAATTAAAAAATGCTGCTGCTTATATTAATTAAATTGTATTTAATTTACGTGTTGTTTGTTTGTTTGTTTATTTTCTGAAGATTCTTACAAAGGTATTTAACATTTAACTTAATTGTGTAAAAAGTGCGCGTTTGAAAAGTTGTAGCAGTGGGCTGTCATGCCTGCCATTGGCTTTAGCTTGGCCGCATTATTTCCCCCTGCAATGCCTTTGCCCAATTTTTTTTTATTTTTTTATGTAGTATTTACAATGATGCTATACGCCACTAATTAATCTTTAACCTAAATTACATAACTGCACAGTCACACACACAGCTTCAATACACTACGCCCGTCGCGTTGCTCTGCACCACGTTGAGCTTAAAAAGTAATTGAAGTCCAATGAGTCCTGGAGCATGCAAGTGAGTAAACTAGTTCTTCATTCAATAAGCGAGTCACGTCACAAGTCACGTCTTCTGCAATGCCACCAGCAAAAGAATCAGCAGTAACAAAAACGTGCTGCGTCCTGCACTGCCTCCAAGGCGTGTCCTGCTGGTCGCCGCACCGGACATGATGGCCGATGCGGAATACTCACCTGTTACGTGAAAAAAGAGACAGAGAAAGAGAGGGAGAGGGAGAGCGAGACGGAGAGCGAGAAGGAAAAATGGGCGTAAATGGGCGACAGTTGCGATTAATATGAATCATTAAATCTGCTGACAAAATAATTCAGCAAATACTGCAAGCTCATACATACTCGTCGAACATCCTTACACACTATAAATATATACTTATGCCCAGGAGCAACTTACCGCTCAACACGTGCAAGTCAACGGATACCGTTGCACTGTTCGATGGCTGGCACGTATAATTGCCGGAGTCCTCTTTTCGCACGAACGGTATAATTAATGAACCGATCTGTAATTAATGTTTATTTAATAGTCGTGATTGCTCAAAGGAAGTTAACTCAAGCACGCAATACTCGTACACTCGGAACACTTGACCGACTCACTCCGTCTGTTCTGTTCTGTCTTGTACAGTGCTATTCTGTGCTGTCCTGTGCTGTCCTGTGACGATACACGTCAATAAAAAACACTTACCGTATTTTGATTATCGCCAACATTACCAAAGATATTACGATCGATTTGCGTATACCAGCCGGTCTTGTCATCATTGTCGGCGATTTTTGTCTTGCCTCGAAACCAGATAATATACTTGGGTGGGTCGAGTGTACCACGTACAATGCAGTGTAGCGCCACCTTGCTGCCGGCCTTCACAAAACGACTCTGGTCACCAATTAATTCGGTACGCGGCGCTGTGTATAGGGAAACGTTCATTAATTAAATTATTACACGCAAATAATTGTTTACATTTATTTAAGTTTTACTGAGGGGTGACTTGACAAATAAATGAACTGAATTATTTTCGGTTTGCTAGAAAGGTACTCGGATAGAGGGCAATGTCGCCAATTCATTACGACATTTTATAAATTAGTTCATATAACGTTGAAAACTATTTTGTACTACAATCGTTAACTATTCCTAAACTTAGATCTCAAACTTAAAATTTGGTACAAAAGTTTACAAGCTGTTAAAAAAATAAAATAAAATTATAAACTGAAATACCACATATTTTGCTTATAAACAGTTTACCAACTTAAAGAAACTTCCATAGTATTTTTGAGAATTTTATTAAGAAACAGCAGAAAATGCTAACTTCGGTGGAATCGAAGCTAAAATACTCTTTACTCTGCAACGCTCGGACTTACTACAGTTTAAAATTTTTGGAAAGGATGCTTAAATTAAACATTTTCAATAGAAAAATACATATTCATCTATGTATTTGTCATGAATTTTGCCTTTTTAGCGGTTGTGAATGGTATATAAGCCTGTCGATAATTTTGTTGCGCATGAAATAATTAGAAAAATTTAATATGAAACTAATATATTTTAGATCGAGCGAGAGTTCAGCTCACGATCTTTTGAATGTTTGCCAGTATGCGAGACAGTTGAACTATCAATCCCTTAAATCTTTATTCATATAAGTGTAGGTGGTAGACTTGCAGGTTGGCACTGTTTGCAGTTTGCCGCTGTATTTCGTCATTCTAGCAGAGTCATAAATTGTATATTTCAAAACGACGTCAAAGCGCAGGTTGCCAACTTCGCTGGATTTCAGGTTGCCACTCCACACTCTCTTTCATTTTGTTTCGCATGTTTACACTCATTTGCCAGTTTTCATGATTATGTTTATGTTTACATAGAAAAAGTGAAACAACTGTATGAATTTTCAGTGTTCTATGGTTTACTCTTCGGTTCACCGTGTCGATTTTTTCTTTCTTTTTTGAGATTTTTTATTTTTTCATGTGGTGGCATCATGCAAGCCACATTAGCCATTTTTGATACTTTTGTAAATTTTCTTTAGTTTTTATTTTTTGAGAATGATTTGTAGCTGAAAATTTTTGAAGCGCAATTACTTATTGTGGGTAAATCGTGGTAATGTTTCTGCTTAAAAGTGTCCCTACCTTTTAAATACATATTTCGAAAATTGCAGGAATAGAACGCATACAAGAACACAGGCAGATAGACATGACTAACGCGATGCAACTTACTGATCACGAAAATATATACTTTATGGGGCGTCAGATGTTTGCTTTAATGCGTTCACACTCTGTGTGAAGAGTATGTTTAAAGAAACAGCCCAGTTCCGGCTTTCACTTTCGGTAAGACTTTGCGAAAGTCAATTCGGTAAAATGATGCACTATTCGCATTTAGCAGGATCTCGCGATTTAAGATATCTGCTATTTAAATAAAATTAAATAAAAAAGTCTCCGTCTGTATACGAGAAGTAACTTTCGTCAATCCTTAAAAAATATTCCATTTATGCCGGGATCGGACCACTTTAAGGGGTAGACCCATGTAAATCTGTCCCCAAACTTTTGAGTTTTTGTATAAAATTTAAATTTTTCAAAAATTCTGTAAAATATTCTCAATATGTTCAGATCGAACCACTAAAGAGTAAAATCTATGTTTCATTAAATGAACCTGAAACAAATTGCAGCGTTTCATAAAGTCAAGCATATTCAACAGCTGCGTTCTTTCTTTTTTTATCTGTCAAATGCTAATTATTCCACCACTCTCATGATCACACACACGGACCATACTGCTCATAAGCTGACAGTAAGCTCACAGTTCCCGATGAGCTGCAATCTCATGCTCACGAGCAAGAGCATAAATCTAAGACGTTCGTGAGCGAGATTTTCCGAACTCTGATTTCTGTTCAATTCATAATTTTTGAACTATATAAACTTCCAGTAGTTTAAATTTTGACTGGAAATGGTTTTGAATATTCAATTTGTTACTTACTGACTACTTGCAAATAGACTTTAGCGCTCATCTTGGGCTCTGTGGCCATCTGACACTCGTACCAGCCCTCGTCGACAGCTTGTGCATATTTGATTTGCAGAGACCAAGTATAATCGTTCTCCTCCTGATAGATTGCCTGAAAACGTTCATCGGCAATGAACGTAGTCTCATCTACACTGATGATATGTTCGTCGCGCATGCGCACCCACGACACTGGTTTATCTGAGAGGCGACGTATCTGCAAGATTGAAATGGACGCTTATTAAAATGCATTGCTTTGTAGCAGAAAATCAGAAATACAATCAAGATGAATAACAAAAACATTTCATAAAAAAATAAAAAAAAAAAATCGGGTGTATATTTTTTATCTTTTTTTGTTTGGACGCAAACCAAAAAATAAAAATGCACACAATTCAAAACTAACATTTACATATCTCGCCAAAAGAATATTTGCATACAAACTCATGTCTATAGCTGAGATACGCTGTACACATACCACATCCTTACCTATGTGTACAAACAATACATTCTCATACAGATATTATATATACATATATATATACATATATATATATAGATAGATAACCCAGTTATAAGCCATAAAAAGTAAATTGTATAAAGAAGAGAACAGCTTTAGCCTTGTTTACCTCATAAAAATAAACGTAAACAAAATAAATTGTTGATATGCAAATTAAATTATGCTGATCTATGCTGTGAGGCAAAGTTTGGAAGAATGCCTAAAAGGTACACACACCCCACACACAGACACTTACACAAACAGGATGTGGGTTGACAGCGGTTTTAACGCTCACACAGTCACCAATATATACAAATACGCCCTGCAGTATTCGTTCGTCCTACATATATCCTCTGTAAGCCGAATCAAACAAACACAGACAACAAACGTTATAAGCGAACTACAATGTCTTCAACATATTTGCATTTTTCCACTGTTTGGGAAGATCTGATTTAAGTTAATTAAAATTTTTGCATTTTTCTATACGGGTACAGGAAAATTTGTTAAGCATATGCGTTAATAGAAATCTAGGCCAAATTTTCAATGTTTTTTACATGAAAATTACTTCAAGCGTAAAATATGCGTATTAAGTCATTCCAAATAAGACTTGATAGTCCTAAGAATAATGCGGTTATATAAATATTTAGATTTTTAGCATATAGATAAGTTTAAGTTCTTATAAGCAGATGAAGCCATTCCTACTTAAGAAGCCTCAACACAGCACGTTGGGGTGTGCTGTCATTTCACTAACTTTTTTGCTGTGAAAACGGAACACAAGAAAGTAGAGTATTCCAATGGAATACAATTTTCGTTAAGCTATTTATATTTTTGATATGGCAAATGAAAATTCGGTCTTTGGGTTAAAACTGATTGATGGTCTCTTACGTTTATAAAACGTATCGTCTCTCTTAAATGACCATCTCTAATTAGCTAGCATTCCTACATGGTTCGAAGCTTTTTTTAACTGTCTATATTTCTTGCTGGAATCAATTTGATTGATGATGACTCACTTTTTCCAAATATAAAATAATAGTGGCCAGTCGCTACACTTGTAATGGCATTTTGCACCGATTGGACATCCGCATCCACAAAGATGACAATACAAGGCGCGTTTACAAAAAAACGGTGCTACCGAAGTTTTAATACCATTCACATGAAGTTGCAAGCTGTGTATTCGGGTATTTATTTGTAAAATATAACAACCAATACGGGGGTGTAAGTTTGTTGGATCCTACCCCTAAAATGGAGAAATCACACATATTTTTCTTTACATATGTGATACGGTCGTCCATAAGAAACCATTATATTAAATTTATGTTGATATTTACTGTAATAAGAAAGTTGCCATACAAAATTCAAAAATTGGGTGGTAAGTTTCTATGTAGGCTACTCCTAAAAGAGGGCGTGTGACGCCTCTTAAATTTATGTGTCTATTAGAAGCCGTATTGTAAAATTTAAAGTAGATATTGACTGCAATAAAAACGTTTTCAATAAAAAATACAAAAGGGAGCGTGTTGTTTGTATAGGGGCTACATCAAAAAGTGTGAGATCACACCCATTGATATATATGTGAAGAGTCCCTTCATAAAAAGCCACCATGTCAATTTTTAAGTTGATATTGACAGGTGAGTGGTTTGTATGTGGACTATCCTAAAAAGTGGGCATAAGATGATACATATTGATACTCTATTAAACTGCAATAAATCACATTTCGAAGACTCCCAGATAGTTGAATTTCGGAAAAAAAACAGGATAAACTCCGCCAGGGCTTTATCAGTACTGTATGGAGGCTGGATAACCGTTGTGATATAGTTATTGGTCATGTAGTCAGTCTTACACGGTGCGGCGTTGCTTTTGTTCATCTATAAAAAGTTTCGAGACGAGTTTGGCATCGATTTTATCATTCCCAAAAAATCGTTTGTGATGATGTTCACAGTAATTTTACCAATTCTTTTCTCATCTGCGGTCATTCGAACATTTAAACGTCTGTCAGACTTCATCGTCGGCTCTTGAAGTGGGACCAATACACAGCTGTTTCCTTGTTGTCGCACTTGAAAATTGAAACTCACATAGCGGAGAGATTATCGTGAGATGGAGAGCAATTCATAAAAAATTTTCGTATACACGCACTTTTTTTTGACTTATCGTGAAATGTTTTCATCATAAACACCGTCGTATAAACGCGCTTGTGTTAGAAGGATTGTGATGGTCATTTTAATTTTACTTGTTCAACAAGACACAAATGCAAGCATCCAATACTTTCAAAATTTTATGCATTCAAACAGGCTAAAAACTAGTATACTAGTTGTTTTCATTTCCTAAAAACTTGTTCGGAACTTAATTAGTTAAAGCTATTCGTTTGTCTCTTTCAGTAGGATTTGGCGAATAAAATTCAATGGGAACTGTGGCACTGTGAAAATCATACTTCACTCAAGCCTTCATTGACTGTGTACTTAAATTTATGAAAATATTTAAAGTACATAAGCATCTACTTATGTAGTTGAATACATTTGTATATATTACGAGTAAAATAATTCAACTTTGTTTCCATTATACTACCACGAATCTATATGAAATGCATTACTATAACGGAGCAGGACATAACTTTTGTTCTGAATTTTATTACGTGACATATGCAAAATGTGTAAGTTTTGTAAAGACAAAGTAACTCGAACGACATACATTTAAATGCGTACATAAATCAATGTTTCGCATGCGAAAACAGTTGCTACTAATTAGTAAGTCCTTGCATGTAAAGTCCATGTAATTATTTTCAACTTATGCGAAGAGAAAGGACATACACACGCAGACACACACACACACAAGTGTATACAATCAAAACACTCACCTGGCACGGCATAAATGCATGATTCCCCATTTGAACCGAGATATTAAGTATTGTCGGCAATGTGAGATTTCTTTTCGGATGCTGTGCATCTCCATTGCTATCCAGATACAAATGCTGCTCATTAAACATTTGTCCTGGGGATGTGGTTGAGGCGGAGGCAGCTGCTGCCGCTGCCGCTGCTGCCTCGGCTGCTGCTGCGGCAGCACGATACGCCGGTAAATCCGCTGCAGCAAAGACCGGAAATGGTGGCAAGAATGTTGGTATCGAGAAACCTTTTGTCAGTGAGTCAGCGCCAGGATGTGGCAGCAGCACTGAATTCTCATTCTCATCGCTTGATAGTGAGCTTGTTATTGTTGTCATTGCAGCTGGTTCGATGGAATTGTTATCCAGCTCAGATACTGCTGAGGCTTCTCGTTCTGCTACCGCTGATGGCATTGACTCTACCTCTTTGGCAGTTGTCGATGTTGGATATATTGTTGATATGGAGAATGATGTTGTTGTTGTCGTTGTAGTTTGTGCTCTTGTTGTCATTTTGGCTTCTGTAGTTAGCTCAATTTGTGTTGACTTCGTTGTCCTTGCAGTTGCTCTTATCGTTGACATTGTTGTTGCCCTTTCTGCTGCTGTCGCTGATGATGAGGGTGGCCCTGTTGTTACTGGCGCCGGTAAGGACATTGCTGCTGCTGACGCTGCTGTTGATGTTGGTTTTGTTCCAGTTGCTGTAGTTGTCGTTGTCGTTGCATTGCTTGAAGCATTAATTAGATCATTTTTTGTTGTCATCTCTTTAGCTGACATTGAAGTAGCTCCTGATGTTTCTGCTGCTGTTGTTTGATTTGTTTCACTTGCAACAAAATCTGGAAAATGTATAAAAATATGAAAAAGTATGTAGTATAACCTTTTTGTTGCAAATTCTTACAATTATTTAACAAAATATTTTTAAATTAAATGGTTTTTGTATAACTAAAAATATTGTGCTGTTTTCAGAAACTCTCTAAATGTCAAAGTAGCTTTACAGAAAAAGCAGATATTTTGCATTTTTGTTGCTTAAATTTATTCAAAAGTATTTGCAAAACATTTTGCAGTATAATTTTAAACTTATATTAAAGCGCAGGATAAATTCGAAAGGAAGTGAGGTATGATGATGATATTTAAATAATGAGATTTAATTATAGCAAAACCATCCAATCCTTTGCACAAATGTATGTCACATGTTGACATGCATTATAAATCAGCAATTAAAGAAGCTCAACAGGAAATGTAGATCACTAGTTGTATACTGAGTCCATTTGATTTTTATCTCATCGAGACGTTTTTTTTTTTATTTGATGTCAGTCAACGCTTTCTTTTTTGAGTCACCAATTGTCCAAACGAGACGCAATCATAGTAAAACAAGCAATTTCTCTTTTGTGCTTAACAAATCAAATCACAAATAAAGTCAAACGAACAATCTTTTCATTTTCTTCGCGCTCACACTTTCTTATTAACTGGTAACTGGCTACCCGTATGCTTCCATTATTACGCCATGACATGTGATATTTAAAAAATCAAATTTCTATATTGTAATGAAGAATAAATCAGCAGCTTAAATTTGTCCATGTGATATTGAAGTGACACACTTAAGGAAGGTGAAATGCTGTCGAAAACTGCATAATTCATGATCTCATTTGAAGTTTTTGGACGCTTGAGTATATAAGTACGCTGCACATGGGCGTAGGCAACGGGGTTAGGTGGTCGGAGCTCTTTACAGAAGAAATATGCATTGAAAATATGTTTTAAAATCTATAAAAATTCAAAGCACGCACCTTAGGAACCTCCTTACTAAAAGTGCTCGCTACGCCCTTTGCTTGGCATACATGTATATACATATATAATTACATATACTGCACATTAATGCGAAAATATTCACTCATAAATCTGCGCAGCAAACATTTTCGTAGAAGAACTTCTCCAAACATTGAACCGTTAAAGGTCAATGGATTAATTTAAGCACATTTACAAGAGTTCATATCATTAGCGAAGTGAAGGATCAAAACAGGTATAAACTTTGAGCAAAGAATACTTATATGTACTTTACTATTCTATGTAATTATTAAAAACAAAACCATACACAACTGAAAGAAATGCGCCAAGAAATATTATACTATACTACGAGTATACGGTAGGTATATATGGTGTAAATAAAAATATGTGTATGTACTTAATTTTATGCGCCGAGGGAAAAAGTAATTACATATCGCATAAAAATTCATGGCATTTGGAAGGACAAAAAGATATCCCGCGCTGAGTGCTCAAATTGTTGGTGATATCGCTCAAATGAAGGCGGCTGAGTTCTTTTGGATGGTAGCATTTCGACTCACGATGGCAATAATTAAAAGCACAGCAAGTCAACCGAGTCTAGCTGCTGTTTATTTATGTATCTAGATGTATCTGAGCGCTGCAAATAAAAGTTAAAGTTTTCATATGGGAATACTTTATGCGAAATGACGCTGTTTCTGGCTCAGTACTGAAGGTTTTGAATTACTTTGCGCATTCGAGTAGCACAAATGTGCAAACTGTGAAGTAGCTCAGGAAGAAATTCGAGCTGGAGATGAGTAGTCTGCGCGCGGTCGCTGTGAAATATGTGTCCTGACATCTTAATGAGGTTCCTTTGGGTGCGGTTAATAAACGATTTGTACTTGTAGGCATTGCTTGGTTGCTTTTTGTATAATGGAATGTTTTCTTAGTTAAAAAAAAAAAATAAAATAAAAAAAAACAACAACAAATTAATTTGTACAGCAGTTATGTAAATGACATTTGTATGGACAGCATAAATTAAACTAGAATACCACGTTGGATGGAGTAATGAAGTAACGCTCTTCAACGAAATTCAAATAGATGCTTTCGGTTTTTAGCTTTAAAAATAAGAAAAAATGTATCTGCATGTGCTGCGAAGCAATTTGGTTAAAGCTTGTTTTTTAACTAAATATTTTTAATGAAGTTTTGGTTTATAAAGTAGTGGAAGTCAACTTTGTCTATTAAGGCTTCCACTAATGAGCTTCGTGTACACCTTTAAAGAAAGCCACAATGCAGTTCATTCGAACAGCACATGCTGCCAGCTGTTCTATTTCTATATAATGCTACATGATATTATGTTTTTATACCCTACAAAATGTCAAAACGTTTAAGTATACGACACAAAGAAATGAAATCGCGATATTTGGAGCGAATAACGTGAGCGAGCGACGGGAATTGGGCAGTATAACTTCCTTTTTTGAAATACGCGCCATTCTGGCTTGAGAGATCGTAAAGTGGCGTGCGTAATTCCAATCAACAGGCATTGTTCTTTACTTTTATTTCCTTCAAGGCCAGTCGGTATCATGCGTTAGAATAGTGAGGAACGTGCGTTTGCCATTGCCACTTGAATGGATGCGTTAACAAACTGAACATGCGCTACTGGGCAGACACCAAACCCCGAGAATTGCATGAATGGCTTTGCCATTCACCTAAAGTCACAGTATGGTGTGTAATTTCCTCCGCTGGTATATTTAAACAGTGGTTTACTGAAGAAAATGGGGTCACAGTGACAGTGGAAGGTCACAGTGACGCCCAAGGAACCTACAAGACCTGAAGGCAAACATCAGGACAGTATATGCTGACAAGTGTTATGATAAATGCAAGAAATTGGCCTGTTCAGTGTATGAACCATGGAGGCATCACCTACCTGAGAAGATTCTCAAAGCTGTGTAAAACAAAACTTTAGTTATTATAAAGACAAATAAAACAAAATCTGATTCATAAAATGAGTTTTTTTTGCATTTTGAAATAAGGATGTTATGCTGCCGCATCCTGTATATATGATACACATATATAAATGGATATGATACACAAGGCGCTTTTAGTGAGAGGCATGATATAGGTAAATAGCAAAAATAGTAATGTCACAGCCAGCAGACTTATGCAACTGAACCCGAAATCATAGTCTCCGTAGCTATTATAATCTTTGTGAGACAGCGTTCTTGCTATTCTTCTCTCTTCTCAATGAAAATTATATAAATTTTTAACGCAGGCTTAGGGAAAAATCGTACATCGAAAAACCCAAATATACCGTTATCTAGTTGAATGGCCCAATTGGAAAAAAGTATCCTGTGTTATTTTTTTTGTGTTCATCGTGGGTATAAAAGAAGTGTGCTTTTATACCCACGAATTCAATATACTTCCAGTTTTTCTTAAATTTCTTAAAAACTTTTCGTTTTTCTTGCACACTTATCTTTAGTAAGTTCCATTGCGCTTTGCTCACATTCCATAAAAACGCACAAAACAAAAAAAACAAAAAAAAAAAATAAAAAAGAATAAAGAAAACTTCCACTGAAAGCAAACAAAAATTATTAACTTTACTTGTTGTTCTGTGCTGTTTTCTGGCAAAAATACTTTTTGCATTGTTCAAAAATGTTGAAGTATATTTTTATGTCTGTGCTTTTACTGCCAAGAAGTATCTGACTGGCTGGCGGCGAGACTGGTTCGTTCTGGACGTACTCCTGTAAACATAACGCACTTCAGCTAACGACTGTAAAGGCGACAGCCAACAAAAACAATTTTAAGTGTTATTGCTCGTACAACTTCTGCTGTTACTCGGTTTCTTACTAATTTTTGTAGAAAATACAAAGTTCCAACTGTGTAACTGAAATAAACTACAATTGGGCGTGAATCTGTGTATCTATGTATATGTTTGTGTATCTGTGCATCTGTATAAAAGTATAAAAGTAGGTGTTTCAACTGCTGTATATAATTTTTCATTTAGTTGTTGGCTATAATGTGAGACGTGTCTTCGCCTGACCTAATATCAGCCTCAATAGAAATGTGCTTTCGACCCTATCTCAATTTCAATTTGCGCCTCTACATTTTTTTATTTTTTTTGTTCCGTTTTGTTTTTTTTTTTGGCAAGCAGTGCCAGCAATTTGTAGCATCCATGACAACATAGCGTCTTATACCAAGATTATTATATATGTATACTAGAAATAAAATTAATATCGTGTGTGCAACATAGAAACACATTCCGAATTGAAGCAAAGAAGTACTTATATATAATATGCAAAGATGGCAAAATCGTCCATATTTAATCAATGAAGCCCTTTACAGACGGCCATATATTTGCGTCAAATATTCAAAATTTTAATCAAATATTGTTGAGTGAAATAAAGAGAAAGAGAGAGAGAGACAGAGAGCGAAAAAGTTAGTGCAACATTACCAGCTTAAGAAAATATTACTGCTGGCTGCTTGATAGATATGGGAGAGGCTTGTTGGTTGAACATGCATCTAAGTGGAACACCCCAAAAATTTCACATTTGTGACACCGGAAATGACAACGCATTTTCATTGATTGATTTTGTATTCTATACGAACAAACGGTCACAGCTCTAATTTTAATACAGCTGGATTGGTCAAGCCTCTTCTTGACTGTTTCATACGTTTGCACAAATCTAATACACCATCTTCCATCTTCTGGTGGACATACATATGAAAATTACACTCGAAACCAGGACGACCATTAGAACATTTAATTAAAAACATGTAAAACACATTCAAAGCATAAAAGCTTACTTACTTTTACTTTTTTTATTATTGCATCTGCCGACATTACATACTAACAAAATACATCCGTGGCCTCATATTTCACACAATATAAAATCCATCGCTTTGGAACAATACTTGACTGTTGAAACTAATCGGCTTAAAGATATTTTCGAGCGGAAATTTTGCTTCATAGCGCTTGAATGCATACAAAGAATAAACGAATGCACCGATGAGAGCTTTAAAGTAGCCAACAACAGAAAGAAATACAGGTAGAAATACAGACGAGTCCAAGAAGAGTAAATGGACGTTTT
Source organism: Leucophenga montana (assembly GCA_035044765.1). NCBI lineage: Eukaryota > Metazoa > Arthropoda > Insecta > Diptera > Drosophilidae > Leucophenga > Leucophenga montana. Next base: position 2,135,518 of record JAWNNQ010001291.1, on the reverse strand, counting down.
TAAGACGATTCAAGTCACAAGCGAATTTAAATCGGTTTATAGGCCTACTCTTTGAAAGCTTTAACTGCTGCACTGGGAATTTTGTCTACATTTTGGCATTGAATTTGTGTGTTGAGAGTCGTTTCACCTGCTCAAGCTGAATCCTTATCAAGCTGCCCAAATCACTCAGCAGTTGGAAATCGTGGAGCACAAAATTTATGCGATTTTCTGTAGACAATTTGTTATACTTTTTTATTTCTTGCACTTTTTCTCAGTGGGTTTTCTTCCGAAAATTTCTAATACCATTTCGATTGTTATGCACGACTATGGCAGCACGTAGAATTGTCCAAAAGGTAAACCAACCTAAATCATTGCCTGACAAGAATGAACGAACGTGCATGGAAATAATTTCAAAGCAAACGAAATGCAAATTTTTTATCCATTTTTTCTTTCGATATCACAAAACCGAAATCTCTGCTGTTGAATGGATAAAATTCTTTAAACCAAAAAATACAAAAAAAAAAAAAAAAAAACGGCCGTGTGGAAGGGAACTTTCCGAGATTTAATTTCGGATAAAGAAATAAGGCGAGAGGTGTGACAGTTATGCAAATTACAAGTACGATGAGATTGTCAACACACCAATGTATTGTTAGTTACGAGGTGTGTTCAAAGTGTAATGTGACTTTAGATTTTATGCCAAAATTAGTATTTTTATCTAAAATTATTTCAAACTGCATATTTGCAAAGTTGCCTTAGAGAACTATAAATTTATTGCAATGCTAAAAATGTATTGTAATAATGTATTGTAATATAATAACATAAAACAAATTTTTCATTCGTGAATTATAAGCGCATTTGAACATTAAATTAAAGTATATACTTGTATGTCAGATCTTGCGGTACAATTTTTGCATACATTCATGCAGCACTGTACACCGTAACTGTAAATTTTATTTTCAAAATTATACCCCGCTTGCGCTAACTAAACGATGTATGATTCTATAATTCAGTGAAAGCTGTTATGTGGCAATACCAAAGTCTAAAGTTAAGGCCCGTCGCTATAAGTGGTGATGTTTTGGAACATCCAGAAACTTCAGTCCGTTGCCGTGCTTAGCAGTATGGAATGCATCCATCGACTTTGTACAATATTTTGATGGTCGGTTTGCATAGATACTGCCATAGATACTGCCTAGAGTTATTGTCTCAATGTCTGGTCGCCAAAAGTCATTGATATAGGGCCATGATACGCAAACTTTTTCCAACTAAGCTCATGAAACTGGCACTAAAAAACTACTGGTTTTAGTAGGATGGTGCAACATGCTATACTGTACACCAAATTCACCAGATATTGACTCCGAACGTCTTTTTGTTTGTGGGAATATTTGAAGAATAAAATTTATGTCAACAAACCAGATTATCTTGTTCAACTGAAGGCCAACATACGCCACGAAATCGCAAAATTTCACCAGAAATTTTGGAAAAAGTAAGGACCGATTTTTGTGTGGCTGTAGGAGGCGGTTAGTTGCCAGATATTAGCTAAACAAATTGAAAATATCAAAATTATTATAAAAAGTCCCTTCGATTAACAAAAAACCCATTGTACTTTCATGTATTAATTTTTAAATAATGGACATATTGTGCAAACTACGTTTACAACAGAAACATATTATGTTGAAATGTTATATAAACTTTATTTAGAACTTGATCCCTAGCATCCAAAATTGCATATGCCAAAAATTCCACGAACTTTTACCTGTGAAATTTTTTGCTCTAAGCTAGCATCTTTGCAACTTCCAACATACTATCAAACCGCTATAAAGGGGAATCTTTTCCAGCATTTTATCTGGAAAACTAGCTTCCTGAAGAATTATCGATAGACAAACTTAAAACTCATTTTACACTGACATTACTTTTGGATCACATCTCGCAAGTATTGAAATTTAAGCTGATTTTGTATGCGACTGCATAATTCTGATGTTCTGTGAGGCTGATCTAAGTTCTATGCAATTACACTGAAGCTAAACTGATGCTATAACTAAATCAGTTTAATAAAACATATTTCAGCTGTTTAAATGTCAGTCATACTAAGTAAGTATTTATAAAGAATAAGTTACTGCAAGTCAAATTATTACTTCTGATTTGCGCATAACTTTGGAGAGAAAACTCTTCAACGGCGTCTTTCAGTTCTCTTAACTTGGTTTTTTGACAGCTACTCTGTGAAAATTTTGTTTGGCATTATTTTCTACTATTTTCATTTTACTTTTTTTTTTTTTATTTTCTTCAGCGAACTTTATACTTGAATGACTTCTGAATTCACGCCTTCGTCATTTCACATTTGCCTCGCGGATAACATGTCCTTTTACATCTCGTTGTCGACTGCACAGCTTGTCGACTTCCTCAGCTCTGGATTCGGGCGCACAACTTTGACTGGGCAAAGTTTAAATATGTGGGTAGCTAATCACTAGCAAAACTGTTGTTGCAAAGCGTTTTTCTTTGCCACAAGTTATTTGCTCTTCTAAAAGCGAACAAAAAAGGACATATCAGTTTTTTTTTTTTTTTTTTCTTGAGAATGAAAAGGAGAAAAAGTTTCTCGCAAGTTATTTGTTAGCAAAAACAGAATTCCATCTCATTTTAGTTCGTTTCAGTTTTTTCTCCACTGCCTGCCACTGTTATTCAAAGAAATTTTTAATTTATGACCTTCCATGATGAGCTTGTAATCTCTTAAACTACTCTTTGTTAAACTTTTTGTGTGACTTTTCAGTAATTTATTTTTCCATTTTTTTTTTTTAGCCACAGTTTAAAATTTAACTTATTTGGAAATGATTTAAATATATTTCGATAAGAAACCATGGCAATTATTATCAGTTTAAATTGCTAGAAAGTTTGGAAATTGAAACACTTATCTTTTCTGTTTTTTTTTTGATTCCACTTGAAATTGTCTATTTCCTTCGCTCTATTTTTCTTCCACTCACTTGTCGATAAGTTTACATAGGTGTATTTATAATTATTACCAACCATAAAAGCAAATTTTTTTTCTTTAATTGTATCCTTCATATTCAATATATAGTTTGTCTGAATAGTATTATAATTTTGTCACCGAGTTTGTCACGTTTTGAAAGAAACATTGGATATACTCCATACATCAATAGGGTTTCAATAAGAACATAACAATTTTGTATTAAATAAAACACAGAATAATTGAGATATTGTTCATGAGAACCTCTAATATTGTTGGTTTGTTGGCATAAACTAAAGACTTAATGTAACCCCATTAAAAAATCCAACGGCGTTAAATCGCATGAGCCATGAGTGGCCATTCGACCGGATATTTCCCAAGATTAATCGGCTACCAAACTTCCCCTTCAATAGATCAATTGTTTGTGGCATGTGACACCACCTTGTTGGAAACACATGTAACTGATGTGAAGTATATCCAATTATGAGCAAAGATAGTCTTCCAACATGGCACGATAGCGAACTCCATTGACCGTAACATGGCAATCATTTTCATCGTTGAAAAATATGGTCCAATCTCACACACGGTCGCTTTCTGAGCATGCAATAGAGTCTCTTGAAGCATATGTGGATCTGTTGCTTATTATTAACAAAGCCATTAAGCGAAGAAAGTGCATCATCGCAGAAGATGATTTTTCAATGATATTCATGATTTTCTTCAAACTTTCGCAGAGTCCAATCGGAGAAGTTTCAGCGCTTGCTACAATGTGGTTTTAAAGATTCACAATTTCAGATTTATATATTTTCTTGATCAGCTCGACGAGACGAATCAAAGTAACAGTGTGCGTCCGTCTGTCTGTTTGTTAACCTGTTTGTCTGTCTGTGTGTCCGTCTGTCCCTTTGTTTGTCTGTCGGTCTGTTTGTCTGTCGATCTGTCTGTCTGTCTGTCTGTCTGTCTGTCTGTCTGTGTGAATATGTATGAATTAAAACTAGTCGCTCAGTTTTTAAGACATCGATCTTGAATCGAGTATGGTATATTCCTAGGCTTAACATATACCTTTATCACAACTACAATGCATCACCCACTTTTAGCGAGAGCTCCTTAAAACCCACCTCATTACTTCTTTATTACAGTCAATATTTACTTGAAACTCTTGATTGTGACCTCTAATAGATGGAAGTTTCACATACATACAAGTAGTTATGAGCAAACCACCATAAAAACACAATGATGCCGTGTGAAGAAGAGTGTTGAAGCTTCACTTCCACTGAATTTAATGTTTTCTTTGTTTTTTACCTCTTGAGTTTTTATTAAAATTTGCAAACAAAATCTAATTAAATTTTCTGTGTAAAAAAGCAAAATATGTAACACAAAAACAAATTTTATATATACATAAAAATTCCAGCAAAGACCGCAATTATAAGAAAGAGACTTCTAATGAAAGAGACAAAATCGCTTTGGGCCAACTCGACAAAGAACTAAAAAGATTCAGCAGATGAAATTCATTAGAAGAAAAAAATGTTTATAAAAAGGTATACAAATAAATTGTATAAAATGTGCAGACAACAGCATAAATAATTAGCAGTACTATCAAAAGTTGCTTTTGATAATTGCCTAAAATGCATAATTGAAAATTAGCCAGAAGAAATAAAGGAATTAATTTGTTTCTACGATTGAAATCCGAGCAAAATTCGCTGAGATTTTTGATAAGTTTGTTTGGGTCAAAATTTTGTATAATCATCGCAAAAGTAATTTTCGTTCTTAATTATTTCAATCATACAAGCAAATCAATACATAACACTTTTAACCTTGTTATTAGTACTAGAAATAAACGCAAGAAGTTTTTGGATAAAAATGTGATAAAAATAGGTGTTTAATCTACAATTTGAAGTGTTCAACCTACAATTTTGCTAACATTTCACATATCTTTGATAAAAAAATAGCATTATGCTTCATAATATGCTCTTCAATATCTGCGGTAAGATTGTTGATATTATAACGGTAAATTGATATTTTTAAATTCCGATATTAAAACATCGGTGTATCAGTATCTTTTGGGCATCGGTGCTTTGATTATATTTTCGACAAACAAATGAATCTTCCATATAAATTTATATATGCATGTATAGTTATACGTTTTTTCATCATGCACTTTAAATTCAACATAATGTGGTGAATTTATACCATTGTTATTGGTTTGCTTTGTTTTTTTCACAAACATGTTACAAGAGATGCCACAGTTCGCTTGGCTGCTCTCTTTTATGTTCCTATGTGTTCAATTTGTAGTTTCTCAATTGTTCTCAAAAGAGCCAAACAAAATAGGAGAGTAAATTGTACCATTCACAATGCAGCCTGCTCGCCCGTATCAATAGAACACAAAATTGAATAAACATTCTCTTTTTCTTCGCACTTTGAAAGTTTGCAGTCAATATCAATTTAAATATTAACAGGGTGGCTTCTCATGGACGGAAGCTTCTCTTTGGGGTAGCCTCCATGCAAGCTTACCGCTCACTTTTGTTCGTTTGTATGAAAACTTTTTTAGTTAAGTCAATATCAGATTGAAATTTTGTTACTTTATATTTTTATTGTGAAAGTGATTTCAGTAATCAAAATAATTACTATTGCATATATATGTATATAGTACATATTTGTTATTGATACAATATTTGATACTGTTTATTCACAAACGCAAGAAATTTTTATTTCGAAGTCACCTTAACCTTTTGGTGTTCAGAGTGGACATGAAGTATTTGGTTCATTATGAACCAACAGTGAGAAGGAGAGTTGAGTTTGTTTTGCGCAAATGAAAATACTTTATGGCTGAGATGTTATTCAACTCATATACCTATAGGTATAAGAAGAGAAAACGTTAGCTTCAGTAGAACCGAAGCTTAAATACACTTATTTTTGTATGGGAGCAATACATAAGTATGTTTCTTATGGTTATACTTTCACACCAATATTTCAAAGATTGAGGGAATCAGGCGCAGCCAAACACAAAGTCAGACAGACAGACAGACAGACAGACAGACAGACAGACAGACAGACGGACGAACATGGCTAGATTGACCTATCTTGTCGTGTTAAATACGATGCATGTACATCGTGGTGTCTCCGATGCTTCTTTTAAGGCGTTGCAAACATTTTGACTAAATTAAATATTACGTCCTCTTTCCTTTTTTCTATAATATGGGGCGTTGCACATCGTATTTTCCCAGTGAATCTTTTTTTTTTTTTGCTATGCCCTTTACAGTTGCAGCAAATCTCATCCATTCTAGCAATTCTGTCACCGAAAATCCAACGACTGTTAATTTGCATTGTCACCATGCCACGATTTGATGGTTATTTTTTTATAATTTTAGTATGATGCAAAATGTTCCTCTAAACTAAATTGCGAATATTTTATAAAAATGTTTATTTTATTTTTGTTTTGCATTTAAATCTGTGCTCCCCGAATTTAGTACACTAATAAATTTTGTTATATCTGTATGGCAAACAATATTTTGGCTATCTTTAAAATGATTATTTTAAAATTATCCAATAAAGCAAACTCATCGCTGAACACTTTGATCAATTTTTCCAATTACTTTTAAATATTATTTGTTCAAATGAATCAATTGGCTTAGTAAGCAAAATCGTAATCATTTCTAAGTTATATTTACTTCAACCATTTTGTTTGAAATCGATGTCAGCAATTCGGATTCATTTTAAAAATGTACTGCACTCGTTAAGCAGAAAAGCCAAAAAAAAAAAAAAAAAAATTTAAAAAGAAAAGTTTGGCTGAAATGGAAACAAACGCACAGATTCCGACTAATGGCTCTCATCCATTTATTTGGACAATTTTGTGGCTATGCATTTATCAATATTTGCTTTCAATTATCACAATTTTAACATTTTGTAGAAATATGGCATTGTTGCTTTTTCATTTTTTTGTTTATAAATTTTAATTGGAAACATGTAGTTTTTAATGATGCAATGTCTGTCGAAAATATAATCAAAGCAATATTGTAAAATCCTTAAAAAAAATTCCAGCAAAAAGTTTACTAGCTTTAACTGTCAAGCATACAAACAAACAATTTTATTTCAGCAAATTAAGAGAATATTTCAATATAAAAAATAAGATAATTTCAAACGCTATTCAAAATATTTAATATATGAAAGCCTCGCGTTATAGTCAATCGATAAATAAAATTTATACATACATATCCCATCGTCCTTCGAATCCAAGAGGTATACGAACTGAAAACTCTTGCTGAAAGGAGCTATATCTAAACCAAAGGTGAGTATGTTACTAGTATGAGCACCCGCTATGAAACCGAATACCAGCACGTAACAGTCACTCCGGCGGATTGTGTGAGGAAGGTACTAGAGGTGCTTATAAGCAGAGCAACAAAGTATTACGATGTGTCATGAATAGGACATCGATCAAATCTAGTCCTTTTATTATCACGCTCAGCAGACTACAGTTACGTATTCGTGTTCATACAGGGTGGTATCTATAAAAACTATCGGGGAAAAATATGCCAATATCCCAATCTCCCAATTCTCGATGATTGTACCATTATTCGAACGTATAACCGTCGGTCAAACTTCAATGTCGGTTTTTGACTTTAACGGGTGTACGGTGCGTAGTTCGCCTTCTAAACTCTGTCTCGGACAACTTTGAACATTTTGTGTCTTTTAAAAATTGCAGTTTGTGACAGTTTATCACTTCTGAACACTTGCTGAATTATGCTCAATGTCGCCGTACAAAATTTTCTTAAGCTCAACATAGAATTTCAATGCTTTATTTTGGAGCTAACACCGAATCCCTCGACAAAAGTTCACCCGTCCACGACAGGACAGGTTGTATTTTCTTTTTTTTTTTTCTAAAGTTTTGCGTCCAATTTAGGAAAATACCAGGTAACGCCCTCGCCCACAATCACAAAGACCTGAACACTCTCCCTTTCTCAGTTTGAAATAACAAACGGACTCGCCAACATGTTGGCAAGCATCAGTAAAAAAATCATTGAAAAAATCGAGTCCAGGTCTGGCGAATTACCAGTGCCTTGGTAACCAGCAGTAGTTACGCTTTTATCTCGTTTACAATTGTTCAACTGGTCAAATTGACACGGGGATGTCTTTCTCAGGGAATAATTGCCAGGGAATAAATTACTATTTTACGGCCCCCATTACTAGTTCCGACTAACTAGTGAAAAACGGCAAGAAATTTCGATACTTCTAACTGCCTACTTTACGTAGTTTCTAAAACCAACAGTGCTGAGCATATTATGAGCGTATTAGCAACATCAGCTAACATACATCCAACTCATCGACTTGCTGAAACATATGCAGGTGGCTCTTCTCTTCACTGTCCATTCACACATAGTAAAATGGTATTACGAGTTTGTCCGAAAGTTTTATAGAACATTAAATATAAATAAAATATATATTCTTGATCAGCTTAATGCGACAAGTCAATCTAGCCATGTCCGTCTGTCTCATTGTTGGTGTCCAATTTTAAGGTCTCTCTAGACGCTGAAGACAGATGAAACATTTGTTATGTATAGAATATCGTTTTGTCAGATTTGCGCACTCTTAAACAATTCATCGAGCCTTGACGCTCTAAACTGCTCCATGTTGATTTTAACAGCTATACGCGTTGGAGCCATTGCTAGAGAATGTCAGGGTAACTAATTGATTTGTTTAAGTTGACTCTAGTTTTTTAAAGAATATGAATCGCTCTTGAAGTGGACCCTATTTCAGGCAGCCTCTTGCACACTATTAAAAAGGGTTTAAAAATGCTGCCAATTAAAATCGCCATATGTTTAATATTTTTCGAATTTCCAGCATCAACGAAATTCGGCACGTTCTACTATTCTATATTTTGAAAGCCAATTTGCAACAAGAAGTCAGAAATTATGGAGTACAAATATGAAGTTACTTCGAGAATCAATGATATACTTAATTTGATTGAACAGATTAAAGACTTAGCAGAGCAACAAGATTCTAAAACAAATGTTAATGTTTCCAACATATCCGGACCGTGTATGGAAGAACTGAAAATAATTTTTGCAATTACGAAACTGAATCTATGGATTTCGGATTGCAAAGAGAAAATTTTTGAGTTGATGCATTCCATCATAGATGTCAACAAAAAAATTTCAAAACATGTGATCGAATGTAACTATATTCGGCTTTATCTTCTTAATAACCAATCTTAATAAATATTTAACATTTTGACAGCACATTATACAGTTCAATTGGCCTACGAAGATTTTCAAACGGTCATGATACGCCGTGTACATACTGAAACTGAAAATGCATCATCTGGGGATGATGAATATAAAAAGCTGCTTCAGGCTTTGAAGCTCTACGGTGAATCTATTCATGACTGGCTTGAGGCTTTAAGCTATGTAGAAATGGTGACTAAGACAGAGGCTGTCTTACTAGAAACTAAAAAGGATGCGTTGAAAGATGATGACAAAAAAGAGCTGCATGTGGAGCTGGATAAATCCAACGAAGAAACTGAAATGAGCCAAAAAATACTTCCTCAACTTGTAGAAAACGAAAAACATCTTTTGAATTGGAAAAAAAGTCTAGCAGAAGAGAAAGCTAATCTGGCGCAAATAGAAGCAACTAATGAATACAATCAGTCTCTACTGTCTACGAACGAATACATTTTATTCGAAAATAAACAGCTTAAAGTGAAGTTGACTGATGTGCACAAAAATATTGAGCATATATGCCACAGCACCACCGTATGTGAATATGCTCACCATTCAAATCCATTGGCCATAATTGCCAAAAAAAGGCAAATACAGACTTCACTACAAACAGATATTGAATTGAAATCAGAGAAAGAGCAGTTGAACTATAAAAATCTTCTGTTAAATTTTGCATTTTTTGAGGCAAGCGAACCACATGAATTGGAGCACAAGGAAATAAGAAATCAAAATCTGAAATATGTTCAATGCAATATCCAATCAGAAGTGAAACCGGATGGTGTTGACGATGATTTTGAAATGATTGGCAAAACGTTTGGTGATAAACGTTTGCGCCTTTTAAAATGGTGTCGTAAACATTTAGTCGATTATGAGCTAAAGATATTTAATTTTAGCAATTCCTGGGCGGATGGTGTGGTTTTCTGTGCGCTCATACATTGGTATCGCAATGATTTGTTAGATTTTGATGCCATTAAAAAAGAGAAGAGGGCAAAAAGGTTTAAAATAATCGAAGATGTAGTGAGAAAGCTCAACAAAGAGCAAGATTTTAAAATAGAAGAACATTGTAATGTGGCAAAACCGGATTTTCTGAGAATTATTGCAATCGTGGAAAAGCTACGCCATCTTTTGAAGTCATCATTGGCTGAAATAAACTAAAAAATACCAGCGGTAGCGGTGCCAACTTTATTTAAAGCAAAATTTATTGTATGACACATCAAGAAATGTTTATAAATAGATGGTGTATTTGGCAAGTAGTTTGCACCTATATGGACTATATTTATAACGTTTCTCACCTGGCGACAATTCCTTGCACCTTCTAAAATTCTACGCATTAAACATGGCAAACACTAAATTTTTGTAAGATAAATTTTATTTCATACTAAAACTAGTTGCGACTTATAATCTTTAACAATTAAAAACAGTGTCCATGGTGTGGTTTGAAGTTTGTTTGGTAAATGAAAAATATGTTTATAAATTATGTGTTCAATATTTAATCGATTTTTTTATTAATTAATATATTTATATACCATTTTAAAAAACTTTATTTGTTTCGTTTTGAAATGGAAATTTATTCATATTCAGCAGTACTCCTATTTTCAATTACTTTTGCGATTTCATGCTTAAGAGAAAATGGGAGCACGGTAGATTATGTACCTATTGACTCATTCTAACACTTCAAGTTCTCAGAACCGGATGTAATACTCCCAGCCCAACTTCTTAACATCTCTAAATATGTGGAAAAATGGCTGAACCTGCTATTTAGGAAAAGGCTTAGGCTAAACGATGTACCCAACTGTTGGAAGGAGTTACTGTTGGTTCGCAATGCGGGCAAAGCGTTCCATGTAAGCCCCAAAGACCAATAATTCTCTCCTCATTCCTGCTGACGACTTTGAAGATACATAAGGCACATATTTTGCCCATCAAAGCTCTCTAGCTCTAAACGTGTATACAGCAATAGAGCAACAATGCAACAGAAGCTGTGCTACACACTTTATAGTAATCAGATTTGAGGTATCCTTATACTGGATGGATTACACATTTGTAGCATTTTTAGACATATAAGTTGGCTTTATATAAACTTTATGTAAAACCAGCTACCATAACCGAAGCGTAGATGTATGGTGCCCTGGTAGACTTCATTAGGTAGGTGAATGCTAAGCTAGAGGATTCGCATATATGTCAATAGCGATACCCGTCAAGGCGGTGTTCTCTGCCCTCGTCTATGGTTTCTCTTAACGACAAGCTGCTACGACGCATTGAGCATAAAGGTTATCATTGCGTTTGCGGATGACGTCATATCAATAAGCGGTATGTTTCCGTAGACTCTCTGTGATCTAATGAAGACAGCACTTAAAGTAATCTGTAGGTGAGCTAACTCTTTCCGTTTTAAGGTGAACCCTAACAAAAAAAAGCTGGTGCTATTTGCAACGAAATACAAGATATCGAACCTAATAACCCGAGAATTGAAAGGCATAAGTCTGAAATTGGGGGGAATGGGGGTGTAGTGCACAATTCGTAGGCCCCATACTTTACAGAAATCTTTTGTAGAACGAAAACTCAGCACCTAAAAAACCAATAAGGAAAACCAATGGAAACACTAAACACAATTCTACTTCTTATTCTCCCCCCTCCACTAGATCTAGTGGGAAAGAAATTGCGCTTATTTCCGCTTTAAGGCTTAGAGAAATCAACGCATGGACAAACGTTAGAGGAGACCATTCAATAATCCTAAACGGCATACAATAGGAAGCTACCACGACACACTGGCTTCAATGGTATAAACAACAACAACAGCAACACAATCAAGTTTTAGGCGGCGTAAACGCCTTAAAAATTGAGATAGAAGCCTCTTTTACACTTCCAAACTACTGTAGTGTCTATCAGGCCATGGTTGCAACCATCCATTAAGTTGCGCACTTTCTAAGTTCACACCCGATGGGACAGAGCACTATATTCTTATACTCAGATAGTCAAACAGCGCTAAAAGCACTAGCTGCTTGCACAACTCAATCCAAAACCATCACTTAAAATTGCAAATCTTTTAATGGGATGGCACAACATTATATATTCGCTTGGATGCTAGGGCGCAGTGAGATCGATGGAATCTAGAGCAGATGAGCTTGCAAGACGGGGTCAGAACGACTAGTAAGGATATGGTTGATGCTGATCAAGGATGAAACCACCAACACGACAAATTCGTGTTGGTCCAGTCTAGCCTGCAACATCTCCAAACAAACTTCGCCAGGTTACGACAAACGAAAATCGTTTAACATTAAGGCTGAACATAACTGATATTTAGATTCTTATAGAAGTATTTACCGGAAAATGCCTGATAGGCAGAAATGCCACCAGGTTCTGCCCAATAAACCCGATTTATGTAGAAGCTGTTAAAACAGCGAAAAGGAGCAGTGCATTTAGCACCTGTTGCGGGTATCGGGAGATTCATGTATATAAAAAGAGATTTGTGATACCACAAAGGCCGTCTCTAGCAATTTTTCTTGCACCGGCCACTCAACCTAACCTAACTAATATCTAAAATATACTAATATATAAAATATACTAATATCTAATATAAAGTATGTAAATACGAACGAAAATTTTCAAAATAAATCAAACAAACACAAACTTATCACACGCAATTTTAATAATAAAAACGAAAAATAACATTTGCATATCTCTCTCTGAATATTTCCGCGTATTAAAATCGTTTTGGCTTTTATCTCTTGTGTATATAAATATGTTTATCTCGTGCAGATATATCAAATAATGAAAATGAAAATATTTTATTGCCCATAACCAAATATTGGACCAAACAATTACCTCACACTGACGGCACCATCGAAGTCTCATTCCAATCGGGACAAATACTCATAACAATTGAGCTTTACATTGTGCGGTCTATTTGTGTATAGTATTTATATACCTCATACACTACGCACTGTGTAACCGCCCTACCGCACTGAGCTCTGTGTGTTGCGTACTTTGCTCCCGGCGCTATTCAGCTCAGCTCATAAATACCAAAGACGCCAAAAACAAAACATTTTTCATTATGTCTCAGTCTTTTGTTCAACGGTGACCCCCTCCGGTCAGACCACTACTCTAGTTGTATGTTTTGGTACATACTTGACCCTCACCTCACCCAGAAGCCACCCACTCCATGATGCTTTGCGTTGGTTGAATGCCGGCATTTGGCTCGGAAATATTTCATAAATTTCATCGTTGACCAAGCAGAACCTACAACATTGTTGTCTTTTTTCTGTTTTTTGTTTTCTGTTTTTTTTTTTGCATCCCTCAATTGGTTGTTGCAGCGTCCCTTTTTCAATGTTTACTCTTGGGGTTCTTTTTTTTTTTTTGTATCTGAACGCAGATACAATATACGCAATTCGCACTCTTGGCGACGAAATAGGACTCGTTGACTTTTTCATTTGAGTTTTAGTGTTGTGCGCTTCCATTCTTTTAGAATTAATGGAATATGATAATTTTATAGTAATTTGCAGATATAATTCGAAGAATACCATAAAGATTATAATCTTATAAACGAAGATATTCGGATTAATGAGTGGCTAATAAGAAATATGCTTTTAATTAAGTTTCATTTATGTTTCATTCAATGGTTATCCGATGGTGTAACAAAAAATGTTGATATCTCTTTGTGATACAATAAGATCTCCTGTTAAACTATTTTCTCTGAAGAATTCTAAGATTATGCTCATCTAACGTATAGATGTTCTCGGGAATTTGTTAAGAAATCTGGGACACTATTGGTATAAAGCTGCTTGACTATCAGAAAGTTGTCTTCTTTATCGTTGTTTGGTTTCCTGGCTCACTAGTAGCTTGGTGGACCATCAATAAATTCAGCATTTTGCGTTCTGAGCATTCGATTTAGAGAACTTCAATTAGTCCTTAATGTACCCTATTCGAATTTATAGTTGGATGGTGTTGATTTAAGCTATAGCTATGTTCCTGTATGGTGTAGGCACCTCCAAAACCCGTGCGCTGGCTTGAAAGCTGGACTTACGACAGTACTGTGGGTACCTCTTGAACTATTATTCCATTGTTTACTGTAATCCTTGAAATTTAACTCGTTCGATGCTTAATTGACGAAGTTTTCCTTTCTTGGACTTTTTAGTCCTTGTGTGGTATTTTATTTCCACCCAATATCTGAAAGGAATTTTACATCCGCCACCTGGGACGCGCACTCTATGATTTCAGGCTCACTCGGTCCAATTCTCGCTTCACTCTTGTGCGTTTCTAACTCCTTATGTGAGACGGAATTTTGCTGGAGTATACATCGTTCTTCCTCAAAGCAATGCTGAGCTCAGGGAAGAACTACAGCCTCAAAATGACCCAACGATACAACACTTCTTGACTGAATTTGACATCAATTGATACAAAAATTAAAGATGGTTTTCCATTGGTGAAAAACCATTCCATGACAATTTAGTAATTTTAACATATGTACATTTGTGCAAGAGAAATAAATAGCTTCTCCTCTGAGGAATCCATATTCTCCCAGCTGATGGCTGCGGTTCTACAATGGAAAAGCTGACATTTTTCAAGTCTCACACTTATCTATCATATAATTGTATTTGTAGGTGCTTGCAAAGCATTTTTTTTCTATCAGACGAACTCTTTGCCGATTGATGCCAATCCCACGACCTACTTTTCTCATGGAACTCCTTGAAAGCTAGGAGTGTAAACAATGCACTTTCGGATATTTTGAGATTGATCAACACCATGCTAAAATTTTTCATGATAACATTTTTTTAATTGTTTAAATATCCGAGCGTAAAATGCGTTGTTCCCAAGCAATCCCACAAAAACTTTTGCACATTTGTGTTCAGCAAAGTTTCTTTACAATTATTTTCCGACACTATGTACAAATTCAATAAATTTACGTAGTGTACAAATTTGTTGCATAAGCTTAAATTAATGAAATTGTTCTTTACTCCACATTCCTTCCATCCATTTGCTTTGCTCATTTTGATTGCTTGGTGCGGCAATGGCTCCTAAATAATTTAAGCTTTCATTTTTCAACCCAACACGCAAACACAACATAACCAAAACCGAAACAAAGCAAGAACATCAGAACAAAAATCATGACATATTATGGCGACATTTTTCTCGAGTGATTATACGTGCATCATAAAACAAGAAATATTTCCAGCATACAAAAACACATAAATATAAACAGACCATGACTTTAGTTGTTCGTTGAAGCAATCCACGCAGTTCCGAACACCTTCGAGAATTAATGAACACAAATAAACTCTTGCAAAAACTTCTACCAGAAATAACAACCACTCGCCCAAAAATTATACCGGAGAATTCATTTCAAAAAACATAAGCTAGCTGGGTAATAGAGCAGAACGAGTCACATTGATGACAGCATATGTTTAGGTCTATGGCTCTGTGTATAAGTGCGTGTGTGAGTGTGGCTTAGTGTCCAGTTCATCCATATAGTAATGTATTTCCTTCGAAATGGAACGTGGGCGATGAAGCGCGCTCATAGAAATTGTGTCCACATAAGCATTTATAATTTATGGATGTAAACAAACACTTTAGTCTACTGCCACAGCACATGACCCACTGTTCCATGTAAATACTAACATGCATGAACATGTTACGTATTTGGCCTTTAACATTTTGCGCATTAAAGGATTATTTTGCCTCCAGTTGTTAAACACAACAACAAGAACAAACAACAAAATTTCTTCTCCTTCACTGCACTTCGAGCAAAACATGAAATTTTAAAACTTTTTCACTTTCCTTTATTCATTTATTTAATTTTTATTTGGTTTTTCTTTTCAAACCATTTGCATTATTATACAATATATTTAATGGACACAATCTTCTATCATAATTTTATGTAATTAAAATTCTAAACAGTTGGTTTTTTTGATAATAGAATGTAATAAAGTTTAATGTTTTGTGTTCTTACATAAGTTAAAAATGTTTTATGGAATATGTTGATGGCAAAAATTAATTTAAACTTTGACTGAAACATTCTATATGAGCTGAAGAATCAGGAAAAACATTCATGAATAAAATAAAAAACCTTAGGAAAAGTACTAGAATCTGTTTTAACATGTTGGAGAATTGGATAAGAGAATAAACGGTAATTGAACCCCCTCATGGGGTTTCATTAATTGTTCGAACTGATTACAGTAGAACTTCTTGATAACATGAATTTATTTAAAAAGAAAAAAGTTTACACAGAACCGAACCGAGTCTATCTTTTGAGGTTACCAATGTGGCCCTGTTACTCGCCGGAGTTACCAGCAATCAATCTAGCATCTACATTAACACTATCAGTGAGTTGCTAATTGAATATCTTCTAAGCTGCAAGATTTCAAAATATACATACAGTCATTGCCTGAGTCGTGTGGGGTGGATAAGTTTCAGCTCACCGCTGAATATTGATAAACCTGCCTGAACAAGTGTCTTCCAGGCGCAGATCGTTCCAAGGCATCAACAAGTTTATCTTCTTAAAATTTCAGGCAACAATTTTCGCGTTATCAAATCATCAGAATATAATCGATGAACTGCCCAGGGCAGGGGTGGCAATGCTGTAAAGTCAAGAACCAGTATTAACACATATAAGGTTCATTTAAAGTAAGATTCTCGCACATTTTCTCTGCCGGACCATGGTCCAGAATACGTCCAGAATAGAAATTTGTAAATTTGTGCAAAAGTCTTTATATATCCATTCTGACAGCTGCTTTATCAGACAACTGCATGATTAGGCGGATCTAAAAATTCAAGTTTGGAGATCTAGTTGTTCAAATATACAAAAGACGGACGGACAGACCAATAGTCTCGACTTTTGATGATACTCAAGAATATATGTATATACTTTATGGAGTCTGCTATGTCTTCTTTTGGCAAGTACCTATATTTACACAAACTAATATATCCTTGGCCCTATAGTGCAGGGTATAAAAAGAGCAGCGAAAATGCCACATATATTTTTCAAGCTTCACACGCTACGCTACATTTTTATACCATTCACAAATAGTCTAAAAGTCTAGAGACTTCAAACTTTAACAATTAGATTATCCGTGACCATACGCAGATGTCTTATATTACATTTTTTGGATACCACGCCCACAGCCCTGTAATTCGAGTTTTTCTTATTTCCATGTACTTTTTTAATGGTATCGTTTGAAATTCGGAACACATAATAAGTGTGTGATTTTTTAACTTTCTTCCAAATTATATTAACAATAAATTTTAATGGATTCCTAAGAGATGGCGTAACTAGCACTAAATCGCATCTGGTAAACTGTTTGAAGATGAAGATCTTGAAGCATTGCTCGACGAAGATCCGTATCAAACCATTAAAGAATTGTCAGAATCATTGGGAGTTGACTTGTCAACAGTTGGCGAAGGTCTCAAAGCCATGGGAATGATTCAAAAGTAAGGAAATTGGGTGCCGTACGAATTTGAGCCAAACGCCATAATCGGAAGAGTTTTTTGCATTGTATTGTTACTGGCGATGAAAAGTGGATCCATTACGACAACCCAAAGAGAAAAAAATCATGGCCATCCGGCCATGCATCAACATCGACGGCCAAGCCGAATATTCATGGTGCCAAGCCCATGCTCTGTATTTGGTGGGATCAGAAGGGTGTTGTGTACTATGAGCTGCTGCAACCTAATCAAACCATCACTGGTAAACGTTACCAACAACAATTGATGCAATTGAGCCGACCATTGAAATAAATACAACCGGAATATGCCAAAAGACACGACAAGGTGGCTTTTCAACATCACAACGCTCAGCCACATGTTGCAAGATCCGTTAAGGAAACGTTGGAGGCGTTGAGTTGGGATGTGCTACTCCACCCGCCTTATAGCCGAGACATAGCCCCTTCTGACGACCACTTGTTCAGATCGATGACACACGCAATGGCTGAGCAGCGCTTTACTTTTTACGAGGATACCAAAAAAATGGGTGGATTCGTGAATTGACTCAAAAGACGAGCCGTTCTTCCGACGAGGAATCTATATGCTGCCAAAAAGATGGGAAAATGTTGAAGGTAACGATGGACAATACTATGAATAATATACATTGTACCATTTTTTTTTTTTAAATAAACGCACAAAAATCGAAAAAATTCCTTTAAAATTAATTCCAACTCCTCAATACATATATATTTATACGTTTATTCACCATGCATTTTAAATTAAATATATTGTAGTGAATTTATTCCATAGTTGTTGGTTTGCATTGTTTTTTTTTTCTCTGAGAAACGAAACCAGTGTAAACCGACTGGTTTATACAAAAACATGTAATAAGAGATGTCGCTGTTCGCTTAGCTGCTCTCTTTTATGTTCCTGTGTTTTCAATTTGCAGTTTGTCAATGGCTCTCGCGCTCGAACGCTGCCTTCGTTAAAGAAACAGACTATGATGAGAGCGTTATAGCTATATAGAGATAGAGATAGAGAGATAGAGAGATATAGAAATAGAAAGCGAAACAAAATAGGAGAGTAATTTCAGCGCTTCCAATGCCGTCAGCTCGTCCGTAACAATAGAAGAAAAGGGAATAAACATCCTCTTTTTACCTCGCACTTTGACAGTTCGCAGTCAATATCAACATAGTGGCTTCTCATGGTAGACCGCTTATTACAATATATTTACCAATAGGCGTTTTTCATTCTCTTTTTGGGGTAGCCTCCATGCAAGCGCACCGCTCACTTTTCTTCTTTTGTGTGACAACTTTTTTAGTTAAGTTAATATCAGATTCAAATTTTTTACTTTATATTTTTATTGTGAAAGTGAGTTCAATAATCAAAATAATTACTATTGAATATATATGTATATAGTACATATTTGCCATTAATACAATATTTCAGAGTGGACATGAAGTATTTTGTTCATTATGAACCAACAGTGAGAAGGCGAGTTGAGTTTTTTTCCGCAAATGAAAATGTATGTACTAATACTTTATAGCTGAGATGTTATTCAACTCACATACGTATATATCTTTATATCTTCAAATTTTCGCACTTTTTTAATAAACATGAAATTAAAATTTTGCGCTTATAGCTACAGTTTAGTTCATTTAATAATGTCGCTTGAAGTGCAGACAAACTTAATATATATACTAATATATATACTTAGATAATAGCACTAGATATGTGAGCATTCTAGTGTCTACTTCGTTTACTTCGCTTGTATCCTTAAAAGGCATCCCGTGGGTAAATAATTTAATTAACTTTTGCCCATTTTATCTAATTCATCCTGCTGTGAATAAATCAAACGTGACATTTTTGCTGAAAAAAAATTAATCTTGCAGTAGATGTCTCGTAGCGCGTTTCAAGAATTCTAACAATGATTGAAGTATTAATACCTATTTAGTAACTCACTTATTTAATATGTATGTAGGTAACAAAAGTGGCAAACAAAGTCATTTCAAAGATCCCATTTCTAATTACGCTTAACAAAAAAGACACCCAATAAAAACCGAAAAAAGAGAAAACAAATGAACAAGTTAAATAAGCATGTGCGCACAAACAACATCCTCTGAATTAATTATCTAATGAATATTGAATGACCTTCGCACTCTCAACTCAAAGCGAAGACTGCTGATGGAGAAAATTTCATAGAAGAAACGCAAGAAAAACTTTGTTAAATGGCGCACTCTGCAAGTGACAAGCGAGCAACTTTTCGTTTATGCTAAAAGGAAAAATTAAAAATGTGGCAATAAGAAAATGAAAGCACAAATAGAACAAAAACAAGGTAGGAATAAAATATTAAAAAGTTAAATGTTAGTGCCATCTAGCGGCTACCTTTGTGCTTTGTTTTTTTACTCACGTGGCACGCAGGGATGCTAATTAATTCGTTAATTTATATAATTAATGCTCGCAAAAAATGTCCAAGCACTACACGCGCCTACGCTACTAACTGATGACAGTTTTCGGTTTAAAGAGGATATTTCAGTGTGTTTAACTTGTTGCTAAATGAAGGAGGTGAAAAGGTTTAACAGCTAACAAATTACGTAGTTGAAAATTATGGAATATACGTTTGCTCGTATGTGCAACAAAGAAAATCCTCAATGACATCCATAGCTCGGTTTGTTTTCAAAACTCAAGAACTAAAAACTGAGAACGCGTAAACCAAATGTGTGTTTTAGGCGTGCTTTGTGGAATGCGTTGGCGATTTATGCGCGCGAACAGTGGATCAACAAATAAAATCCAAATCCTATGCTCCTCGCCAAAGTAAACAAAACTTTATAATAACAAGTATGAATGCCGCAATCGCAGTTGTTGCTTGCCCAAATCGTCGCAGAATTCATTTGATAGTTGAATATGACATCCATAGAGGAGATCGTTCGCGCAGGACTGTTGGCAATATGGCTGCCTATCAAATCTGATAGGGTTTTGAACTGCGCGCCTTGGTCCGTGGTTATTGTTTTTGGACAAACGAATCGTGCCACCGAATCAGTCCAAAATGTTAAAGCGACCACTGAAGCAGACATGTCTTTAATTGGCATCGCCTTGGGCCATCGAGAGAATTAGTCGAATCGAAAACCAACCACCAGCGGCACGTACACGATGTCGATGTGAACATGATCAAAACGTTTATCCGAAACGTTTATTTTTTCGGTAATTTGTAAGTTGTGTCGATGAATTTTCGGGCATTGACATGATAAGCAGTTACGGGCCCATGATGTTACATCTTTCCTCAATGACGGCCACACATATTTCTGCTGATAGACAAGCCATGAACTGCCGAGAAAACCGAATAACTCAGCTATTCCGGAACATGTGATCTGACTAATCCGGTCAAAGTGTCGCGACAAATTCACTAAATTCGTAATAGTTAGAAGTTGTTGAAAGTTCAACATGAAGGAAAGTGCTTGTATACATTCCCAAAAGAGCCAACTTTCTCAAGATTCTCGAATATTGCTTCTATTCACCCCGAATGAATTAGGGGTTTTTTTTCGATGAAAAAACCGATTTATTATTTATCATATCATATCATATCATATCATATCATATCATATCATATCATATCATATCATATCATATCATATCATATCATATCATATCATATATCATATCTATATATTTAAATAAAGCGTACTTCATTTTGCCACTCACATGTTCTCGATAATGAACATGTGCCAGTGGAAAGGGCAAATGTTGAGAATGTGAATGTTCAGAATATTGAATTGAATACTGAATGAAATTAATTTGAAATCAGATAAATGCAGACTGTGTTAATCAAATAACTAATAATAATTATTAAAACTTATGAAACTGTGTAACAAATTCACTATGCGATATTAGTTGGAAACTCACCTAACTTATAAGTTTATCTTAAATCCGCACTATTTGATAGCCAAATCACATCAGCAAAAAATACGCCCTACTTGTAAAGAAGCGTCTACGGCAGAGTTTGGGTATACATCGCATAAATCGAGCTAAAGTGAAATACTAAAGGGACTAATTTATTGCTCTGGAGATATATTTAAAATACGAGCTACTTTTGGAGGGACACAAGCCAAGAAACTAAAAATAGATTTCTATTTAGGCTGAAATATAATAAAGAAATATAAAAGAAAGAACAATATTTTTAGATACAAAGCTTCTTGCATTGAACTATTTATATTTTTTCAAACTATAAATAAGTTTGCGAATAGAAATAATGCATAAAATAGTCAGTCCCATGTAACTTTGCATAATTTTTGTCACATTCAAATATAAATCTCAATTTGAAAATAAGCAGCACACTTACTCGCTCCAAATGCGGCAACTGCCAGGAATGCGAACCAAATTCTTTGGGCGGACATTTTATTTTGACGTCTGTCAGAACGTCGTCGTTGTCCTCGTTCCCCAGCATTAGTCATCATTACCGTCGAAGTGTTCGGCGGCAACGTCATCATCCTCATTGTCGTTGTCGTCATCATTTGCTTAATAGTTGTTGTTGTTGTTATTGTTGGTTTGGTTTACTTTCGTTTTGCTACCTTTCGTCCTAATAATCCCAAATGCATGCAGCTCCTTCAAGCAGTCGCACTCAGTCATTTACTTGCGAGGTCCTTTCGTCGTTGTTGCTCATTGCGTATACGCGATGTGGGACTAATTTGCGGCATTTTCGATTCAAGCAGCAATTTGAAGCGTTTCTCTTATTGCTCGTAAAGTTTCACACATTTTATGTAGTTAGCTGTGATTTACTTTTTCATTTCGCGTTTCGTTTTAGCAATGCTCTATTTTTTTCTTGTATTTGCCACAAGTTTTAATTTGCATATACTACAAATTTTACGAGTTTCATTTTTAAGTTGTAAATTAGTTTCATGAATTTGTGGATTTGTTTTTACGTATTTTATATATTTTTTTAGCTATATTTCATTTCCGTTTTTTACGAATTTATAATTTAATACTTTGCTAAATTAAGTTGTATATTAGCCAATTTATAACATAATTTATTAATTACAATAATTCGAAATTAATGTGATTTTCATTATAGTCATTTAAGTTTTTATTATTATAAATGAATGTATTTTGATTTTTTAGGAAATACAATTTGTATTTCATTGTTTTGTTTATTGTGTGAATTATTTCCATATAATACAATAATTAAATGTGTGATTTGTAGTGTAGCTTTACAGCCACACTGTAAAAGTATCAAAATAAATATTGTTTTTTGTGAGGTCATCTATCTATTAAAATATTTTTTTTTTTTTGTACATATTCGCTAAGCTTCTAAGCCGTTTGATTTCATATTTTCACATTACAATCTTTGTGACCGTGGTAATATAAAGCATAAAAAAATGTTTTAGAAAAGTCAGTTCCAATTCAGATTTTATAGCAAAATAGCGCTTTCATCTAGACTTTGTAGAATGCGATGCAGTTTAAGTGAAGTACTTATCAACATATGCTTAATAAACTTAGACTGTTGAGATGAGTTCGAGTTTTTTCTAAAAATAAATTACGTAATTGTTATTGGCGACCTATAATGTGTGAATATATGAATTTTAGCTGGCTCGAGGTAATTTTACATTGGGAAATAATTTTTATATATATATTTCCTCAATGCGAAAGAAGAAATAATGAACAATGTTTTGTTTACGCAGAAAAATGATCGGCTTTCGATACACGTGTTTCAGGGTTTTCCAAACCCTTCATCAGTCGGATAGGTAGTACTTTGCAACGTACTACGCTTATATACCATGCTTAATTGAAAAGTGTCTTGTGTATTTCACGATTTTCTGTACAAGAATGATAACGACACTAGAAACGAGTAAACTTTCCCAGCATCTACTGGTACTACTACGTCTTTCATACTTCTGTGTGTTTTATTATTGTATTATTGCCTTTTAAAATTACTTAATTTCTTGAACTATAACTACAATGGGATGAGGCGACAATAAATTTCAAAGTTGAACTAAACTTCTTGAATAATTGTACCCTTAGCACGTCCAACTCACAAAAACCTGGCTTGCATTGAAGTATAGTATATTAAAATTTCGGTTCTATCGAAAGCAACAACTTTTTTTTTGCAAATCGAATCTAGTTTTCTACGGGAGTAATTAAATATGGCAGTGACTTTTTGAACTTTGAACTCATTGTAAATAACATGAATAAATACCAAGGTAACTTACATATAACTGTCAATAAATTATTGCAACATTTTGAGCAATCTGCATTATTAAGTTTGCATGAAAAAAAGTAAAGATATTGAAAAATACGCAAAGCAGATGGATGTCGCATCGTTTCGCCCAGAGAAATCCACTGATTCGAATGCAGCTTGGTTTCTGAGTGTTGCTGATGGAACCATGTTTCGTTCGGCAGAAAGATTTTTCGTGCTCACGATGAGAACTCCTCTTTTTTTATTTTTGAAAATTATGAATATATTCAATCGGAAGTATAAGTATAACAATCGACCACCAATTTTCTGTTATACTAGATGTGACATATATATAAGAAAAAAAAAAAAAAACGCGCGCGTATTCAATTACGACGTTGTATCATAATTTCAAAGCAGTATCGATTACAAACGAACGCTTACGCACGAAGTGTATCCTGAACTGCAACCAACTTCAGATCGCAATAGATAGAATTGGATGCTGAAATCTCGCCTATAAAGACAGTTTATTTAATATCATATAGGCTATCTGCAGCTTTTGACCCTCACGTGTGTCTTTAATTTTTATCTGTGATGAAATTCACTGGATAACAAAATTTTCCAATTGGGTAATTTGTTAATTTGTCTACCGTACTGAAAGGTCATACGAAAATTTAGACATTCGATTAGTTAAGTTAAGTTAAGTATCATCGTATTTGCTGGTTTGGGCTGCTGTGACGGCGGATGACCGATTTCCGCTAGTATTTTTTTGCGATAGTGCTCATTTTTATTTATATGATTATTTCTGATTAGTATCGATACTTTGAGCAATATCGATACCAATGCACATATAATTTTTTTCTAAATTTAGCTGAGAGCCATAAGGTTCATTTTCTAAGAAATATTATCTAAACACGTATCTGTACTGTTAAATTGAATAATGCTCGATTTTCAATTATTGTAAAAGCCGTATGATAGATTAATCCATTTAAAGCAGTATAGTTAGGCTTGTATTAGCCTTATGGAAATTGCTAAAGTTGCCCCAATCAAAAGCATCGGTTGTATAAGCAAGAAAATTATATTTTTAAAGTATATTTTTACTTCTTAGGACTAAAACATCAGAACTCGATACCAAAACAGCAGTTCACATTTGTGAGAAGTACGTTGTTGTTCCACAGATTGGTATAGAATAAAGTTGACCGTACAAGGCATTCTCTCTTCCTCTACTTTGCTTACGCCTGCAACAAAGTTTAATACGGCTCTAATCTAAAGCAACGTTTAATAAATTTTAAGTTGGCATGAATTTATTAAACGGCAAGAAAAAGTAAGCAAAGTACTTTTGTTTGTATTTTAAGTTGTAAATCAAACAATTGGAATAACTTCTTAAAACAATGTCAAACACATAAGTTTTAAGGTCGAGATCTGAAATCATGTTTTGCCATTTTAAAACTCGACTGCAAAAAATATCGAATTAACTATGCGACTTATTTTCGTCGAAATGACAAGGGAGCTATAAAATCTGTTAATTTTGTGACATCCTGTAAACAAATTGATTTGCCTTCAAATTTGGTTTTCTCCAAAGTATGTAGAATTACGGTACGAGTTAGTTTATACCGTTAATTTAGTTTCTCTAAGTCTTATCCATTCACAGAACTTTTCTCGCCGACACATATACCGACGGACGGACATAGCTAGATCGTTTTGTCTGCAGAAGGGTAATTTATTTACTTTTCAACTATCGTTCATATCAAACGGGGTTGTCATTCACCCTTAACACTGGCGTTTTAGTATGTTATTAAACTGATTCTTTAAATATCCATATACAAATAGAACTGGCATTCAAATCACTTAAACAAACTTTAATTTTTTGTTTAAATAAAATTTTATGAAACGTAAATTTCTTCAAGAAATGGCAGAGATTTATTTAATTGAAATTGGCTTAAAAATTATATTACAATAATACAAAAGACACTCCGTATTTTTTTTTTGTTGTTTATTTTTGTTTGCAATCGTTTACAGCAAATTGTTTCTCCTTCCGCAATATTCAATTAAAAAAGAATCTACCATTCACACAAGTACAAGTAAATATATCGTATATTTTCAATTTAACACGCGAAAGAACATTTACACTCGAATGACATTTTATCGGGTAATTCGCCTTTAGAATATTTCTTAAATTTCACAGTAAATAGGCAACAAAAAACATTCACCATGTACAATGTATCTACAATATATGTAGGCGACGACGTTGACAATGGCGGCACAAATATCTTGGATTATTTTTTCTTTATACAAATATAGTACTTGTATAGTATTTTTGAAGAAAAATGTCCATGCCAATATGGTTGGTTGCTGGCACATCGATTTGCCAGCGTTCGCAGTGCTTTCGAGCAATATCCTTTTTTAATGCAAACAAATTTAAAATACTTTTCCAACACACACGCACTCCTAGGATGCTAGCACGCACTTCGTACTAGCAGCTTACACAGACAGGCCAGGCTGCCAAGTACTTTTGCCGTTCTTATGGCGGCATTATTATTATAATACTAAGGATCTATACAGCTGTTAGTAGTAGTACATAAAACGATTTCCACATTTTTGCCACATATTTCTGATTTTGTTTCTCTTTCTACATATATATTCCTTTTGGTTTTTTTTTTTTTTTTGGCACAGTTGCCTGAATTGAACATAAACAAAGAGGATACTGTTTAGACTTTGTTCTGCTGCTTCAAGTGCTGCCGAGCGCTTAAAGAACGAGTACGATAAGAACGAAACCGAAGACGATGAGGACGACGCCAGATTCGCGTCAACGCCTGTCGACTTTCCGTTACACAAACACGACGTCCACGTCCACGCCCACGCAAAATCACTTCTTACGTTCCTACCCGCCTCTACCGGCAGTGTTACAAAAATTCAGTGAACCGTATCCGTGCTTCTTTACATACTTGTGCCGAAACGTTTCAATCCGTATTACGTCCGTGCACGAAGAATGTAAATTTTCAACTAAAATGTCGGAAACTATCATCAGCGCAAAGACTCGCGTACGCATTCTTTTAGACTTTTGATGTTCCATATTTGATTCAGACTGTTTCAGTTTGCGTTGCTGTTTTTAATTCACAGTTTACAGCATCCTTATTGGCAACAGCTGTAGCATTTGCTGTTTAGCAGTAGCTCCTGCGTTTCATTATATTTCGTTCCAGTTCACCACACTGTGACGACTGTTGCTTCACAGTACAATAGAACCCATGGAGAAACTTCTATAGCACGTGGTTTGCCTTGCGTTGCGCATGTCTTTTGTTTCGATTCCATTTTGTTTCAAACGCCCAACACCCAATTCACACTTACATATCTACACTAAGTTAACAGTACTTTTAGTTACACATATCGCAGATATTATGTTGGCCAATTTAGTGTTTCCATTCTCATTTATTCTTAACATGCTTACATTTTAAAGGCTGTCATGTTAATGTTAAATGTTTATATGGTAACTTATAATAACATTACAAGTGTTTCTTTTTTTTGTTGTGGTAGGTCCTGAACAGTGCATGGAATGAGAATGAGAATGATAATGTATACAAAAGAAGGCGTAAATAATTTGAAGATATGCAATAAAAACCTACAGCTTGACGAGTTGTGCCAATTTAGTGTTATTCGTCAAAAAAAAAAAATGGCGCCTAGATTGACTTTTATTTTGTAGAATCTTATATTTTCTACATCCTGAACTAGTTTACACATCTCAATTTTAGAAAGTTAGAAACTTTGTCTCACATTTTTTAGAGCAATTTTGTATGCTTTTGATTTATGATTTTAGTTAAACTTGCGTTCAGAGTGAATGGTAAGTCAAATGGAAATAAATGATATGTTGGATATTTGTATTAATTCGTACCGGTTTTTATTTCTTCGAAAATTGAGGCTTTCTATTGCAAAAATGGTTTAAAAAAAGATTGATGCCATTTTTTGGCAGCTTATGGATTCCGCTTTGAAAGAATGACGCGTCTTAAGACGCAATTAAAAAATCCACAAATTATTTGCAATGTTCAAAAGAAGTGAAGCGTGCCTCAGACAGGCCATGAGTCATTGATCGAAATCGGTGGTAATCAAAAGTAGCGATGTCTAGAGAGTTGGTGACTGGAGTAGAACCGCTCATTTGGTCGTTTCGATGTGTTTGTTTGACAGATTTTGCGACGTACGGACGAGCACTGTTATAGAGGAAAATTATTTTTTCGTGTCTATCGCCATACTCCGCTCGTTTTTCCAGCTGACTTCGGAACCACTACCCCGTAATCATTTTATTCGGTTTGAGCAGCTCATAGAAAATCAGACCACGCTGATCCCACCAAATACCGGACTGTACCCATGATTTTTTGTGGAGTTTGGGATTGTCGAAGCGGACGCACTTTTTATCGCAAGAATTCACATTGGCAAGTGGAATATTGGAAATGCACCAGTCATGTCATGCCTCACGCTACGAAGTAATTTAAACACACAATATGTTCGAACCGCCTTTTCGATGGTATTCCTTCCATGATGGTATTGTAACTTAAACAAGAACACAGAATGTGATATTCTTTAGATACAGTACAATATTTCTGAATTCTGAGTTCTGAATTAACTAAAATCACATTATTCGTTACATTCATTTTAAAACTATTTCACTTATTATTGCTTAAATCGTTTAATGATAATTAAGAATATATTCAATATTTCTAGTGCACTTTCCAATAAGTGAATTAATTAATATTGAAAAACTATCTTTACAAAAAGATTAAATTACTTAAATACTGTAACTGCAAACATAAATATTTCAATTGAATTGAAGCAAATGTTGTTTGAGCATAATGCTCGTAAAATTGAAATTTAAAGCCACTTGGAGAGCTATGTTTATTTAAAATTCACCCCTAATTCATTTGCATTTTAAATTCAGTTTCGTTGTGAAAATGCGGCATCACTTTGCACTCTCGATTGAAAGCACTCGAACGCCTTCAAGCCAAGGCACAATTGAATGATCTGTGTAAGGCATTCGAAAGACACTCGAGCACGACAGCATTTCGAAAGTGGTTGCTGGGGAGTGTATCTACAACAACATTGCAACAGGACTTAATATTATACAAATGGTGCGTAAACACACAACAAAGAGGTAAATAATAACAATGAAGTCTGTACTATTGGCATCCTTTTGGTTCTTGAAATATTTTACTCGCATTTTCGGAGCATTTTATTTACTTTCAATTTAATTTCATTCAGTATTCAGCGAGTTTTACAATGTATTCTGTAAGAAATGCTTACTTGAAGACAAGGACAAAAATGGCGTATTGATTTTGGATCGATTTTGTTAAGAATTAAACCAAAGCAAAGTTAAATAATCGTTATAAAATAAGCTTTTTAATGATTCATTTGTGTTATACAGTGTCAGTTTTCAGTTTTGATTTGCTGAAATTAAAAATCTTTTAAAATTTTCTATCATTGCATTTAGTCGATTAGTTGCAAATAATCAATTTTGTTCCGATTCTGAAAAATATGTTAATTGAAAAGAATGTTTTAAAGAGCCATGATATAAATTAGTCATACCTTAAATTTCTTATAGCTTTAATCTAGCGCTGTTCCATTATATGATTAATCGATTTAAATCGAATATTTTTTATAATAGCAGAATTGATTTCAATTGCTCGGTTATTTGTAATATTTTTTTAACTTCATTAGTTTTCTTTGATAAAGTTAAATTGGTTTGTCATATATATTTTTAATATAACCGATTAATTACAAATAATCGATTATTTTTATCTGATTTTTGAATAATTGAAAGAAGAAAATAGAGAAATAAATTATTTGTATAAGCAACAACAACATAAAACAGAATGAAAAAATATAAAGCACAATGTATAGTGCACTGATCTAACAACGATGAATGTAGTGCCTCTTGTTTCTATGCAGTTAGCTGTATACTATTGGCAACTAAAACAGTGATATTTTCTATCACGTGGTGAATGGTGACTGTGATTTCAAAATCGCTGTGCTTGTAAACGGTGGTTGCGTCACCGTTTTTCATTATAGGTCATACCAAAGCAATTGAGCCGATTGTATCTGTTTTAATGAACTAATCTTTGTACAGGTATCTTGCTGAATGCATATGAAATACGTAAAAGAGTAGATTAAGTTTGTTGAATTTTCAAAATATATTATACAAAACTTGATCAGTTCTATGAAATGCAGCTCACTACGTGTTTGCTTCATATTCGTTTGTGTTAGTGGTTTTTCCAAAATGAAAACAGTTTACATTCGTAATAGCATGGGAGCACTCACAATGATCATCGCTGTCGACCACAGTGAATTGCAAAACTATGACAAACCCGGTGATTGGCTAAACCGTGCTATTTTATCTTGATATATGTTCGTAATCGTCTATTAAACGGAAACAAACAAATGATTTACTGAACCGTGCCATTCAATGCTGTTTTCACGTTAGTGCAATCACAGACTGATACGGTGATTTTTAATTACAGTGAATAAGTCACTGACCGTTAATTTGTTGTCAATACTACTGTATACTATATTGTATTGCCAGACACTGTGAGAGATATAGAGAAAGTGAGAGAGAGAAAGAGAAAGAGAAAGAGAAAGAGAAAGAGAAAAAGAATTGCTTGCGTCACTTGTATGCGTCTTCTGCTGTTGTTGCTTACTACTATGTATGATGCTACCTCTCTTTCCTTTTCTCTCTTCATTACTATTTAAATTTTTTTAAGCATTTCAGTAATTATTTAATAGTGATCACTGTTATCGGTCACACTAATTTATACACTTAATGATCATTTATTTCTATACAGGGGAAGTACATGGATTACTTAATGTGACCGAGTTAATTACAGTAAAAAAATCGTATGTGCCTGTGATGTTCCAACTTCCTTCCTACTGTTGAGTAATTTTTTTAGAAACCAATTTTGGTATTCTGAAGTTAATCTGACGCCGCCTCGCACTAAACCACGCCGAATGGTGCGCTTTCCTACGTGCGGCCTTGACCGATAGGCGGTTGTAGAGCCACCTAAGTAAGTAAGTAAGTTAATCTGTGTCTCTCATAAGTGATTTTGCTATTAACTTTGTATATGTTGTCGATGTATATGAAAATATGGACTATTTTTTGCTAATCATTCATTTTTATTACGATACACTCATTTTATTTTACTGCCATACAATAACTTTATGTAACTGAAACTCTTTAAATTTTCAGTTTAATGCTTATTAGGCTATTGTATTAGTTTTCTATTCAAAAAGCCATTGTACCTAAATGAAAATAAATCTTGTACCTTCTATTTGCTTGTTAGTATTAAATATCTTCCTCTATGTCCATCTTTTTGTTCTTCTTCTATCCATCTCACTTTTCCGGATTTTTTTTTTTTTATCATAAGCTAGAACAAAAAATCAGTTCTGCTGAATTGCTTGGCTGTTCGAATGAAATTCATCTCATATTTCCAAGCTATCCAGTACCTCCATTAAGGACGATATATGTTGTACATAGATGGGTTTGCCTCCATCCTTATACGAGTATGCAAAACTACGCTTAAAATTTTTTTTTTTAAAGCAATCTTTTATCTCGTTTAGATAAATGACTTTGTTGCTTTAGCGGATGTCAGCCATTTTGAAATATTTTCCATAGTGAGTTCATCTTTCTTTTGTTAACTAGTTCAGGCAACCCTTCAATCATATACACACTCGCACACACACTCGCACATACCAAAAGTATCAATATTACTATGTACACTGTCAGTCACTCGAGTCTATTTGTCAAGTGTTTGGCAAGAGTATTAGATACTTTTGTTGACATCACGTTTAGCTTGTTACTGGTGTCATTTTGGTTACATTTATCCTTACTCCCTGCAGCAATTTTCGCTTCCGGTTGCTAAAGAAGCGCACGTCTATAGTTTATTTTTCTCAACGGACGTAAAAAGAAAACATTTTCTTGGCTTGGATTTATTAAGGAAGTAGTTTTCGTTACTCTTTAATATGTTTTTCATGTACGACTCTAAGTATTTCTTCTATAATGATGTATTCGATTAAGTTACAAAAAAGTAGAAAATATAAAAGTTTAACTATTACTTTACAGTACCAAATGACTTCAAATTTATCTAAATAATTGTTCTTTGTTGCTCATTTTCTATATTCCATGTGCATACTATATATAATATCACGTTTCTCTAGTTGTACTGCTTTAGAAGTGCTTTACTTCACCACTTCATTAGGTATCTTCCCATTACTGACTTGCAAATGAAAATAAATGACGTCAAATATTTCCTTACGATTTTTTTTTTTCGTTGCGCAACAACAACTCTTGAACATTGCTTAAAACATTACAAAAAACATTACTTTAAATGAGTCGGTATTTTATTGTGTTTAACTTTTTCTATGCCAAATATGCTCACTCGCTGCAAGAGTTTGGAAGAGGATTTTAACTTCATTTTAGGAAAAAGGCTTTAAAATGAAAGTATTTCTTTCTTCAACAGAATTTGAACTACGTGAATCTAATGTTTTTCTGTTTGTAGCTTTTTAGATATTTATAATAGATATTTGTATCTAAGAAATTTTCCAAATTCGGATAACAATGACCGATTATTACATTCTCATTCCCTTCTAGGTTCTGCTTCTGATTTTTTACATCATTCACACATAGTGTGAAATGGTATTATCAGTTTGGATGAAAGTTTGTGATGCATTAAAGTAGTCATCGTAGACCTCATAAGGTAAAAGTAATCTTGATCAGCTTGAGTCGATCTAACTATGTCTGTATGTATGTCTGTCTGTCTGGATGGTGTAGCGAATTGTTTGGGAAATTACTTTTATAGTATGCAGTTGTAAATTGAAATATAGACTTCTTTTTATTGCAGTCACATACTCATAAAGTAATAATATTGACCCGCTACGTCCAATTTTTGTAGTAGTCCCCATACAAAACACCCGCCCACTATTGACTTTTTGTATGAAAAAATTGTTTATTGTACTCAATATTAACTTAAAAATTGATATGATAGCTTCTAATAGACGACCACTTCATATATACATCAATGGGTTTGACCCTTCTACTTGTTGGGGTAACCAGAAAAAAACACAGGAAAAACTTTTTTATTAAAGTCAATATTAGCTTGAAATTCGATGTGGTGATTATTTATGGATAGCCGCTTAACATACATACACTAAAGGGGCGTGTCCCGCCCTTTTTTTGGGGTAGTCCCCATAAAAATTCAACGCCCATTTTTGTCCTATTGTATGAAAAACTCTTTAATTAAGTCTATACCAGTTTGACAGTCGATGTGGTGGTTTCTTATGAACGGAAGCTTCACATAAATACATTAATGAGCGCGTCCCGTACACTTTTAAGGGTAGCCCCAATTGAAAAACATACCTCACTCACTATACGCTCACTTTTATGCATTTGTATGAAAAACTTCTTCAGTTAAGTCAATATCAACTTGAAATTCGATATGGTGGCTACTTTTAGTCCCTTCACACACACATACTTATGGGCACCCATGACTTTTTTGGGTAGCCCCTACAAATTGTCAATGAATGTAAGAAAATTCCAAACCGGAAAATCTAGAAGTTTGATAAAATCATAAGAGGTGATTAAGCTAGGTCAGAACAAGAGCAATTTCAGCAATTAAAGCAAGAAAACAAAAGCCAACAACAAAAGTGATGATGTCTATTTACTTTATCAGAGTCTATTTACCTTACCAAAAATTTCTGATATTCCCCTGAATACAAGTCCAATAGTTACTGCAAAATTGTATACTGAAGACTGCTTACCAAAAGATTCCAAAATTTTTATCGAAATCTGCAAAATAAAAAGCTTAACTCTGCTCCTACTCTTTACAACACCATAATGCGCCAGCTTACACTCCTGAAAGTAGTAGTAACTTTATAACGATTAATTATAACGATTAGACCCCTCGTAGATTCACACACCGCGGTTCTAGCCACTCAACAAAATGTAGTTCAGAGTTTACAGCAAATTCGTTTAAATCAACTCAATGTAAGACATACAGATTTGCGCTTACAAAATGTGAGAAATATTTTCGAACGAAAATCAAAAATATATCTCCGATTGGCCTAAATCCAAAGCGGCTTTTACATTTGACCCAAATGTGTGAAATATTGTTAGTCTAATCTTATTTATTTGCAATAGTTCTTAGCAATTTCTATTTCTATTTCTATGTTTTTGTTTATTTCTTTTTACAAGTATTGTTGAAGAACTTTTAAATCCCCTCAAGGCATTTGTAAATAGAAACACAAAGTGGTATTGTGAATTGTGATGCGTCGTAAAATGCCAACATAAATTCTTTTATTCTTGGTTAGTCAGCCAGCCAGTTAGTTCAATTTATTGTGTATTGACAAAGCTTACGTAAAAAATAAATAAAAAAAATGTTTACAAAGTGCGGGCAACTTGTTTGAAGGAGTGAAAGGATAACATTACTGCAGGCGCCATTGTTATTACCTACCTCTTTGTTGTATTTACACACCATTTGCGGCATTGTACATCATTCATTTCAGTTCTACACACCTCCTTAAGGATGGAACTTCTGAAGTGGAGAGAAGCTGTAACTTCATCTATGAAAATTTTAATTGCTCATTATAAGTTATGGTTTCTATATGCGAAGATAATTTCAAATGAAATTAATATATCGTTCGCCAAACTTCAGCAATTTGAAATTTAACTAGCCAAGTATCTTCTCTAACTTAGAGACAATAATGAGCTCAGTTAGCTAAAATATGCTTGTTAATAGATGCAGTTAAGAAGATGGCGTTTCATATTACGGTTTGAGTAGAGTTGGTGTTAGATTCTGCAATTAATTTGTTGAAATTAAAATGATTGAAACCGAACTTAATTTATTTCATAAAATAATTTATTGAGCAAACTGAATTTTGAAATGTTTGATTTCTTTTTTTTTATGTAGGAAATCAGTTTCTAACATTAAAACTACAACAGTATTAAATTCTTTTACAAAGCATTCTAAAAAATCATACAAATAAAATAAAAAAGATACAAATTAAATGGCAACATTTCAATATTTATAATATAAGTCAGCGAAATTGTTTAAAACACATCAAATCTCATTGGCTTTATTTGCTAAATCAGTGAACAATTGAAAAAGTTCATTTCGTTTTTTTAATTGTCGTAGTATTTGTTTTATTACCCTGCATAAAAATTATTGTGAGCAGGGTATATAAAATTTGTGGAATTGTTTAAATAGTAGCTGCAGACATAATATACAGTCTGGATCAGTTTGAGAAGGCAAGTCTATCTAGCTACGTCAATTCGAACGTCACTCCATCTGTTGGCAATACTATTTCTCAACGACAATAAGACAGAGATGAGCACAAAGAGAGCAACCAAAGTGCTGGCGTATGTGTGCGCTCTGCATGTATGTGTGAATAGCTAATACAAACTACTTCATTGAAAGCATGGCACAATAATAAGGTAGTGAATTGAGAGCGAGCGCCCTCGTATTTCATAGGCCAAACGTTAGTATGCTTTGAGTGCTTGTGCTAAACGGTTTTAAGCATGCGAATTTTTTCTGTATTACCGTGCGTATATCTTCCTTTTTTGTCTAGTTTTTCTTGTGCGCATTTGCTTCTTGCTTCGTTTTTTATATTACGCTAACATATGGTTAAGCTTTCGTCTTTTGCTATCTTACGCGTTCGTATGCATTGGCCACAGTCAGCGCTCAATACACTGCCTTATTATTGTACCATGGTTGAAAGCATTAAATTATTCTTTCTCTTCTTTCTCTTGAGCTGGCTTTGGAGAGCATTTTGCCACAGTTGGGTCCCGGGCTCATCTATGCTATGAAACTTAGAGATATCAACAGGCAGCATAGACTCCAGTTGCAACAACTGTCCAAATTTATATGAGGCTAGCTTACATGCAAATCGTAAATTTATACTACAAATATGATGAATAAATTAGATTATAAAGAAAGCTATTTAAGTATTTGTTTTGAATTCAATCTATATGCTACATTTGCCCTTATCGCTGCTAGAATCTGGCTTCTTTCACAAGTGTAGAAAATTAGTTGCTTTTTTTTGATATATTGTTTTTGGGTTTTCTATATCCAATCCTCTTTAGAAAATGAAAACACAATGCAACGCTTCCAGCACGCCATGCCGGTTTCCCGTATTATTGTGGAAAATGTATGATTCAATGAATTTATATGGAATCGGCAATCAAATCTGAGAAAATATCAGAAAGAAGCATTTCATTTTCTACACCCATGAAATACATACACTTGCTCGAAAAAGTCTGCGTAGTACGAGTACACCACAAAAAAAAAAAAAAAAAAAATGGAAATTTTTAATTTAATCGCAAATATCTCAGCTAATGTTTTATGTATTGAATCAAACTATGTTTTATTATATAGTTTATTATTTTTTTCTCTTAACTATTAATATTTTTGCTGCATTTTAATACTTCAAATTATAGTTGTAATTCATTTTATGCTACAACATGTCAGAAAAACAGATCAGAAAAAGTCTGCGTACAGCTGCATGCCAGACTCGTGCAATGAGCAAATACATATGCAATTACCGTTACCTATTTTTTGAAAACCTTATCGCACTTTGGAGTTATAATTCATTCTTTTTCAATCAATTGGAATGTCAAAAAAAATGAAATAAAAATTTGTGCTGATGGGGGAATATTATTTTAAAGCTATATTTTGACGGATACCTATAGAAATATTTGAACAGTAGTGGTCAGAGCGCACTCATCAATACAAAGACTAAAAACTAACTAGTTGGTGTTTTGACTCCAGTCAAAACGCCGATCAGATCATCCATCTCCCTTAACAAAACGAGAGAAAAAAACGCGTCATTCATTTAGTGCGACATAATCCAAGGTTGACTGCATACGAAATAGAAGAATGGTATTCATGGTCGAGTTGCCCGTAAGTAGCCCCATATCTCAACTGTAAATAAGCATAAGCGCATGGAGTTTGCAAATGAGTACGTTTCCAAGCCGCTAGAGTTTTTAGAGAAGGTTTTTTTTTCAGATGAGAAAAAATTCTGTATTTTCGTGATAAAAATAAAAAAGCTGGTATGTAGAAAGAGCAGTTCGACCTTTGAAAAGAATAATTTGTTACCAACCGTAAAACATGATGGAGATGGAGTTTTGTATATCAGCAAATGGTGTTGGTAAACTAACGTTTATTGAATCAATAATGGATCAAACCAGTTATATCCTATAGCGTTATATCCATAGCGTTAAGCTCTGGCTCCTTTATAATATAAAAAAGTGTAGTTAGTTACTAGTCTTTGTATTGATGAGTGAGCTCTGCCCACTACTTTTCCAATTTTTCTACAGGATTCCCTCAATATATAGCTTTAAAATAATTTATCCCCCTATTCGCACAAATTTTTATTTCTGTTGTTGTCTATGGCGCTGTTAAAATTTTTTTTTTTTTGACATTCCAATTGTTTGAAAAAGAATGAATTAAAACTCCAAAGTGGAGGCTATTAAAACTTCAGTGCAACCGAATTTTATATTTTTATTGTTTTATTGTTTAATTTTATACTTTAAGCTAGCATATAAAATTCCAAAATCCACTTATGCATCAGCCTTGGCGTTCAAGCGAAATACGAGCTGTGAAATTTCGTTGAAAAATTGAATACTTTGTTGGTAGAAAAAAAAAAAAACAAAGAAAAACTTTAAAATCGATTTTGAAACACACAATATAAAGTTCGGCGTTTTCTATATTTTGTGTATATCGTAGTTACATATAGTACTATATGTATCTACAATATCATTGTACGTACTGTATTGTGTATTTTATAAACACTTTTTTGTTGTCGTTGTTGGAATATTTACCACTCGAACAATAAAATTTAATTCCAATTTGTAGGTTTTATTTTTGTTTTTCTAAAATTACAAAAACATTCTAGTTGAAATAAAATTTGTATTTCATTTATTCATGTGAATAATTTATTGTCACTTTGTGCTATTAAATTATATCGGCTTTTGAGTTTGTTACGCATGCAATTAAGTACAAATAATTTAACTAAGTACATAGTACAATATGATGCAACAAATTAAAATTTTTACTAAAATTATAAAATGAATGCAGTTTAGATAACCACAAAGTAAAGAGTGTTTTTTTAGCTTCAATAATATATTTTCAATAACAACTACAATTATAGAATTTGAATCAGAAATAATTATTCATTATGATAAGCAGCTTATAGTATTACGTTTTTGCGTATGAGATCCTTGACTATTACAGAAAAATCGTGTTCTGTTCTTTCAGTTTTGGGCCACTATTTTGAGCATTAAAAACAATTTTCACCAATAGTACGCTGAATGTTGGCTTTCAAAGCCTGGCATAGTTTGCGGTTTCTTAGCATATGTCACAGATTTCAAAAAAGACCTTCAGAAGTAATCCAATAGCATTAATGCGCATATTATCAGAGGCCATTTAACTGGTGCAAGTAGCGGCGTCAGTACTGGATGAATCATTGCCGTTTGTATTTTCTAAAAACTAACTTTTTACTATTGTCCAACAATGTTGGTCAGTCAATACTGTAATAGTATGAGTTCTTGACTCGTTTTAAAGCTGTGCACTTAGCGGGTTTAAGGATAAAAACTACAGAGGTCTACAAATACCGGTGTCATGTCAGTTGTTGGAAAGCTGAGGATCATTTCCGATCTAGTTTGCTGCGTAGAATCCGAATCCGGGGCCAGAATCGGCCTATCACGTCAGGATTTTGAGATATTTCAGGTTATGCACGCGAATGACGTCGAAGGGCTATATTTCGTAACTTCGAATAGCCATACATTTGCGAAAAAAAATCGTAATTGATCTCTTGAACTCTTAAATTATGTAACTGGAGATACAGACCACAAAAGTCTTTTGCATCCTTTACATAACCTCAAAAGTAGGAAAAAAACGCCGTTTTTCTTATACATAACCTCAAATATCTCAAAAACCTGACGTGATGGGCTCATTCTTCAGAATCTACGCAGCACACTACTTCGGAAATGTACCTCAGCTTTTCCAACAACTAAACCATGTTGAACTGTGATATTTGTAAAATCTAACAAAATTTAAATGTGGGATGTGCAATAAGTTTATTGGGAGCGTTTGCCTAAAACTGTGCGTGACAAGCACCTTGACAATTATGTGAAGCGTCCGTTCATACGGAGCCGCCATGTCAAATATCATGTTGATTTTGGCATACAAAACTCAAAAAGTGGGAGGTAAATTAGTATGGGGCGTACCCCTAAAAGTGGAGGGACATGTCTTTTGATATTCATGTGAAACGCCCGTCCATAAGAACCCGCGACGTCAAATTTGTAGTAAATATTGACTACAATAAAAATAATTTTAGGTGCCAATTTACAACTGTATGTCTCAGAAATTGGCGACTCGAAAATGAGCAACAAAATCCAGACAGACAGACAGAAGCCGGTACAGCTGAGTCGACTCGTCTACCCATGTGTGAATAGTGCAAAAATTACCGTTGACACCACCATCGTGAAGCCCATACCATTTTAGTCATTATACAAGATTTTTCGATAATATAACAAGTAAGAATAGAGCATTCGTGTTTATACGACTACGAAACACCCTGCACCTTACTAATGTATACTTATGGAGGCTTCGAACTTTTAAACTACAAATACCATGTTTTTTTTTTTATTAAAAATTATTTTTTTGTATATTTAGAAAAATTAAAAACAAATAAATATTTAAAAAGAAAAACAAAACAAGAAGAGAAAACAAATGTTTTCCGCCTATGAGGCCTTAAAAAGTCTGCATATACAGCAGGTGGGATTCACAAAATGTATATAAGCCAACTGCGTATGGTGAAAATAAATATAACTGTTTAAGTTTCAAGTCTCTAGCTCATATAGGTCTTGAGATTCGTTGCTTCATACTTCTAGACGGACGGACGGACGGACATAGCAAAAACTGAGTTTTCGACTGAGTTTTCGACACAGATATATAAAGAATGTATATACACACATGCAGATAAACTTATTATACTCTTCTCTCCTTGAGTACAGAGTTTAATAACGTTGACTACGGTGGCATTTAATTAATCAAAACCAATAAAAAATTGTCGAAGTCATTCCTTAGGCCCAATACTGAGATCGGTCAAAAATTTTACTACCGAAATTGTAACTTATTACTGCTATGGCAAACAAACAAAAACAGTGTTTCCAAATCAACATGAAATACTAAAATCAGACATTTATTAGGTGAAGTGTTCACAGATATTGATTTTTCTTTGGTTTTTATTGACAGCAATGCAAATAGTGACACTCTTTGTCAACTGTTTTTTGAGTATATGAAGTATTTTCGGTAGCAAACAGTTTTGTTATCTGAATACTCCATGGAAAACAGTTGGTGCCGAAAATTTTTAACTGTCAGCGTTTTTTTTACATGATTTTTCCTCGGTATCAAAAATTTTCATCGATCTCAGTATAGAATTTTAAAAAGAAAATTGTCGTTTGACTAATAATTTTTTGTTTGGATTACTGAACAAAATAATTTAAAACTGTTACGTGAGCACTTAAATTTAGAGGCTCAAATCGGTAGTGCCTTTCTCTTAAGTGACTGATCGGAATGAGATTAGATTCTTATTTGCGCTTTTCTTTGAAATTTTCTGAGAAATGTACTCTACAACACTTATGTATGAGCTACGCTTTCTAAGTTTACTTATTTTAATTTCACTTATTTATAAGTAAATATTTAAACTCAAAAATCATAAACATTAATTTTGCAAATGCCATTCTTAATCGATTGGTTTTCACATTTCTATTTCCATTTGTAACCATTATAATTGCTTGGAAAACAATGCGATTACAAAGTATTTGTAGAATGCAACCTCGTTGTGTCCAACCTCGGTCAACAATCTCAATCAATGTCTATTGCGGTTTTTGTGCATCATTGAAATTGTGGTTGCAGCCAGTGCTGCTAGTCGCAAAGTAATTGAAATAAATTCTACAGTGTTGTCAAATGCAGATTTATAGCTTTTCAGTTTCAATTATTGACCGAAAAAACGTTTTTTGAAATGCAATGTGATATGCACTCAATGATTTTAAAGCTTAATGACAGCTTCCGCTGTAATTACGTATAAGTACATAGAGTCATATTGTTGATGAAATGCAAATTAAATTATTAATTATAAATTTTCCAGTGATACATTTAATAATTTTTTAAATAGGTATTTTTGAATTTCCATTTCCATTTCGCATTTCGTATTCAAACTGTCATTTTAACAAAAGCAACAACAAAAAAAAAAAGAAAAAAGGAAAACGGATACGAATGAAAACAATTTATAGAAAATATAGTCATTTGTCTTGAGTGTAAAACGAATATCCATTTGGCTGTTTAATACGAGTATATCCTTTTTACTACAATGTTTTGTCGTACTGCACATGTATCTATAGAATTGTTTTTGTTGTAGAAACAGTTTGAATTTGTATTCAAATTTCAGTCAGTTAACTATACCTATCTCAGTTTTTGTTTAAAAGGTGTGTCTCACACACTAGCAAAATATACCTCATACAAGTTTGCATCACTGACTATCTTGTTTTTGTAAAGTAAACATTAAGATACAATATCTTTTTGCCAATGATATTGTATCTTAAAGTTTCAGCGCACGTTTGAACTGCATAGTAGAAGATTGCGTTTCTTTTATTTCGAAGTTTTTTTTGTTTTTTTTTTTTTTTGTTTTGCAAACTTTAAAGTCTATGTGAAATAGATATCGCTCACTCTACTCCATTCTTCATCGCTTATGTTACAGAAGAGAAATTCTTAAGCAGAATTTACATTCGCACAGCATGTGCTCTTCAGACTATTCAGACTATTATATAACAATAACAATGACTGCGGGATCCATTACCATACAAACTGTTTCCATTGTTGTTTTCTTTTTCTTTTTTTTTTTCTTCTAGAATTGTAGAATTGTCTTGCGCTGCCGAACGTACGAATGCAGCTGAGGAAATGTGCACTACGAGTTTATAAATTCAACTGTCAGCAATTTAAATGGAACAACTTTTTCTCTGCAACTTTATTTCTGCGTCTAACAAGAATGCAAGCAACTAAAACCGAGTGACTTGAATAAGCTGCGGCAATAATAATAAAAATAAAATTCTTGGTACATACATTTTAAAATTATGAATCGTTTTGCTGAAAGAGTTTCCGAAATTTAACTCAATTTGAAAGAGAATTATGAATAAGCAAAAAGCAGTAGGGTTCGTCTATTTTGGTAGATAGAAAAGTTACGTATTTGTTCCTAAAAGTTAGCACAGCAATTGCTCAAATGAAATTGTTTGCATTAAAATTCGCAATAAGTTTATTTTACACGTAGGGATGCGCCGATATAAGTATTTACTCGAAATGTATCGATACTTTATTGCAATAAGTGAGTACTTTTTGTATCGATACTCGATAACTATGAAAAATATCGATGTTTAGCTCGATATCTAAAAGTAATAAAATCGGGTAAAGACGTGGTAGTAAAATACAGCTACGCACCCACATATATGCAGGATATTTACAAATAAAATATCAATACTTTGAAAAGTTTTGTTATGACTACAAATATCGGTGAATCACTAGCTATATTATTATATATGACGAATTACATGCTATACATGCATATACCCAATATTAAAGTTAAATTCAGCTCAAAGTGTATACAAAATCACTCACGACAGACTGCAAAAATATGAACAGACAAATAGACTGACATTCGAAATAATTGTCAGACATTCAGTCAGTTAGACAAAACGCCCGAGCGCCACATGGACAAACATGAGTGCTGTGCAGCGACTTGGCTAGTTGAGGAATGAGGTTTTTCATATTAAAATAAAGCACATAGCACACAATTTACATACACCCATTTACAACTGGCAAATCGACAAGACCAAACGCACTACAGCATATGCTAACCCCCAAGGCTACAAATGTTACAGCTGCCACAGATACATCTACTGTTGCAGCAGCTGCTCCTGTTTCTGGCCCTGTTGCATTGTGCTAAAAAACAATTTAAAATTTTCCATAAAAACTCATTTCAATATAAAAAGAAAAAAGTTTGCGATTTTCGTCCAACAATGAAATAACTACGTCTACTATGTGGAAAATGGTATATGTTTTTATTAAAATATTTGCAGCACTTGGTTTTTCTTTCTTTTGTTTTACAAATTTTCTCGCGCGTGGTGCTTCGCCACAATTTGGGAATGTTAATATGATTTTTGTTTACGCTTCTCATCAAAAGGCTTATTTTGATTGGTACACTGGATGCATAATATATTATATATAAGTGGAGGTAGCCTTAACAGGTGCGACAAGAGCAATGAAGATTCTGCTCAAACCCTAACTATAAATACATATCACCAAATTCTTACTTATATGGCACTACTGCTGTATATCGGGAACGAGCGCAAGTAGGATGTTGCTAAATACGTTTGCGCGTCTTTACCATTCTTTGGCAATACCAAACTTGAGGAGATCATCCAAAATCAAGTCATTCCAACTCAGTCGAACTCACTGACGTTGTCCACCAATCAAGTTTATGTGTCCATCGTCAACACTCAATGGTGGAACCTCGGGTTTCATCCGAATAAGATGAATAGCTCAGTGAAGCCGCCGAAATTTTATGAGCTGCACTATGTCAACTTTATCATACAGCTCATAAAGCTTGTGGATCTTAAACTGATCACCAGGTATAATTGGTCCATGTAGAAGGTTTCTATCTTACACTCCCAACGCTTTTGCATAATCGTGATTATCAGCGTCTTATAGATTTTACTTTCGTACTTCGAGAGAGAGTTCTACATCTAGTTTTATTGGTGAACCCAAAGTACCAGCAATTACCAAGCGTGAATCTTCGCATGTTCACCAGGCTGACGTTGCAGGTTATCTCTATTCCCAGGTAGACAAAGTTTTCTACAACAATGAAGTTGAAATTTTCTATACTCACAGACAGTCCAAGACGCGCCGATGGTCTCCAAGTGAACACCAAGTACTCTGCCTTGTCCATGTTCAGCGGTAGGCCCATGAGACGTGACTGGTGTCCAGTCTCCGAGAACACCCTGTCAATGTCATCAACATATGCGAGTTGCATCTTTTCCATATGGTAGATCGTACTAGACACTTCTACGTATGTGTATTGGCGTAAGATGTAGTCTATCGAAATTAAAGAATTAATTATATCGCACGATATAGCATCACTCTGCGTAAAATATCACTTGGTATCAAAGAGCCCGTAGAAGTTCTTTTCTACTCTGACGATACTTTGTGTGTGTAGTAGCATCATAGTGCAAAGACGAACGATCATTGATGGGATACAAAATTCCGAGAGGCGCTCATATCGGCGTGTCGAAAGCGGCTTTATAATCGAGAAAAATGTGACGTGTGCCTTTGTTGCAATCATGGGTAGTCTCCAGGATTTGTTGTAGCTTTCAAATTTGGTCACTTGTTTATCTGTTTGGCCTGAATACTGTTCTATCAGTATTTTTGTGTATGGCTCCCACCGTTTACACAGTACGCGGGACAGAATTTTTATATCCAATTGAAATGAGACTTATTTCCATGGTAGCTCCCGGATATATCTGTGTCTTCAAATCGAATTTCAAAATAAGAGACACTGAATTTGAGGCTGAGTTCCTCCCAATTGTTTTATTATTTGAACTAGTGTGGACTAATTAGAAAGTTAGTTTGCGTCCTCATCTGTTTGCGTCTTTTGTTTATTTTTGTTTTGAGCACAGTTGATTGAATTTTCTTAAAGATTTCCCAA
This sequence comes from Leucophenga montana, assembly GCA_035044765.1. NCBI lineage: Eukaryota > Metazoa > Arthropoda > Insecta > Diptera > Drosophilidae > Leucophenga > Leucophenga montana. The sequence continues at coordinate 2,091,021 of JAWNNQ010001291.1, read as the reverse complement.
AATTCCAAAATAAAAGAAGAAAATAGTGCGAACAAGTGGTCACGAAAATAATAGTAGTACTTTTGTCTTCTTTCTGTTACTGAATGACAAAAAATCAGCTGTTTTGCCATTCACTATTTGCAACATTTGCATTACCAACACGAGTTTTTCGAGTAGTTGTTTTTTTTTCTTTTCAGTTTCAGTTCAGTTTATGCGGCAACCCCCCACTGAAACTGCAACTGAATAAATGTACAAGAGAAACTGAAAATCAAGAAACTGAAATTGAAACGAAACTGAAACTGATTTTCCGTTTCTGTTGTACATTTATTCAGTTGCATTTTCAGTGGGGGTTGCCGCATAAATTGAACTGAAACTGAAATAAAAACAACAACAACTCGAAAAACTCGTGTTGCTAATGCGAGGGTTGCAAATAGTGATTGGCAAAACAGCTGATTTTGTGTCATTCAGTAGCAGAAAGAAGTCAAAAGTACTTCTTTCAGTTTCAGTTGCTGCGGAAGTAGTCAAAAGTGCTTCTTTCAGTTTCTGTTGCAGCGGACGACAGAATTCTAAAATTCTGTTTTAGTTTCAGTTTCAGTTGCTAATGTACTGAATCCAGTTTCAGTTTCTGTTATATGCGACAACAGGCCTTAATACCGCAGATTGCAAAAAGTTTTGAGCTCAATCGGTTAGGTGGTTTTTACGTCCATAACATAAGTACATAGAGAGATACATTGAATATGACAATATATTAAGAGATCCACCATTAACTATAAACATTCTGTATGATTACTTAAAGGAATACTTGGAGTTTTATGAAGAATATAATTGTACAATAAATCAGAAAACACAAATATATATCTAAGTGAATTCGTCCTTTTATCTTTGAGATAACTTTAACCAATGAGAATTTCACTCTATTGAAAGTGTGCACACAATTCGTATAATTTGATATTGAAATTTTCAATAGTTTTTAGTTTGTGTGTTAGTAATTTGTTTATTTTTACGGTTTTGTTTCCAACAGCTGAACGAGAAAATCTAAAATTGCGAGGGAAAATTAAATACAAAATGGCTGCTGATCGCCGTCAAGAAGTTAATAACGGAGGTATCTGTATGTGTGTGTATATGTGTGTGCTTTTAATAAAACTACGATACAAACCCACGGTCAAAGGCTATGAACTTTTCGTTCTCTTTTTTTTCTTTTGGAATTATTTCGACTTTTGTTCCACAATCTGCCGCCTTTGGCGCAAAACGATTTTCAATTCGAAATAGTGAAAAACAAAACAATGCAATAAACATAAAATTAAATTATAAAATCAAAATTTGGCGTTTTTAGGTGAATAGTTTCACACTCGCAGTGGATCACTGCTCCTAAAAATACTATAGCCAGAACCGGAGCCAGGGCAGAAGCCGGCAGCCAGATGGGCATAGCCTCGGTTTGTTTTAATTAGCTCCAGCAAACCGTGCTGAATTTTGTATAAATGAAATGAAATATTTTCGACGCCGTAATTATATAATGAAAATATTAAAAGGAGTTGTGGTTGTTGTATGTATTGCGCGTATAATTGCAGACCGCGATGTGTGCCACAGTGCGTATACGCTATTTTATTTACGATTGTTAATTAGGAAATAATTTATTTTTGATGTGGGAAAATGAAATTTTTATTATTTTTTTTTTTATTTTTGGCAAATTGTCAGTCAATTTTAAATGGAATTTTATGCAAACAATTATTAAATTGATTTGTTCCTCTATTGTACTATTTTAATGTAGGTGCATAAATACTAATTATATCCTGTAACTAAATGAACAAGGGTGTAATGTGGGGTATATATTCCATCAAAGTGACTATTTCTGTTGTTTCTGGTGTAGTTCTATGCCAATCCTCCACAAGGCCAGTTTTTTATGGCTTTTCTATTTGAAATCTATCGTTTGCGTTCGTTGAACAACCAACACTACACAATTACCGAATAGTGTTTTAGGTTATTGTTCTGGTAAAACCGAAAACGTGCAAACTAAGTTTCCAAACCCTGAGGCAAACATTTATAGCCAAACCATGCCGCTCTCACATTTTTTGTGGGGCTCGAAATTAGGCATTCACACGAAATTTTTAATAATACTGTAAAACATAAAAGTGGGGGTTTCAATAGGGGTTTTCCAAAAATGTGTATGAAGTATGTAGTAGATATGAAAGATGCCGCCGTATCGAATTTGGAGTTGATATTGACGTTCTATATAAATGCATAAAAGTAAGCTGTGGGTTTATATGGGACTACGTCAAAAAGTGGGCGGGACACGCCCATTTGTATATGTATGTATATGAAGCAGTTGTTCACAAAAAACTACCAAATCAAATTTCAAGCTAATATTGATTTAAATGAAGAATTTTTTTCATAAAAACGCAAAATTGCACGGTGGGTTTGTATGGGGGCAACCTCAAATAGTGTGCAGGTAAATCTTGATACTCTACTAAACTGCAACAAAAAGGATTGTATGTGCCAAATTTCAACTGGAAAGCATAAAAATTGGTCCCCAAAGAATGACATAGTGACAAGATACAGACAGACAGACAGACAGACAGACGGACAGATGGACAGACAGACGGACATGGCTAAATCGACTCGTCTGGTCGAGCTGATAAAGAGTATATATATACTCTATGGGGTCTACGATGCATCCTTTAATGCGTTACAAACTTTCAGACAAATTGATAATACCATTTCACACTATTTGTGAATGGTATAAAAAGTGTTTGCATTTTTTGCACTTACCTTTTTATAACGGGTGATTCATTTAAATGGTTTTAGTTTTATAAATAAAACACTTAAAATAAAATTTAATGTCGGAATCTTTATTACGACCCGAAACATATACTTTTTAAAGATAATTTCATTCAAATTTTGGCTGCGATTGGATGGTCCAATTTTCTATCACTCTTTCCAGCATTGCTACCGGTACTGTTCTCTTCCAAATCTTAAATCGTAGCTGCCTTATCGACGAAGACATTTGACTTCCCATAACCCTCAAGAAAAAAATCAAAATGTTTTATTGCACGATCTAGGCGGCCAGTTGACAGAAAACGCGAAACGCGAAATTAGGTGCTCGCCAAAATGGTTCCTCAATAAATCCATTGTTTCGTGAGCTGTATATGCCGTGCAACGTCTTGTTGTAGCCAAATGTCATCGACATCACGGGCTTCAGTTTCAGGCAACAAAAAGTCCGTCATTATGGTTTGCTAGCGCTCGCTATTTGAAGAAAAACGGATAGATAATTTCACCAAATGTATGGATTTAACGGTAGTTCGAGAATCTTTTCATTGAGCTAGAGATGTGCCTCATCACTGAACAGAATTCGACGCGAAAACAGCAGAACTTCATTGAGCTGTTGCAGAGCCCATTGACTGAAATTAAAGCATAAATCAAATTCTGGCGGTTTCAATTATTGAACGAGTTGAATTTTTTAAGCTTTTAAACCAATATCCTGGCATAAAATTCGCCAAGTTGTTTCATACGAGAGGCCAATATGCTGCAATATCGAATCGAATGGTCATGGTATTCAGCCACTCTCTTCGCTATTCGGTCGGATATCATTTAATAACGTACAATGAAACTCAAATTAGCGGTTATTTTTGGCAATAGTGGGCTCGGAAGGTCGATGATGCACACCATATGTTGTTCGAAGTGTACGAAAAATATTTTTCACAGAACGCTGATTTTCGTAAAACAAATGACAAAAAACCTTTAAATTAATCACCTGGACTCGTACGCAATTATTCTTAAAAAATCGGGATCAAGTAAAAAACGGGATCGATTTAAAAATGAAGCGCAGACATCCTTAGCATTAGAATAAAATTCTTGAAATAAGTATACTCGCGTACAAATATAATTCAAAGAACAAATCTGTACTTAAAAATTCTCACAATATAAGAGAAGCCATTTTTGACTTGAAGCGAGTAGAAAATGTATAAATTATTCTCTCTCAGCTGCTCCAAAATTTTCGCACCGACAGTAAATGGTAAAATTTATTGGTTATGATTCGGCGAGCCTACGTGTTTGATGCCTGTTAGCCGAAGACGTTAAGTAGTTAGATGGAGACACTTTGTGCTTGGCGCCGTTGGTTCTGGCATGGTTCGAATATCAGAGAAATACAAGGTGCAAAAGAAACAGGACTGTTCGAAAAAAAAACAGCAAACATTTAATATTTTGCAAATGTGATTTTTTTTATTCTAAATAGTTTCCTCGGGCTTCACTACAAAGTTTTGCACGGTCAATATGTCCTTGATAATGCCAGTCGACGCCTTTTGGATGGCTTCAATGTCCTCATAGCGGTGTCCTTTCATTGGCAAATGAAGTTTTCCAAATAGATAAAAAAAAAATGTTCTTAAACCAAAATTTTTGTACTTCGTTAAAAAAAAATCCGAACTGTTAATACTTTTATAACCAGTATTGATGAATTCTTATACGGAATACTTAATATTTATTTTTTATTAATGTAGCGCTACCTCCGCCCACGCCAAATATAACTGAATACCACTTACACCAAATGAACCTAGTACCACTAGATAAATGCACTTTCAATTGAACTTATCTTAACTTCCAGTACACGTCCTATGACCTTGATTAAATAAACCCTTGCCTAATGCTTTATGTTTTGATAATAACATTTTAAAAAGCTTCAACTAACGAAAGCTTCAACTATTTCAATTGCTAGGCAACCTAATGAAGCACAGCACACTCAAAATGCACTATTCATTTTTTAAAATTTATATGCCACAGACCACAACATTAAATGCTAATTAAATGCACTGAATAAAGCGACTTATTAACATTTAAATAAATAAAAATCGCCAGAAAAAATGCGCAATTCACAACTCAACGATTTACGCAATGAATGCGCTGAGAAAGCAGCTTCAGATTTTATACAAACAGAACTTTTTTAATTAGTTGTATATGCGTTTTCCAGTTTCGTATTTTTTTTATAACTTTCAGGCTAAACAATTAGACCACTGGAAGCAGAGTTATTGCATCTGAAGTGACTGCACAAGCCATTTGAAAAGTTTCTATGAAATTCAAATTCAAATAGAATTCAAAAGAATATTTTGGCTGATCTTTGAAGAATTCACGCACAGCTTTGATGGAAATTTCAGATATCACAGATTTTGCTTGACAAAGTACGTTCACAGGACCGTTTTTAAACCGCGGTTGCTACTCATTAATTCTGCCACCAGATAAATAATCGTCACCATAGCAGTATTTCATTGATTTCGGTCAAAGTTTTAAAAAGTTTTAAAGCAGAACTTAATATTTACTCTTTGTTCGAAGTTCCTGTAACGCTGTAACTTTGAGCGCGATATCTCCGCTTCCAGTAGACCAAAGGTCATGAAGTTTAGTCGGAATAAAAAGAAAAATATGCAAATTTCGAACGCACTATATTACGTATAGGTGGCGCCACTAAAACGGGATTTTTTAAAAAGTTACGTTTTTCTTTGAACACCCTTTGTACAATATATAGTATAAATGTACTGAACTCATTATATAATTACTACTCAAATATTTACTATGCAGATACAAGTTTTTGAAATAAACAAAAAAAAAATATGTATATATATATATATATATATATATATATATATATCGAAAATAGATGGTTTAATTAAAAACGTAGTTTTTCCATCAACTGAAAAGATTAAAAATGATTTTTGTATATTTATCTTTTTATGGCAAACATCAGCAAAACAAACTATGAAAATGGCATCACAAATCCGTAAAACATTTGCACAACTCTTTCCCCGGAGCAAAATGATATTTAATTTGCCAAATTGCGCATTTTTGTGTGAGTTTTTTTAGCGTATGGCGAGATTTGAATTCAACACAATACCGCGGATTTCATGTTGAAAATTTTATTTGGCGTTTTAGTTTTTATACCCTACATACATAGTTTCAAAAGTGTATTTTCAGTTTGTCAGACAGTTGGCAATGCATTGAAGTATGCATAGTTGAGCTCATAAACCAGATAACTTCGGCACTAACCTGCATTCTGTTCGTCTGTCTACATTTCATGTCTGCTTTCAACGGTAGTCAAACACAGATTTAATAATGCGGATTTCACGAAATTTTACTATAGCTTTATGATATGTGGTACTTTTCAGAAGAAAAAAAGTTGATCGGATACTTCTTTAACTACCGTCGTATTTTATAAATAAATGTATTAATATAATTATCTGTTATCAATTGATGATTGTGCCATTGTAATTAGAACTTTGAAGTCAGTTTACACTCCTACTAAATCTATAAGAGCTATGTTTAGTATAGTATTTAGTGCTTCAAATGATGTGGTGTGTATTGTCCTGCTGATACTTAGTTTCGCTTTTTCTTGGACCTTGTTAAGGGGTTTTCTGAATCTTTGAATCTAATCAGTTGTTGGTCATCAAACTAAAGTACCGTATTTGTCTTAATATGACAGTATATAACCAGTAGTTTATAGCTACAGACAATATGTTTGAAGAGCGCTATTGAAGCTTTTCTAATAGTTTTCGTTCAACAGTACTTTCCTATCTAACATTAAACTCGTTAAATTCCTTTCATTTTACGAAAAACTCTTTATGGTATTTCGTAAATAGTACTGGCATTTTTGAATTAACCGATGAGCACGCCCAGCTAGAGAGATCTTTGAGTGTTTTTACCACTATGTTGTAAAGCGTCATTTTACTACGCCATCGAAATAAGCAAGTCCCTTCTTCCAAGCCGCTCTTCTGGCGTGAATAGTGAAGTGACACTATTGATGAACCTGCGAGTGGATGATTCATACAGCTCAACGTTTACAGTTCTGGAATTGATAAGTTGAGCAATGAGGCCTACTAGGGCTTTGTCTGTTTCCTTATTTATCAAAGCTTCCGCGATTGCCTTCGGATTAACCTTGTTGGTCACTAACTTGTATTCTTTCCTATGTAGCCCTCAATTTTAGCTTCTACGGTATGTATGTAATGCTCTCTTTGTTGATCTTCCTTTTCGGTATGCATGTTTCGATTTTATTAATAGCCAAGATGGGCAAATAGTGTTGTAATGAAGTCGCAGGCAAATGAAGTTAAGAGCTACTCGCGAGGGTATGCAACATATGCGTGGAAACTATTGGCAGTAGATGTCAATCTTAGCATTACATTCGCGGAAATATACAGCGCATCCGGAGAAAATATTGGCTAATGCCAGATGCCAATTCAATCAAGCACCACACGCGGAGATGCACAAACATATACCGGAGATAAACGTTTATAGCCGAATTTATTTTATTTTCACTTACTTTTTACTTAATGAGGGAGTGGCTTACCTCTTCTGAAGAATATAAAAAATGAATTATATCGAGTTTCTAGTAGCAGATTTAGTTGTTTCCCGTTTTAAGTTATCCATGTATCGTCAGCTTCACTACGCTGTTCTTAAAAGTTTTTTATATTTACAAAGCTTGATTTTGCAAACGGCGCATACTTGCCTTGGTTTCATTATTAAATAGCGCAATACAAAGTCAGAGCCCATTTGAAAGATTTTGTATGGAAAGCATTTTTATTTATAAAAGCTTAGACTGCACATTCGCTACAGCAGTTTCTTACAAAAGTCTCTATAAAAGTAGCCTCACATCGGATCCATATATTGGTTCTTGATAGGAGTTATTTTATACTACATCTGGCATACAGACTTTCAATATAGCATAAAATTGTTACAATGCATGTATTATATAATGGGTTCAGTAAGCTGTTGTGTTGTGCTGTTTTATAGTATCGTAGATGTTTTCACTCATTTACAAATACATTTTAATTTTCTTATGATTATATAGAAAATTTACGAAGTGCATTAAAGCTTCGTTAGCAACAATTTGCAGTTTGTATAGTGAAAATTCACACAAATTTAAAATCGAATGCAGCTGTTCACAGCCTTAATTAAAAGCCATTTTTAAGCATACTTATTTAACACTATTAACTTGGCCTTCAGCAATAGCAGAAAAAAAAATCCATCAATTTGTTGCAGATTTCATGTTTGGCTGTGTATCTTTCTGCCCTCTATTTCATACATTGACCGAGAAATGACTACAAATCATTTAAGTTAGAAAACATCTTGCAAATATTTGACGTGCAGAGCACATCCAATCAACAGCTCCTATATATATTATCTGGATCTAGATAGTTGGCAAGTTACAAGTAGTTCTCTCGAATTTAACTGCTTCAATTTACTTCTAAATACTATTCTATTCTATTGCATTCTATATTATTTTACTTTTAGATTTCGGCAGCGATGAGCTTGAGTGCTATACTGTTCAAGAATAGGGGAGCGTGTTTGTGTGTGTGTGTATGTTTGTATCTGTGAAGGTGTTTTTGGATGTGTATAAAAATGTGAATGAATCCTTATATATATGCTTCAGCAAGTGGAATGTGGAACGTGCCTGCGAAATAATTAACTTGCAACTACGTTTGCCGAAGATAAGAGCGGTTTAAAAGCTTTTCTATTTTATTTGAGATATTTTTTCTCAGCTATATTCTCTTTTTTTCAATTTTGGCCTTGTGCTACTTTTCGCTTTGCTTTAATTTAAAATTTTTATCAATAGACTTTTTTAGTAACGTGTTTTGAGACAAAGTTAGCGATATAAAGCGCAAACTTTTGTGCATTGACATTGATTTATTACAGAGCTCCGTAATGCTTCATACTACATAGCCTGTGTTTTTCAATTTTAAATTGTTCCGGGAGAAAAGTTGGTTTATATTTGTATAAGGATTGATCGAAAAGTTTTCTTTTTAAGTAATAGAACAGTTGGCAGCATATCAAACATTTATTTGATAATGATCAATTTACCATTGCATTATAGAAAGAAGCACGCACATTTTACAAAAAGAAACAAGAACAACAAGAAAAAAAAAACTTCAATATTTTTAGCTATATATTTTTTTCATTTTAAAATCGTCAAATAATAAGCCGTCTTCTTTTTTGAGTGCCCCACGTTGGGCGCCAAATTGTTTAATTTAACTGTAAGCGTTTTGCTATTTAAAACAAAACTATCAAGTCGTAGAATTATAATATATGAGAGCTTCTACTGTTGGTTGCCGATAAAATTTATTTCAATTGGAACATGGAGCTCGTCAGAATTTTGCCTACATAACAAAGAGAGTTTATTGGTGCAGCTAAACTGACTATTGAACAGCTGGTGAAACTCAGATGCAACAAGATTAGCAAATGAATTAAAGCAAATAAATTCCTTATCTAAATTTAACTGCAGTTATTCTCTCTGTTTGAGATCACTCGAACCTCATTTCTCAAACCATTAACTATATTATCAACTATCATAATATTACCACTGTCATAAACTTGCATAACTTTAGCTATTAGCTTGAAAAATTAAATCTTTTGATTCAGATCTTGTACCAAAAAAAAAAAAAAAAAAAAACATTTTAAATCTCATAGTTACGCAAAATAATTCGTCACATTTCTAAGTAAGATTCAAATGCAGCTCCGCAATTAGACATAACAGAATTATGCTTCGCTTCTTTTCGAATGAATTCATTAACTGGCATTTGACTTTACATATTCGGTTCTATGACTTCTGCACTCAGGCAAAAGTCTGCTTTGGTTTTTAGTTAGTTTCACAAATTTTGTGTGCAAATTTTAATTAGATTTTTCACGCGTACGTGTAACAAGTTGCAATCAAAGTATATTGCCATCTTCTGATGCATTTTGTACAAATTGCTTCTGTAACTTGTTGTAAATCTTTTGATATGGAAAAGTGTTCTCCATTTGCGTAAAATTGAAAAAATTAAAAAAGGCGAAGAAAACAAGTATAAAAATACAAAAGAAACATTATTATTTGGTAAGTACTTTTTTGTAACACTTTGTCATGATCTTATTAGTCACATCTCATTAGTTTAAGCAAACTATTTGGCCAGAGCTGTTTCAGACAATTTCGCAAATATGCGGAACAAATGACAATGAAATTGTTTAGGACTGTTCCTACACACAGAAAAACATGAAAAAATTTTAAATATTTGTTTTTTGTTAAGTTTCTATTATAATTATATGCTTTAAGCCTATTCAAAATATTGTTTTAACATCTTCACGTATGGAAATTTGATTGTAAGCGCACATTATCACATTTAATCTGCTTACTGTTTTTAAATTAGTTGCTGATTACTGATAAATACTGGGTTACTCAATACAGAAACGAACAGTCGAAAAATTATCAAATCAACATAATTCGCAAAGAGTTCTAAAATTTCTATTTTTCTATTTGAAATCTGTGTAATCGAACTCAATAAACCACAAAAATACCAAGCATGGCTGAGGAAAACAGTTTAATTCTGACAACACTTTATTTTTTTGTTAAAAAGTCTCATATGATTCTAAGTTAACTTTTAGAACAGTACCTTTTCTGTTTCCGCCACCTATATGTGTATTAGTGCATTGAACAGATGCATGGTTTTCTCAACATCCAGTCAAATCCAATCAAATCCCTCTAAGCAGAGGGTTTTGTTTTGAGGTGTTTTTATTTTTGGCTTTTCAGCTCATGGTAAGCAACAGCGCTTAGATTTATAAATGTGTGTGTTCAAAAGTTTCAAACAGCAATTTTCAGTGTTGTACAATTAGCAAGAAACACTTTGGTAATGAAACTTCCGAATATAAAACCGCAAGAATTAATTGACTAGAATTCATTTAAATTTTTCGATTTTAATTCGCAAAGAAAAACTTTATACTGAAACAGACCCGAATATCAGAATATGAGATTTCATGTTAATAGCATTAGAGCTTCATTTTAACTGAAAATAAGGGGTTTTCTTGTTCTTTTTTTATTGTAAAACTTTGTTCACATTTTCACTTACTTCTGCGCTTTCAGAATGGCCGAATCAAGTTTGGTTTAGTTCTGAAACTAGTGTCAACGAAAACTTGATGAACTTATGGAAAAAATAGCAAATCGTAAAAGTAAGTGAAAAGTAAGTAATAGAAAATTGAAAGACTGATACTCGTACATTGTCATGGGATATCTACAGATAAATAGGCAAGTGTAAAATGTTCACACCCGTTTTAACCCATTTAAATCCAACATATTCGTTTGATTTTTTTTCCCTATTTTTTTTGGACAGCTTGTAAAGAGGAGTATGGAAAATGCTCTTCAGCTTAGGTAGTTAAAAACGGGTAGGTAAATAAAAGACGGAACTGCCAATATGTTGGCGAGCATCAGTTGAGAGTGTGGTTTCATAGTGTTGTTGACAAATTTTTAAAAGAAGAGGAGTGTATATTTCTTCGATCCTGTTACCGCAGCATGTTGGTCATACTTCACTCTTTCAGCATTATGGGCCAGACTTATGATGACCGCAAGATGTTGTTCATACAAGTAGTTCTCAGCATTATCAAATGACCCTGAACTTTTTTGTATTGTCGCTAGAATTGTTGAATTTCAACCATAGGCCAAATAGTAGTACGAATAAAACTGTGTCAAGTGCACGTTGGTTAACGTTAAATAAAAATAATACTCATGAATATAGTATTTGAAGAGTACAGTCTCTGTTGTCCGTGTTGCGTTCACGGCATTCATTTAATCTACAACAAAAATTTCGTATGACGGCTCGGCAGGTTTTAATTGTGCCAGGGAAGTCGGTTTGTTGCCGTAAACTTTAGATTTGACGTAACTCCACAGGATAAAGTCCATAGGGGTTAAATCGGGACTTCGTGTAGGGCAATTTATGTCACCTCTCCTGGAGTTAAATTTGTTTATGAATTCAAGCCTCTGCCCAGCATCCTGAGGCTTTAATTCTTGCACCAACTGAATTTTAAATCGTTGTGTAAAATGCGGAACAGTGACGATCTATGCACGTTTAAACCAACAGCCCGCTTCCGAATCGAAAGGTCCGGGTTGTCACGAACAGACTGAGTAACACTGTCTACGTTTTCGAACGTTCTCGAAGACCTTGGACGCCCGGATTTTGAGTTTTCCAGCGTTGAACCGGTCGCTCCAAACTTCTCGACCCGTTTTAGAATGAGTCGAGGGCTTGGCGCATCATTTAAATGACGAACATTTCGAATACTGTACAATTTTCTATGCGCTACAGTCGCTGAATTACAGTTTTTGTAAAACTCACGTGCGCATAACGCACGGTCCGCTCCTGAGAAACGCTCCATTGCGACTAAATTCCCAAAAGCTAGGCTACCGACTGACATACCCCTGCGCCCCACGGAATAGTTGCGTTCACGCAATCAGCAATTCAAATGTGAACTTTCTTTTGAGACACCCAGTATATATTACGTTGCAAGAATTAAAATGCTTTATGAATAGATTCAATTTATATTTAACACACATAGTATTGAAATTAATTAGACACATACCGTGTAACTTACATAAGTATAAATATAGTATAGAACTGTCTCTATAAAAAAAAATTTACAATACGTAGATTTTTATTCATTTGACTCGGGCAATCCATTGAAAGTGGTTGAAAATGGTATGTAAACTTATATATAACTTTAAGTTCTTTACTATTTGGATATTTTCTTTTTGTATATTTCGCAGAGTTATTTCTTCGTGATTACTTTGTCGTTGCCAATTATTATCTTTTTCATCGATTCAACCAAAGGAGTCCAAATATGTCAAATTTCGTTGAAATCTAATCAATTAAAAATTGAAATTAGGCAAGCATTGGAAGAATCAGTTATAAGAACTATTTATAAACGATGCTTCAAAGATAATGGAATTTTTGTTATGGCAATGGTGAAACTTCTTCAAATGCTGAATAGCTGCATGTCCGTTCAAGATGCTTTAGACAATTTGCCAATTGTAATGCGAGATGAAGTATTAAAAATGGAGTTTATTGCCACGTCAACACGAAAGTCACTGGAGTCACGAAGATGCAACTTTTGTGGATATCTTTGGATATGTTTTTTGGATTGTCTTATCGGACGATGTAGGGATTGTCATGACCGTCATTGTTAATAAGTTTTAAAATCTATAAATTGGTAGTAACAAAAAGTAGTATAAATATATTCTAAATTAGATTACTTCAGCAGATATATGAATGTGCCCAAAACAAAATTATATATAATAAGGATTGTGAAAAGTATTCAAAATTATACATAAATATTAATTAAACTCTAGTAAATTCGAAGCATTTTTATGATGAATTTGTTGGAAATGTTTTCATTAAACTGCTTTGAGTTTAAATGCAAAATAATGGATATGATTTGATCGATTGCACTGATCTAAAATATTTGTTTATCAGTCATGGTCTATCAGTAATTTTAAGTTGGTTGTGACTGTATTTTAGCAGGCAGAGGTGGGATTTAGGTGGAGGTCTCCATAACAAAAAAACCCAAACCCACCACCATCTTTTGTGACTTCTCATGAAAAACTTTATCTTTTCAGGCCAAATAAACTTTTTATGTCATATGATGGCTTCATACGAAGGGACGCGTGACATAATTATCGAGCTGCGTGTCACGCTTATTTTTAGGAGTAGGAACCAGCAAATATTTACAAATACCTGCTAAATTCACAGCTTTTTACTGTCTGTTGACTCTTCTCCTGATGAAGGAAATATAGATAAACTGACAGTGGTTGTCAGATACGTCGAAAAAATACTGCCAGTTGCACGAATTTTGAATTTAGTATGCAATTGTGGACATAACGCTGACAAAGAGATGTTACAATATACGACGAGCATAGAAATTCAAAAGTACCCAGGTCAATCGTACGACAATGTCTCACATATGACTAGGAAGTATCAATGCATGCAATCTTTGAGAGCAGTTCAATTCTTTGATAGTTTAAGCCTTTCGCTGTTTATGTTACTTTTTTACTGTGAAAATTTATTGAATTAGATTGTTTCTCTGCAGTTTATTTTTTCAAGTTTGTACGACAGCTTTTCTATTTGTTTCACTGCATTCACGGTTCATGTGGCTTTATCAATTGTAATATAAACCAAATAAACTTATTACATTTTTTTAATTGTTTTAACGTTTTTTGCTTAACGTTTGAAAATCAGTTCATCCACCATCATCTTTGGGCCCGGGCCACTACAGACCTAAATCAGGCATTGCTTTCAGGTTTGGCGGAATCCACTTGATGTTTATAAATATTTTATACTTTATGTGCCTCCTCCATATTTTAAACTATGCGGAGTTTAAAGTTACAGTACTCTAGCGTACTTAATTTATAGCATTGAAATTTAATTAACAGTTTTAGTTATAGATGATTATAATTTAGAAGCGTTATGTTCTATCAAGTATCTCGTTTCAGTTATAGTTATAGCGAAAATACCAATTTCATTGTAACATTTCATTGTACTTAAAACTCATTCTTCTATAGGCTGTATGATTTCAATTTTTAATTGGCGAGAATTAGACACATCTGCACTACTTTGGTTAAATCGATGGAAACGATGAAATCCACAATGGGAAAGGATTGCGGAAGATTTAGCTTTAACCAGAGTGTCATAGGATTGTCCAAGTCAAATGAATAAAAATCCACAATATCAAATTGTTTTATTTAATCAACGTTCATTAAGGCCACAGAAAGCTGAACTCGAATATGGCGACAGAACTCTGTTCTATGATCTTCAGCATATCTGAAGATGGATAATTTTTAGAATTATAAAAAAAAAAAACAAAAAAAAAAACGTTAACTTCGGTTGAACCGAAGCTCTAATACCTTAATAATTAGAATCCTCAAAATCAAATTACAAGCTAATATTGATCTAAATGAACGATTTTTTGATAAAAAACACAAAACTGCACGTTGGGTTTGTATGGGGGCTACCTCAAAAAGTGGGCGGACCACGCCCAATTGTCCATGTATGTTTAGCGGCTGTCTCTTAAAAGGCACCATATCGCATTTCAACCTAATATTGACTTTAATAAAAAAGTTTTTTTTACAAAAAGTCAAAAGTGGACCAAAGGTTTGTATGGGAGCTACCCCAAATAGTGGGCGTGGCAGGTCAATCTTGATAGTCTATTAAACTACAATAAAAATAAGTATATGTGCAAAATTTCAACTGGATAGCATACAAATTGGTCCCCATAAAATGCGCAACAGCATACAGACGGACAGACGGAAATGGCTAGATCGATTCGTCTCGTCGAGCTGAACAAGAATATATATACTTTATGGGGTCGACGATGGCTCCTTTAATGAGTTACAAACATTCAGACAAACTGATAATACCATTTCACACTATGTGTGAATGGTATAAAAAAAAGAAGGGTCATAGTACAATACTGATTCGCAACAGCACAAAAAAAGTTGAATTAAATGAAAACTTAAACTTAATTTTTTTTTTGTTGTCCGTCAGTTCTAGAAATTCTTTTATAATACCAGTATCCATGTCGTATCCATGGAACTGAGCTTCGTATTAAATATTTTCAATTTTTTTTTCTTAATTTCTAGTAAACCACTGCCAGGCACACACACTATCATAATCAAAAACACGTACACATTACGACGCATTTATCTATGTATCTAAGCATGCATGCAAACACGCTTTGTGATTTTATGTTGTCCGACATACGTCAACCAAAAAAATGTAAAGTAAATGTGTAAATGAAAGTATCTGAGTGTGAATGTGTACGGGTGTAAATGTGAATTTGAGTGTTTCAGACAGTAAATGAACGCAAATGCAGACATTTTCCGCTTGCAGTTGCTTGAAACGGAAGCTAGTTAAAGAAATAAAATACCATATATAAAAAAAAATATATAAAAAATATAATGAAAAAAAATTTTGAATAGAAATGTTGCTGGCTTAGGGTGCTAACAAAACTCAAATACTCTGCACAGTTATGACGAAAGAATCTACTTAAAATGATAGCACAAGAATTAAGCAGAAAAAAAATCTATATAAAAACCTGTGGGCGTGGCGCTGTTTAATCAGCTTATGATTACAAAAAGTCTCTATACGCAATTTAAGAACGGTGTACCAAAAACTGAAGAACTGGTTTGCTTCTTCATAATCACTAGACACGCCTCAGTCGATTCGATCGAGGATTTAAATAGCATTGTGGATGGTAATTTTTACAGAAAAGTCCGATCGAGACGTGTAAAATACAAAACAAATAGGTCTGGAAGCGTACATTCAGAAATCATATCATCCTATTCCGAAATATATTGGAGTTCAAATATACACTTCCATAAGGGATTGGCGCGTGTATCTAAGTACGCATTTCTTCTGATGATAGCATAAAACAAAAACAAATAAACAAAAATATTCACCATGCGTCTGAGCAAATTTAAAATTTAATACATTAAGTTAGACTTTTTAAGCTGTATTTTTATTAAATATTTATTAAATATTATTGTTCAATGGGTATTTTCTTTTTATACCTTAAGAAATTAAGTGAAGCATAACGATTGTGAAAAGGTAGATATTTTTTTTTTTGCACTTCGGATCTGTGTTAAAATTTTCCAATCATTTTAGATTCGGATCAATGCATATTAGAATCAATTCTAACAATATAAATTTAATTTTTCGTAGCAATATTTCATAGCATATTATGTATGCTTTCCTTTTTAAAGATATAATGGTTAATGTAGACGGAGTAACGGACAGACGGAAGAGGCTATATGAAGGCTACTTGTAATGCTGATCAAGAATATATACACACAGAAAATAAATATAATTATTTGTGGTTCGATTTAACTATTTTCGCAGGATGACAGCGGTGCTGCATAGCGTTGTTTTAGCGGCGAAAGTGCCTTCCGTGACGCTCATGTATTATTGTAAAGCTCCATTTTCGACACCACTGGGAGAGCTCTAGTTGATTTAAATAAATACAATACATCTGATTGCGATCATTTTGTGTAAGTGTGGGTCAATGATTCGGCAAACACGCGAGATCATTTTGCTCGATCTCGTTGTTTCTGCTGAATTCCTTTGGACATGTCGCTGTCGCGAATTTCGCCATTTTCCAACCGATTGACTTCATATATTAACAGAAAATCAATCTCGACTCGCGGATGCCGTGCCTCGCGAAAATACAATTTTTAATTATATATATTATACAAACTACTCTTGAGATTTTTCTAAATGTAACAAACTTTGTGTCAAAATTAATATACACAATGCCAGAAACAAATGATTCATTCAAAGCGTGTTTCAAATGCGACTGAAAATACTACTCATTTTTCTGACATTGCAACACATAAAATATCTTTTTCACTTTATGCGCTGCAAATGCGCGAACATTTTTATGTGTGACACAATTAAGACTAAAATCAGAAAAAGAAAATAAAACACGTGTATTTAAAACCAACTCAGAAAAAATTTCGTAGATATGATTTTAAGTATGGTACTGAAATTCGGCGCTACTTTAGAATTTTTCTACACTGTTGAAAATAATTTCATTGCTTTAAAATTTAATGCCAAATAATTTTCCACAAATTTAATATAATTCTAACGAAATTTCTACCCTACTTAGGAAGCTGTCTTAAGAGTTAAGAATCGCAGGCATTCAACGTCGCCATTTTGTGCCAGAATTTGTCCCACGCTGCGTATGAGCGATGATGTGTTGGCAGCCGATAGCGTAATGCGTAAATTATTCACACGGCGGAAGAGCATACACGGCGTGCAGTACGTACTATGTAGCAGCACATCACTACGTGATACAATCAGAATGCCACAGAACGCAACCGATGAGATGAGGTGGACAGGACAGGTTGACTTAGAGGGCGGATGTACAAGTGATAAACGTTTTGACACAATGACAGACGTGCAAGCTCATATTTAACTGGAGGCGGCAGGACTGGAGTATTGCATGCCAAGTAGCTCAGACTGAATACTAATAAAGAATTTCGCTAATGTACTTGTCCACGTGCCAATCTGAGGTGTCATACGTTGAGTATGCGTAATATGCGTTTGCATATTCAATTGCATGTAACTAAACCGGAGGTTAGAGACTTTGTTATATACACGTTTAAACTGATTTTGACATAATCGAACAATATATAGCATTTTTGAACTATTTAATTATTAAATACTTAATTTGTCTAAATGTATGTAACAAGCAGAAGGAGGCGTGGCGGACCTAACAAAACATATATATTCTTGGTAAGCATCAAAGCACAAGTCAATGTAGACATCTGTCCGTCTGTCAGTCAGTTTGAACGAACACTGTTTGGAGACTATAAGCTGTAAATCCTTGAAGTTTGGATATTTAATGGCTAACCTCCATTTTTTAGTTTTTGTATGAAAATTATTTTGGTTTTGTTGTTTATTACGCTGAAAATGAGTGCCATATTTTATGTATCTAACGTAAATCCTAATAAAGTTTAATACATAGGTCCGAAGTGGACCATTATAAATGCTAGCCCATATAAACTTAACCTCCATTTTTAAGTTTTTGTATGAATTTTTTTTTGATTTTGTTCATGATTAAGCTGTAAATGCCAAACTATGGTTCATATAAGTAGCCTTAAGCAAGGCACAGGGTATCTCGAACTCAACCACACTCGACTGTAGCGTTCTTTCTTGCTTTTGTTCTTTTTTTTTTTTTAATTTTTCCATATCTGGACGTTGTCCTATGCGTGTAAATAAATAAGTTTTCAAACAAAATTTCCTCTTGTGTTTTTCTTCCTAAAGTTCTGCACATCGTTTTCTCAGTTATAATTCATATACTTGTGTTCATTTTAATCTTGTTGCTGTCTTGTCCTATCGACAAAAACTTTGTGCAACATTTTGTGCAAAATCATTCTGTAGTAATTTATGTGATTTCAATTTACTCTCCGTCTGAGTGTCTCGCTGCAACATATGGTCAAATGTCAAGTGTCGACGCACAACTGGTCACACACGCGGGTCAATCGAATTCTGGGATCTATTTAGTGCGCAATGATATCTTTGCTGAGTTTGTTTGTTTTTGTTTATTTATTTTCTATGTAGAAATCAACATAAATTGACTATACTTGACTGACTATACTTGTAAAAGCTTATAAATATTTATTTATATTTGTATTACATAAGCTTTGTGTATGGATTTTGGCATCAATTAAGAGATACAGTGTTAGTCTATGCATAAACATGATATACGAGGTGTGTTTAAAAAAGAGGTGACTTTTTATTTTTCACCAAAAATATTTATTTATTCATCAATATCTATTTTGTTCCCATCGAAGTAATCTCGTTCTCAGATATAATATACTTGTGCAAGCGCTTTTTTGAATTATTGAAGCACTTGTGATATGCACTTTTTAGTGTGGTACTTGAGCTCTTCCAGCGATGCGGTCTTCATCTCCTCAATCATGGCCCTTTCATGACTCTTTACAGTTTCCGGAATAGGAATAGTCGAAGGGGGCCAATTACGGTTTGCAACGCGTATAAGCAAGCACCAGAGACCACAAAAGTCATGGTCTGTCTGTAAATGAAAACCATTTATATTACAGCCAATATCAACTTGAAATTATCTATGATTGTTTCTTATGGACGAAAGTTTCTCAAATATATAAATTGGTATGTGTCGCATATTTTGTATGAAGAACTTGTTGATTACAGTCAATATCAAAATAATATCAATATAAAATATCGAAATGGTGAATTCTTATGTACGGATGCTTCATGAATAGTTATTAATGCGCGTGTTCTATCAACTTTTAGAGGTAGTCTCCATAAGACCAATCTCCCGTTTTGTGATTCTTATAGGTAAATTTTTCTAATGCTTTTTGAAAGCGTTAAATTGTTAGCAGAGCATTAAAAGACATGACAGTAAAGTGTTAGTTGCATGCTAAGAGTATTGAAGCATAGGTTCTGCCGAATTGTATGTTTTCTCCCGTTTTATCTTATTTATTTATTTATTTATTTTTTTTAAGCCATTACCAACAGTCATGGAACAGTTGAACTTCTACAGCAGCAGATATAATGGTCGACTGGCTTCTCATGTTAATCATTTAGCAGCGGCTCTGGTCGTTAATACATGTCGTAGACGGCTCCAAAGATTTCATTCAAAAATTTCATTCAAAATAGACATAAAGCCTTTTTTTTGTTAGTTATGTTAATGTACATACTTTAAGCTAAATGCCTTAATGTCACTTTTTTAACATACAAATGTATTATAGTTTTTAAGTAAACTGATTGACATTGACGTACGATAATGATATGTAAATCAAATAAATAAATTTGTAAACTCATCCCGTGAAATTTTGTGTCCAAGAAACATACATGCCATAATCTCTTCTAAGCAGAAGGCAGATTGACTAACGTATATAGAGTTAGCTTTCTTTTCTGGTCAAGAATGTTTCGCTAATAATATTATATTCTACTCGGATCAATCCGATCAGTAGAAGTGGGTTAAAACTGAGTTTCAAAATTTGCATGTAGCATACAAATATGCTATCAAACTTAACGAACACACATTATAAGTTAATTAAAAGCTTTTAAAAATTTTAATTAATGTAACAAAACAGAAACGTGGAATAAAATACGAGCATTTGAGAATCATTCTACGTGATTATGTACAATGCATTGAATAACTCTGTAGCATGAAGCGAACATGAAGAGCCCTGGCTACGATAGTAGCTTTGACCGATCCATGTGATGCAAGTTCTGAAGATCATTCAACAGCAACTCGAAGCAGCAAGCTTGGAGTTCAGAATTATGGACTACGACGTATGGCGTAGGTGCAACAGCAATCAACAGTTGGTAGGATATAAACGGAAAAGGTTGAGAACGAAATGATGTAGACAGTAACATCTCCATGGCACAAAATGGTTGATACAGTTTAAAATGGTCGTTTAATAAATTTAAATCGATTATACCTAATTATAATGTGTTGGATAAAGATATTAATTATGTGCCATAAATACAAAATTTTCATTAGTGGTAATAAAATTGATGCTCTGCGGTAAAGATTTTTTTTTTTTTTTTTGAATTGAACATAATTGATTAATTCCAAATAATCGATTTGTTTGTTTTTAACAATGGATAACTTTACAACTGCTGGCTTCTCTTCTTGATAGCTGCAACTTAGATCTCTCTTCTATATTTTCCGTTTCCCTACCTAATAACAATGATATTTTTCCAGTGTTGCCAAGCAATACTTAACTAAAGTGTAAAAAAAAACAGCCGAGTACAGTTAATGATATCGAAAAAGTATCTTCTTCACTAAAACCCAATACTGAAATCGATGAAAATTATGTATACCGAAATTCTAATCGTATCTATGTCAAACAAATAAAAAACAGTGTTCCCAAATCAACTTGAAATACTAAAATCAGATGTTTATTAGGTGAAATGTGTACACATTGATTTTCTTTGGTTTTTTTTCTTTTTTGGACGGAAATGCTAAAGGTCAACTGTTTTTTGAGTATATTAAGTATTTTCGGTAGAAAACATGTTTGTTATCTGAGTACAGTTCGTGCCGAAATTTTTTTATTGTTATTTGAAAGCTTTTTTTATACGAAGTTTTTTCGATATCAAAAGTTTTCAAAGTTCTAAGTATTTAGCTTGAAAGCAAAGCCCATATAGGAAGAAATCTTATTTAAATAATTAATCAACACAACAACAATCACTTCAGTCTCTATCTTCGTTACATTAATTCCCATTGATTGCAGATAATTTGAAATTAGTTTTTAATATCCAAATCAAACACAAATCGAATTTAATTTCGTGCTAAAAAGAGATTTGCATAAATTTAATTTTCTCATATAAAAAATAAATAAATAGAGAAAAAAACAATGAAATCCTTTAAATTGTTCTGACATGCTAATCATTCTAAGCCGGAGAGACCGCAGTTGGTTTTGTTGTTGGTTTCAATTTATTTATGGCGAAATGAAAGATATAAATTTTATTTGGCTTGGCTTAGCAAGTATTTAAGTGCTTAAATAAGTTTTAAACGTTTTGTTCTTGAAAAGTCCGAAGTGGGTTTGAAGCTTGAAGATACAAAATGAGAAGTTTTCTGCATACAAATAAATAATTGTTGAATACTATTAATTTGCTAAAATATTTGAGTCCGCAGCATAAATTCAAAATCAAATAGACCTATTTCTTTTCAATAACTTTTAAAATTTGTCGATCATGTAATGCAATTGATGTTTCCCATTTAACAATTGAAATTATAAAATGTATATATATATATATATATATATATATATATATATATATATATATATATATATATATATATATATATATATATATATATATATATATATATATATATATATATATATATATATATATATATATATATATATATATATATATAAATTTAATTTTATTGCACAGGGTTTTTCAATAGCCAAAATTTATTCCAGTTCACGGTTACCGAACTTCACCGTCAATAGGTCAATTATATGACCAGCTTTGTGGCATTAGCACCATCTTGTTGGAACCACATATCACTCATATCAAGTCCAATCAAATTCTCTCCAAAAATAATCTTCTTTTGACAGGATAACGACTTACATTGACGTAATAAAGCGACTTTTTTTTTAACGAAAAAAAAAATATGGTTTAATCACACCTCCGGCATGAAATCCACACCAGACGGTCGCTTTTTGTGCATGCAATTGAGTCTCTTGAAGCACATGTGTCTCTGTTGCTATCCAATAACGCATATCTGACAAGACCATTAAGCGGAAAAACAGCTTCATCGCCGAAGATGAATATTCGATGAAATTCAAGATTTTCTTCAAACTTTTGCAGAGGTACATCGGAGAAGTTTCGGTGGGTTTAAAGATCAATAGGCTTCAGTTTTTGAGTAAGTCGGATCTTTAAAGATGTAGGGAAAGTTCTTTATGCAACTATCACCACAATATGGTCTTAGAGACCATATATTGTGTGAAATAGACAGCTGTGTATCATTTTAAACTGAAGCACTTATAGATGCGTTAGTTTGGGTATTTCGAACGGTGCTTTGTCTCACTAGCACAGGAACATCCAATAGTGAATATATGGGCTCGAATTTATACATACTTATGACATCCGAAAATTGTAGTGAGCGCTCTTAAAGTTGTTAACACTGACTCAGAACTCTGGTAGAATTTCATTATAATTTCATCATGACAACACCTCGACTGACGTTTTGATGTTGACAGATCCTGAAACAACTTTAAGGTTAAGCGTAAGTATTGAAATAGAAAATTTTTATGTCGCTATTGAAAAGCCCACTATTTGTATCGTACAATTCATGGAAAGTGAAGATAACTGAATAAATAAACAATTGTAGTTCAATTCGTAATTGCATCAAAGTTAATTTGATTGTTTTATGATTTCAGCTGCGTTTTTTTTGGTTTTTGTTTTGTTTTTGGTTTGAGATTTTAATTAAATTTACAGATTTCTGAGCACGTCCTTGATTTAGTTTTTGTTTGCATTGGTTGCGGCACGTATCTTTCTCTGTACAATGTTGTCCAAAAAGAAAGTTAATTAATTTATTTAACATTTTCGCTTTCGTATTCTAATGTCAAGCATTCTGACATAATACATCTGCTGTCGCCTGCGCATTCTCAGTTACATATGAGGAATAAATTAATTTAGCTTCTTTCAGATACATTTTTTTGTTTTTTTTTGTTTTTTTTGTTTTTTTGTTTTTCCTTTTTGTGGCATTTTCCTCCTTTATGTATTTGGAATTACAACAAAGAATAGTTAATAAGGTAAAGAAAAGACGTTTTGTTCAGTTACAGGAACTCAATTATAACCTTATACGTGTATCAATTATTAGTTACTATTTTCTTTGGAGTTTCCATAGTGTATACGACGGTTAGAGATACAAGTAAGAAAAAGTGATATCAACCAATTTAAGAGTTTCAAGATTTTGTCAAGCAAGTACCCCGAACAGTTAGATAGTCAATTATACAAATAGACAGACAGACAGACAGTTAGACAGACGCTCTTATGAAAATCGTATAATTTTGTCCAACGTATCAGAACTATATAAAGTTGGTTTAGTCTTCGAGTTTTCCTCTTTTGAGCTGCAAATGTATTGACTAACAGCTAAGACCACTTTTATCACATATCACATCCTGATCATAGTTTTACAAATTACGGCGTCAATTTCTTTACATCTAGTATGTTCGTAAAGTTTGTGTGAATAATTTTCCATGGTTTTAGCGCTGTTATCTTTGTAGAACATTCATCATAATCTATGTATTTTCATCTACAAATTTAAAGTGCCTAATTCCAACGTTTTTCAACATTTTTAAAATATGTTCCAAATCCACTTTGTTCCATTCAATATCTACACCGAAAGAAGTGCCATTCACTGAGAAAACCAAAATAATTAAACATTGCTAAACATCAGTTCAAATTTTTGTAATTAACACCCAAATTTCAACTCAATCAAATCAGTATCTTAAATAAGTTCAAAGTTCTACACATCTAAAAAGAACACCATATACTATACTATGAATTCTAAATATAAAAATATTACAAACAACAATAAGAAATTTTAATGAATTACCAAGAATTGAAACCTAAATTTGGGAATACCAAGCTTTTTGTGACCTTGTGAAAGACATATTTGCGAATATATTAAGTATAAGATAATAATATTTGAAAACAATTTATGAAATTTTATAATCTTCACACAGAGTGGGAACAGTATTATAATTTAGTCATAATGTTTGAAACTTCTTAAAGAAAGCAGCGGATACTCTACTAAGTATATACTAAATTCGTGATCTGAGCACTTTCCCTCTCTCTCAGCTCTCTCAATTTGCTATGCGATAATAACAAAAACGTCAAAGTGAGTGACGCTATAGGCATAAAAAACAGACGAAAATTTGTTGTTTTGAAGAATTTTATTTGTTCATTGACTTACTTACACCTTTTTACGTTTAACGTAGAGTAGTATAATACATGCTTTCAGTTGGAAGAATAGAGGAAAAATATTCTCTCTGACGTATTCTAAAGAGCGATTCATATTGTAGAGCTCGACGTTATGCGCGAAACTGTTGTGGGTGCTCTTGTCACTATGTTGTGTGTTTTTGACAGTGTTTTTGTCGGTAAAAATTAAAAAAAAAAAAGCGAAATCAAATAAATATTGAGAACGATTCTGATAAGAAGCGAAAGAGTATATATAAAAACCAAGAAAAAATCTGTTATAAATGTGCATTAATTAATTGCATAACTGCGCATAGATTATTACAACAGGGCTGAATATCGCTGCTTTGCACTGCGGGATATTTTATGCGAGTCTTACTGAGTCAAAATTAATACAGTGTGCCAAATACAAAATTCATGCAACGTAATTAATTTGAATTAGTATTTCTCTTTAGCATCAAGTAGCCGATTTCGACATGCGTTCGTTGGTATGTGTGTGAAAACACGAAGATGTTTGTCCCCCTGTGGCTATGGCTGTACAGCGTCTTTGAAGTATTATTGAGTTTTTTAATATTGGGAACTTCTAAGATAAAAGGTCAAATTTCGACCACTGGAAGAACTCTAGAAAATTGTATTATATTAAAAATATAAGCATGCATACAAATATTCATAAACTGCAGTAAATATCAGCGCCGTCAAACAAAGACGTTAACTGTGAAGAGTATTAAAGCTGCGGTTCCACCGAAGTTCAGTTTTTATTGATGAATCTGTTGAGTTGTAGATTAGTAAAGCAAATACCTCTAATTTGACTCAATCACTCAAAATGCAGCGCGTAATTTATTTTATTGTTTATAATTTTAAATATATATAATATATGCTATACAGATAAGAATTATCTCTTGAATTGTTTGTTCGAATAAAAGATTCTCCTATTCACACAATAGTCTAGATTTATTTGTGAGCTTGAAAACAACGTTAAATATTTGCAAATAAATAATGTCTGCCGTTAAACTCTATTTTGTGCAATTTTGTGTGCTTCTAATTGGATGCACTCAAGCTCATTTTGGTAAATAATATATAAATTATATTGTTAACGAATTACATTATTGTTTATGGTTTTACTCTAGTAGTCGATAACGATTCTAATTGTCCAGCGGGCTTTGATGAAGTCGAACAGAAATGCTACAAAATCCAAACGACAAAGGCAAGAAATTATATACTTTTTTATATTTTAATAAAGTTTAGTATATATAATTTGATAAATATATATTTTCATATAAAAGGCTAATTGGTTTGAAGCTGACCAGATATGTCGCCAGCTGAATGCTGAATTGTTGACTATAGAAAATGAGCAGGAAATGCTTGCTGTCAATGATTATCTTGTAGAGAAGGGTTGTACAAATCCTAAAGATTGTTGGTATTGGACTTCGGCTAACGACTTGGGTGAAGAAGACAAATTCTTCTGGCGTAGCAATGGCATGAAAATGACCTATAGTAGATTTGATGTTGGTGAACCAAATAATCGTCGTAACCGCGAGGACTGTGTTAATATTTGGTATACGAACGCTCGAAATCGCTTTGAGATGAACGATTGCAGATGTGATGATCAGTTGATGTTTGTCTGCGAAATCAATCTCAATTCAATACTCAGTGAATCTGATGTGGACAAACTTTTAGAAGAATATGATAAAAAGCAAGCTGCACGTTTGCCCTACATTGTATACACCATTGAATAGGCTATATTCAATATATAAAACACATTTTCTAAAAACTTTGGTTACTAACTGGACGGAGAACTTTTAAGAGTTTTATTAATAATAAATACGACAAAATAAATTTTTAACCTTTTAACGAAAACTGATGCTCAATTATATTTACAACTGATATAATAAAATAAAATACAACAAAATTCCATTCTAACAATCCATACACAAATTTCACACTCAAAGTAGATCGTGTTATTGGGTGTTGCAATTAATTTTAAAGGATTCATAAGAGATGGCGTAACTAGCTCCATCGATTTCAATTTGTGAGTACTGGTTTCATCGGTATAAAAGCGGTGATTTTGATACGAAGGACAAAGAACGTCCGGGCCAGCCCAAAAAGTTTGAAGATGAAGAATTTGACGCATTACTCGACGAAGATCCGTATCAAAACGTTCAAGAATTGTCAGAATCATTGGAAGTTGACTTGTCAACAGTTGGCAAACGCCTCAAAGCCATGGGAATGATTCAAAACCAAGGAAATTGGGTGCCGTACGAATTGAAGCCAAGAGACGTCGAAAGGAGATTTTTCACTTGCGAACAGCTGCTTCAACGCATTAATCGGAAGAAACCTAACCAAACCATGACTGGTGAACGTTACCAACAACAATTGATGCAATTGAGCTGAACATTGAAGCAAATAGGGCCGGAATATGCCAAAAGACACGACAAGGTGTTTTATCAACATGACAACGCTAGGCCATGTTGCAAGATCCGTTAAGGAAACGTTGGAGGCCGTTCTTCCGACGCAGAATCCATATGCTGTCAAAAATATGGGAAAACATTGTAGCATTGTATCATTTTTTCTAAATGAACGCTCAAAAATCGAAAAAAATTATTTCCAACAGCTCAATATATGACGCAACTGGACTACTTTCTGTGGGTAGACTTGAAATCGTTGGTCTATGCGGACAAGCTAGCAAAGACTTCAGTCTAGGAAGCCAATATCAAGCGCACTATATGGGAGCTATGGCCTCAAATGATTAAAAAAGTGATAGAAAATTGGGTCTCCAGAATTTGGTTCGTTAGACGCTCCAGTGGCAGCCATATGCCCGAAATATTTTTCAACTAACGAACAAAGTAAAAAACAAGAAACAAGAAAAAACGTTAACTTCGGTTGAACCGAAGATCTAATACCATTCACACGAAATTTCAAATAGTATTGTAAAACATAAAAGTGGGGGTTTAAATTGGGGCTACCCTAAAAAGTGGGCGGTACACGCCCACTAATAGATGTGTTGATGAGTAAGATGCCGCCATATCGAATTTCAAGTTGATATTGACGTTTTCCATACAAATGCATAAAAGTGAGCTGTGGGTTTATATGGGTTTGTATATGTATATGAACCGGTTGTCCACTAAAATCCATCAAATCAAACTTCAAGCCAATATTTATTTAAATGAAGATTTTTTTCATAAAAAACACAAAATTTGGGTTAGCCCAAAAAGTGGGCGGGCCACGCCCATTAGTCTATATATGTTAAGCGGCTGTGTGTAAAATGGCACCATTTTGCATTTCAACCCAATATTGACTTTAATAAAGAAGTTTTCACACAAAAAGTCAAAAGTGGGCAGTAGGTTTGAATGGGGGCTACCCAAATATTGGGCGGGTCCCACCCATTAATGTATATGACAACCATTCGACCACTAGAAGTTACCATATTAATTATTAAGTTGATATTGACTACAATAAAAAAGTTTATCATACAATAAGTCAAAATTGGGCGGTGGATTTGTATGGGGAGTACCCCAAAAAGTGGGCGTGGAGGGATAATCTTGATACTCTATTAAACTGCAATAAAAAGAAGTGTGTGCAAAATTTCAACCGGATAACATTAAAATTGGTCCCCAAAAAATGCGCAACAACATACAGACAGACAGACGGACATGGCTAGAATATATATTTTATAAGAGGTGTACGATGATTCCTTTAATAATTTACAAACTCCAGGACAAAATTATAATTCTACTTATACTAATTCTGAAGACTGTAAAAATAGACTAGCATTATCTTTTTTCATGAGTTTTTAAACCTCAAATTCGTTTTGTTATATTTCATTTTCAAACATTGAAATTCACCTTAAACTATGTGGGCACCTTGTGACAGTGTACTTCGTTAATCCCTTATCAAAATTGACAGCAAGCTGAGTTTGACATTTGTAAGTAACTACTTATTTTTAGCTGTTTCAAAATGATATTTAATTTTATACACCAATGATTCAAATAGAAGTATAAGGTATTGGATTTTATAATAGAATTTTATATATTGTAATTTTTCCTTCCTCACAGAAATTTGTGGAGTAGGAATTTCGCAGGCAATGCTACATTATCTAGCACTGTGGTAATTCAAATATCTCGTTTGTGCCAACATTGACATTCTTGCATTTATTCTACGTTATTTTTTTCTTTCGCAATTGGTTCGCGAAGTTAGAATAGCAATTGAAATAAATTTTACTGAAGTGACACATTAAAATTTATTGCCAGAAATAATTTTTCTATTTCATGAAAAAAAAAGAAAATGTACGAAGCATTTATTGCATTTTGTATATTATATATAATTGTAAAAATTTTTATTTAAAATTGAACTATTTTCCGGCATTTGTGTTGTTCAGAATAAAAGCTAAAGTTAGATTTTCTACATATAAACAAAAAATTTAAACAATCCTCAATTAAGTGCATCTGATCCAAATCGATTAGCTTTATACTAACAAAATTAAATTTAGCTTATCAACCATCTACGTATATCAACACGACTATATACGAGGGCAAATTGATAATTCAATGAATTTTTTGTATTTCGAATTATCTTAATTTAAGGGTAATCCCTGAAGTACCCAATCTGGATCATTAAATTTGTGTATGATAGCCATTGAAAGCAGACATGTAAAATAGACAGCAGAACAGAAAGCCGGACGGTGCCAAAATAGACCTCAAACGTACAAGAATCAACTTCGAAGTACTGTTTCACGATTGTTAAACCCAATAATGTAAAGTTCTTGCCCAATTTCATGAACGCGGTTAAAATATGAATCCATTACAGCACATCACCCACCAAGCAGTAGATGACACAGTGGTTTTGTTTAGGTGGATAGACGCCACAACATTCTGATTTCTGTTGGTCTGTCTGCCTTTCATACATGACAATAGTCAATTAACAGATATTTGTTGAGGTGCGAAATTTAAAAAGCCACTGACTTATCAAATTACCCTCGTATTAAATACACATTGATTTTTACAAACTGAACTATTTATATTTACAATCCTGTTGGTCATTGAGATATTTGATTTAGCGAATGCCAAATTCAGTGAGTGTTGCTTCTCAAGTCGATTGTTTTATTTTAGTTTTAATGAAGGGATTCGTTTACAATTTGCACACAACTTTTGTTTACCTTTCACGTTCACATTGTTTTTATTTACCAAGCACTTCAGTTCGGGCACTGTGCCTTCGATGGACGTTGAAGGACCTGCTGTACTCATACATACAAGCATACAATCCATATAAAACTAGCAAAGCAAAACTTCGAGTAGCGTAGCCAAATTTAAAATGTAAATGTCACTTTCAGAAAGTTTATTTTTTATTTTTTCTGAGTGCTGTTTGGATTTAGGGATTTGCAGTAGTACAAAAATACAATTCTACGCACTTTTCAATGTCAAACGATGCTTTTGATTTGTAACCACTTTAAAAAAGGTAAGTCTGGCTACTGGTAATTCAATAAAATCAAAACTACTTGAATATGAGCATTGCGATCTTTTGTATGCATAACTCTAAGTTGAGTGTTGAAAATGCACATAAATAACATAAATTTTTATTTAATACACTACATAAATGTGTGTGCAAATCAAAATTATTAGTATTTCGTAAAGCATGTAACACACAGAGAGACACATTTGAGCAATGATAATACGTTCTAGTCATATCT
The DNA here is from genome assembly GCA_035044765.1 of Leucophenga montana. Taxonomy (NCBI): domain Eukaryota; kingdom Metazoa; phylum Arthropoda; class Insecta; order Diptera; family Drosophilidae; genus Leucophenga; species Leucophenga montana. The sequence continues at coordinate 2,060,610 of JAWNNQ010001291.1, read as the reverse complement.
AGTTTAACCGTGTTTTATATAATTCATTAAATTAATAATATGAAATTGACTATGAAGCATATTTAAACTAGTTGCGAATTATATTCGCTATTAAATTTTAAACTGGTTTATTGATACTCTTTAATATAAAACACCGTCTGATTCTCACATTTCGTAGTGGTGTACTAGAGTGCTCAGATTGATTCGCAGCCAAGCGAATATCTGAACTAGGCGAAGATGGCTCGATAGAAATGATGCCTCTTTTTCTTTGCTACTGTTGAGTACAATTCACATGTAATCTTAAGTTTGAACTAAGAATAACAAAAAAAGAAAAAACGTTAACTTTGCTTGAACCGAAGCTCTAATACAATTCACACGAAATTTTAAATAGTATTGTAAAACATTTAAGTGGAGGATTAAATAGGGGCTACCCCAAAAAGTGGGCGGTACACTAGTAGATGTATATGAAGCGATGTTATAGATGTGTCAGATGCCGCAGTATCGAATTTCAAATTGATCAAGTGTGCTGTGGGTTTATATTGGACTACAACAAAAAGTGGCCGGGACACGCCCATTTGTATATGTATATGAAGCGGTTGTCAACTAAAATCCATCAAATCAAACATCAAGCTAATATTGATTTAAATGAAGATTATTTTCATAAAAAACACAAAATTGCACAGTGCGTTTGTATGGGGGCAATCTGAATCAAAAAGTGGGGGACCACGTAAAATTTAAACTGGATAGCACAAAAATTGGTCCCCAAAAATTGCCCAACAACATACAAACAGACGGACGGACAGACAGACGGACATATACAAAGACGGACGGACAAACATACGGAAATGACTCGATCGACTCGCCTGCTCATGAATATACTTTATGGGGTATACGATGTCTCCTTTAAAGCGTTACAAGCTTTCAGACAAACTAATAATACCATTTCACACTATGTGTGAATGGTATAAAAACTACAATACACCAAAAGGGATTCAAACCCGGAGCCATTGAGATATAATGCACAAAAAAGCAGCATCTCATCTCTCTGTACCATGCCGGCTGGCTCTGTTTTGGTTTGTATTTTTAGATGTTTATAGCTACTACTTGCATTAAATCATGGGAACATTTTGGGAACTAAATCTGATTATTATTTGTGTACCTGCTTACGGATCCACATGCGACAGTTTTGTTCGCAAGAGATCCGAATAAACGTTCGCTTGCGACATTGTTTGTCATGTATGTGTAGGAGTACGGCATTCGCTTCCATTTTAACTTAAAACAACACGGACAACATACCTGCTGATCAAAAAGTAGCATTAAATTGTCAATAAAATGAAAACAAAATTATTCTTTGATATTTATTTTGTCTCCTTCAAAAAGTAGGTAATTTCCATTATTTGAAATATAAAAATTCCAACACTGCTTCCAATCTTCGAAAAACTATTCATAGGCCAATTTTTTAATAAAACGCTTTCGGGAGTACTGACTCGAGTTGTGGTAGCAGCAAAAAGCCACAAGAGGCCGCGTCAGATCAATACGGAACTTTCGGAAACGTTGTTTTGTTGAAATAGTAGCGTACATGATGAGGAAACCTGCAAAAGTTGTTTCATGCCCAAAATATCGTGCATAATGCGTGCATGCACTGCGGCCCAATTTTAACTCTTTGTACGATTCATATGCCGATGTTCTTAGAATTATAGACCCACTGTAGGCCATCTTTAAAATTTTCAAAGCTTTACACACAATCACATCACAAACTTTTCAAAAAACAAAACTTTAAAATTTGCCAAACGCACTTTTTTTGTCAGAATGTCTGACAGTTGTACCAACATTGATACATGACAATATCTCCAGCGCTGTTCCTTAAAATAAGAAATTGCGGGTATTTTTTGTTCAGAAGTTATTTTTAAATTTAAATATTAATGAAGTTTTTTAAGAAAAACACAAATAAAGCGTATAAAAGCTTCGATTCTACTGAAATCGGTAAATCCACTGATTTGTTTTTTTTTATATTTTGTTGCTTATTTACTTCCAACAGCTGCTGTGTCAGATAATATATATAAAAATATAAGAAATGAAAGTGAAAAGTGTATGCGAAGATATAAAGTTGTATATCCTCACAAAAAGGATATACAACTATATATGTACGAATATATATGCACAATACAATATCAACTTTTTGTATGATATTTTTATATGTTGTCATGTGTGGCACTAAGGACATTGCCTGTGCACAGAATGTATTCGCCAAGGCACCGCTTCGAGTGTCTTTCATATAAATAAATAAGAATTGCTTTAAATTCGCTCGCATTAAACCGGATATTGCACAAAAGGCAATGACGTCCTGAGAGCACGTGGCAGAACATGGCAGAACATGGTGACGGTAAAGAAGGTCATAATGGCAATAAAGGATATTTGCTTTCTGTTGCTACTCCATACTATGCAAGATACACATGCACACATATGTAAAAAGTATCTGTGCGAAATTATGTTTAAGTCCTCTTATAAGATGCATAATTATATTATATGCGAGTATGTGATGTGAGAATTTTTCAAAAAAATATTTCTTTTAGGTATTAACAGCAGCAGGAATTTCGCGATAATTTAATATATGACATAAACAAAGCTGCTGATTTTAAGGTGCGAAATTTAAAACTGAAATTGAATTTTTTCTTCCTATATTTTTATAATATAATAAAAAGGCTGTTGTGTAATATTAGCTGCAAATGACAGCGTCAACTTGCAAAAGACCAAAGTAAAACACTTCAACCGCTCAACAGTGAATTATTCCATTGGGATTATATCGTTGCGCTGTGACTGTCAGCTACAAAGAAGAGCAGCAAATCCCAGAGCAACGCTATGCGTTGTTAATTTGTATGCAAGTAAAATGTGGAGACTGAAGTACATTCAAAAATGAACAAGCTGCTAGTATGAGTTATTTTTCGAAAGTGCAGTAGAATTATAAAAAAAAATCATTCTCACATAACGAATAAAAATTATAGACTCAATAAGCAACAAAGAAATCATCAAAACCCAATAAAGGTGTGAATACATAAAATATAACAAATAAACGGAATCTATATAAACATAGACAAGGTAAATTATTCACACACTTTTTTACCCTCTTAACATAACATATTCGCTTGATTTTTTTGGTTTTTTTTTCCGGTTTTGGGAAGATTGTGAATGGAAGAATGGAGTAAGGACGAATCTATTGCATCTAAGGTAGGTAACAAACAGGTAAAGCTCTTGGCCAATTACAAAGGCTCTCTGTCACAATGCTCTATCTATCTCTCTCTCTATCTCTCTCTGTCTCAGCTCTCTAAATTTCCTACAGTATTTTCGTTACTGATTAACATATATTTTCTATGCTTTTAATTAGATTATATGCTATATTTTCACTTTATAAAGCTTTAATTTTAATAAACCTGTTTAACCAGATGAAAAGTGTTAAATTATCTGTATTTGTGGGCACTTAAGCTTCACAAAGTGCTCATGACTCACTTCAAAAACTCAGTCTTAATTAATAATGCACAAAGTAAGAAGCATATCCAATATTAATACGAATTATAAGCTACCAACTTCGTAAATTTTATGCAATATGGTAGTATACCTACTATATATATTTAAGCATAGTCAAATTTGTTGTAAATCATCAAAATATTGCCTTTTGATCCATTCGTGTGTGTTGCGAATGTCGAAAGAGGCAAAGGCAATAAGTAAGCAATAATGATGCTAAATCTCTTTTCAACAGAGATACGAAGAATGCCAATACCGACGACCTAATTACAGCTTCAAGCACTTCAAAATCATCTACAATCAATAATATCAGATACAACAACAGCATCTAGAGCTCATCATGAAGTAGTTTAACCGAAAATCTGCACTCAATAAGGATATGTATACACAAAAATCGATTTTAAAACAATATGTCAGTTAAACTGACAGCAAATGCTCCCAAATGGATGCTTATATTATGAATATATGACACTGATGAGTTGATATTGACTGAGAATATTGCGACACCTTTAGATGAGTTGTTGCTTTAAGCTTCCTTAAGATTAACAGAGTGGCAACGGATTTGACTTGCATTCAGTTAGTTTAATATGTAAGTATCTATATTCTTGTTGGTATAGAAAAAATGTTGCAAACGAACCTAACATGTTCCAAATAGTTGTAAGTTATGGTGAGTTTGGTTCGATGCAAGAAATGAGCAAGCAAAATAAAAAGACAAAGAAAACGAGCAAAGCAAACAGAGTATAGTCTTTCGAATCAATCACTCTGCAGCAGTGCAAATAGAAACATTTGCTACTATGTAGATAAGTTACAGGGAGACTTTCGTGAATAGGTTCTTATCTTATTATAAGCAGATAAACAGGCGATGAAAAGTTACCTCCAATAGCTGATATAAAAAATGTTTACAAAAGTTAAATTAAAAAGGTCTTTTTTCAAATATTTGAATTGGAACTAGAATTTTCAAGGGTTTATATCATATATCCAAATTAGCACAATCTTACTAGTTATTATAACGTCAGACATGAAGACAATTGTTTGGTCAAAATTTCTGCCAAATCACCATATTGTGCCCTTCATAGACTATTTTGATATATAACTTCTCAAGTAGTGATGATTTTTATAATAAAGTATCCTATATCGACTAAAGCACACTTCCTGCTCAATTTTAGTTAGTAGTGCTTAAATCAAAATCATAGAAAATCCACAGCGAAAAAAAATATCTATAAGATACAAAAAATAAAAAGAAAAACAGTCGCAACGAAAGAAAAGAAGAAAAAAACATTGTCAAATGATTTATAAAAACGTCGACGTTCAACAAACAAAAGAAAAATGGCGACAAAGCCTAGAGACAATATGGCGTTAAGGATGAGACAAAGAAGGCTTTGCCGATGATAAGTCGTGGGGCAAACCAACTGTATAAGGAACAAAGGACATTGAAATAACGGAGCATGAAATGAGCAGCGGCAGTAGTCACAAAAGAAGGAGCCAAACCAAAGACTTTTGCGAAGAAAATTGAGAGACAATGAAAAAGAGGAAGAAAAAAAAATGACAATGAAAAAAAAAGTATGAGATACTACGTATACAAAGTGAAGTTCATGAGTGGGAAATTGCACAGATGGCTAATAAACTGAGGCGTCTTTAACTCCGTCCGAGCATTTAATCAAATGGCTTTTCTTCATTGTGCGAGTTTCTGTGTCTGTTTGTAGCTGGCGGCGAAAAGTGTGAAAAATCGCCGGAAAAGCCAACAACAACAACAACCGAAACAATGCGACCGGCAAGAAAAACGCCAATAAAATAAAGTGACGCTAATTAAACACTTTTATTTTTGTGGCTTCTAAGTCGATTGATCCTCTTTCCTTAGGTTTCCCAGTAATATTGTGTATTAAATCGAAATGAATTATTGACTTGGGGCAATATTTTGTTTTAATTAGGCCTATTGACGAAGTTGAAATCATTTTTCCTTTTGTTACGATAAACACGACAAATTTTTGTAATAATTGAAATGAATTGATTTTAATTATAAAAAGAAAATTTGAAATGAATATCCATTGTTGGATATTAAAGATGTCAAAAACTCTCGGAATTATTCATGAGTAACATTTTGCTAAAAAAATTGATCTGATACCATTAAGATATTATGTGAAGTGAAGAATATTCGTAGTCTGCACAAGATTTGACAACGATGGGACACTTATAATTTATATAAAGAATCAGCAGTTGCATCATCATTTCTGAAGTAGTATTATCAATTGCAGCTAACAGTTACTTAAAATTGGCTTTACAAGAAAAGGTTAAAATAAGAACATTCATACACAAAGCGGTATTAGAAACTTAATCGGTTTAAGCATCTTAAGCCATTTATGATTTTAAATACCACTATACAACATCATTTTGTCATCGAAATGGCACAAATTTCATACCCGCTACAAGGATATAATAAGTTTGACCGAATGTATGTAACAGACATAAGGAGACGTGGTGGACACCATAAAATATATAATCTTGTTGAACATCGCTGTGTGTATATAACCACATATCTCAGGGACTGAAGACTTCAAACATGTGGATTCTACTTGACATACGCAGATGTATTATATTAAATTTTGTGCCCATCGGCTCTGCAGTTACGGAGCTATAGGAAGAAATATTACGAAAAAGACGTATGGTATGCCTAATAAAAATACTTCACAAAAGTTATCTTCAGATGAATTAAAATTGAGAATTAACCGGAATAAAATGAAAATACTATGAGAAACAAGAAAAAACGTTAATTTCGGTTTAACCAAAGCTCGAATACTATTCACACGAAATTTTAAGTAGTCTTGTTAAACATAAAAGTCGGTGTTTAAATAGGGGCTACCCCAAAATGTGGCCGGTACACGCCGAATTTCAGGTTGATATTGACGTTTTTCATACAAATGCATAAAAGTGATCTGTGTGTTTATATGGGACTACCACAAAAAGTGGGCGGGATACGCCCATTTGTATATGTACATAAAGCAGTTGTCCACTAAAATTTACTAAATCAAATTTCAAGCTAATATTGATTTAAATGAACAATTTTTTCATAAAAGATATAGAATTACACGGTGAGTTTGTATGGGGCCTACCCAAAAAAGTGGGCGGGTCACGCTCGTTAATCTATGTATGTTAAGCAGCTGACCATAAAAAGGCAATACATTGCATTTCAACCTAATATTGACTTTAATAAATGTAATGTACGTTTTCATACAAAAAGTCAAAAGTGGGCAGTAGGTTTGTATGGGGGCTACCCCAAACAGTGGGCGGATCCCACCCATTAATGTATTTGTCAAGCATCCGTCCACTAAAAGTTACCATTTCAATTATTAATTATTATTATTATTTTTCATAGAAAAAGTCAAAAGTGGGCTATGGGTTTGTATGGGGCTACCCAGAAAGTGGGCATGGAGGTTCAATCTTGATACTCTATTATACTGAAATAAAAAGAAGTGTGTTTGCAAAATTTCAACCGGATAGCATAAAATTTGGACCTAAAAAAATGCGGAACAACATACAGGCAGACATACAGACAGACGGACAGACAGAAGGACATGGCTAGATCGACTCGTCCCGACGAGCTGATCAAGAATATATATACTTTATGGGATCTACGATGCCTATAAAGAAAAATAATGATACTCTTTGTTTTTTTAAAGTTTGTTACATGGCTTACTCAACGTATTAATTTTTAAAATGATTCTTATGAATATTTTCCGTACCACGAGTACTAATGGAGTTCACGAATAGATTGACACCCAAGTATAGTTTATTAGTGGCGCAGCTTGCGAACGATAAATAGATATAAAGGTTTGCACAATAGAATCTAAGGCTGTTCACGAAACATTTAAATGGCGTTCAATGCTAAAGCTAAATTTCATTGTAGGAGTTATACCTTCATCTAAAAAATATACGAAGGTGTCATAGAAATCGCTTTCGAATCAAAAGTACCAAATTATATAAATAAAATTTAGTTTCATTAATGAAATTTGTATGTAGACTTTTAGAAAAACTATATCTCTGGTCATCCACGATAGTGTTGTATCTTAGTTTCGGCTGTGGCAATAAGTTAATTTGCAACTGAAATGAATTCATTCATTTACTTCAAACCACAGCACTTCATCTAGTTAGGTAATTAAATGCACAAATGACAAAATAAAATGTTGCACGTTGACATCACGAGGTGGCGTGCAACACGTTCTCTACTCTTAATGCTGTTTGTCATTAAAAAATAAATAATTGGAATGCGCAGCTACTACGCAAAGATACATTTATGCACTAGAACTCGTATATTTGATATGATTTTCATTACATTCCTGTAGAGGACCAAGAGTAAATTTCTTGGATCACGTTTCGCACGATGCCGCACAGTGTTGCAAAAGTGCATTAAAAGTGCCTGCGTGGAAAGTTGTCAGCATTGCTTGAGCGCGCATTATTAAATTTTCACACTGGAATGCGTTAAAGCAGCGCCAGTCGCAGCAATAGTGGAAACAGGAGCAACAGCTAAAGGACCCTCGAGCAGCAGCAAACAAAACTCACGCAAATGTGCATCGCACTCGTAAATTAGCAAGTAGAAAATTTCAAGTTAATGCTAGCGAAATTAAAAAGAAATTACAGCGCAACATTTGCCCAAAAACGCAAAACTCTGAATGTGCACAGGTGCATTTGAGATAAAGCTGTGGTGTAGCGGCAAGAAGCATGCGGCAAGGATATGCACTGCAGAACGATGCACTGCAAGCGTGCGTGCATTTGAGTTTGCTTGTTTTGAGCTTTTTGTGCAAAGTGTGCCTAGGGTAACCAGATTTGTATTTTGAGTTGTTTCTTTTATGAATATAAAGGATTAATTAATTTTTAATATCGTTTGTTTAAGTCTCAGAGTTCCTAAGAGGGTAAGCCAAACTGAATCTCTGCATATTGAAAAAGTGGCCTTACCAAGATAAAATACTGAGAAATGCTCATATCGAGTTTCTGTGTGTTTCTTTTTTTTATTCATTTATTTCGTTAAAGTTCTCAAACAATTGTGTGTTTTTAATGCTTGAAGAAATTCGTGAGCTATCGGTCTAGAAATTATTTTATTTTTTTTTTTTCAATTTCAAATAAATTTAGAATATTGGCTCTTGAGACATTTGACCTCACTAACGTGAAATGCGAGATATACTGCCTACATATTACTCTTGCTTTGAAAAGCATTGAGGGTGAGCAATTCCCTAGTGAAATTATTGCCTGAGAAACAATGAGTGGAAGCTATGCTGGCATTGTCACATTGAGCAGAATTTCTTCGCTTCTTTTCATGAAGCGAATTTCATTATAAATATAAACAACTAGTCCCCATATTTTAGATAACACTTTCATATTTATAAATTTTTCACTCTACCAGCCACATTTAAGTATTGGGAGTACAAATTAGTTCGTTCCGTTTTTTTTGCTCGTACATGTATTTATTCAAGAAAAAAAAATGAATGAAACGATTAGTCAAAGTATTCTATCGCTGGTTACTACTTTTTCCACCTCTCAGGCAATTTTCGAATTCCATCTCGAAACAATATCTCGTCTTTAGAGGCGATCAAAGTTAGGAGATAATTTTCGATTTGGTGGCCTGTTGGTTTTACGGTTTTACGGTTCGATCTTAATGAAATCCATAGGTACCCACTCTGGCCAGTTTATCCGTTTCACATTTTCCCTTTATGTTCCAGCACCAATATCAGGTGGATTATGTAGTGTTCGTCCGTCTCGATAGAAGATATCTGCGGCACTCGAACGTCAAGCTTTAAGCTATCAGTGAAGATATTGATAGCATCTTTAAAATGTGGTAGGGTCACCCATTGTGACCGAATATAGAATGGGACACTACATTTTTCAATCGAAGGATGTAATCAGGATACAATCCGTACTTGATGGGAGAGACTCTTGTATGGCGAGTATCTTTGAGTTACCGAAGCTCTAATATGAGGTTTCCCTCAGCATTCAAGCTATGATTGTAGGCCTCTTGTGACTCATTGTGACCTAATATTGAATAAAACACTATATTTTTTAATCGAAGGTCGTTATCAGGATAAAATTAATACTTGATGGGAGAGACTCTTGTATGGCGAGTATCTTTGAGTTACCGAAGCTCTAATATGAGGTTTCCCTCAGCATTCAAGCTATGATTGTAGGCCTCTTGTGACACATTGTGACCTAATATTGAATAAAACACTATATTTTTTAATCGAAGGTCGTTATCAGGATAAAATTAATACTTGATGGGAGAGACTCTTGTATGGTGAGTATCTTTGAGTTACCGAAGCACTAATATGAGGTTTCCCTCAGCATTCAAGCTATGATTGTAGGCCTCTTGTGACACATTGTTGCCTAATATTGAATAAAATACTATATTTTTTAAAATTAGTACTTGATGGGAGAGACTCTTGTATGGTGAGTATCTTTGAGTTACTGAAGCACCAAGATGTTCCTAAGCATTAAATCTATGATTGTAGTCTTCTCTCTTGCAATGAGATTAAGAGGGACAAGGAATCAAGAAAAACAAGTGGGTGAAACGGGGCGTATGATAATAAATATTGCTTTCAAAATCTAAGACATCGTTTTGAGCTTAAGCCATTGTTGCTAGTTGTTGTAGGAGTTTCTCTTTTCAAAATAAGCCAATTTGTGCACATGGTCACTCTAGCATATGCAACTCTGTGAACATGAATGACATTGGTGCATATTAAAATTTGATTTATGCAAAGTGAACATGTGACATATGCCTTCATAAAGTTTTGTTTAATGTTATTTTTGCTTACATATTTGCACAACTCAACGAACGCATTTCGTGACTTATTTGCCATGTGTTCAAATTTTTGTGATGCTTATTTCGCTTTTGCTAGCAAAGCATGCATTCGCATCAATCAAATCCGTGCGAGCAAATGCTCCAAGTTCCACGGTTCCATGAGCCAAGAACCAGCCAGGCAGTAGTCAGTGTCAGTCAATTTGTTCGACTTTGTGGGTTGAATATGTGGCAAATGTTTTTGGTCATTTCGATACCATTTTATCTAAGCATCTTTTTCGTTTTTTATTCAATGGTCTTTTTTTATAAGCTTAGTTGGATGGTTTTAGTTATATTTGCCTTTGGTGTCTCTGTGTCGTGGAACGACAGATTGATGCGCTTGAAAATATTCTGCCATCTGTTAACCAGACGTTATCTTGTCACATGTTTCACTTGAATTTTCGTTTTAGTTTTTTTTCATACCGTTCACACATAGTTTGAAGTGGTATTATCAGTTTGTTTGAAAGTTTGTAACACATTAAAGTAGGCATCGCAGATACCATAAAGTATATATACATATATTCTTAATCAGCTCGAGGAGACGTGTCGATTTAGGTATGTCCGTCTCACTATGTCTGTCTGATCCATAGTTTCTGCGATTTTTTTTTTTTAGTAAACCAATGATTCCCAATTTTTTGCGGTAGCCCCCATACAAACCCACGGCTCCCTTGTGTGCTTTTGTATGAAAAACTTCTGTATTTAAGTCAATACCAGCTCGAATTCGATATGGTGGCTTCCTGTGGTTGGTTGCTTCACACACTTATTTGTGGTAGTCCCTGTAGAAACCCACCACCCAAGTTTATGTTTTAATATACTATTTCAAATTTCATGTGAATGGTATCAGAGCTTCGGTTAAACCGAAGTTAAAGTTATTTCTTACTTCTTTTTTGTTTGTACGTATTGCAATTTGGTTTTTTTTTGTGTCATTTGACCTCAGCTCGGATTTATTGACTCGACTGAACTGTATGCTCTGGCGTTCCAAGTTTATTCTTTTACTCTCAACTCGCCTGACATCACCTTGATCTCGTATTTGTCATTGTCATTTATTGGCATCCGTTTAATGTTCGTCAATTTGAATGGATTTTTGTCGTTTGTATGTTCTCATTGCTCAAGGACATATGGCTGAAATATCTTCATTTTTTTTTTTTTTTGTAATTTAGATTTGATTAAACGAAATAGAATTAATTAATTTAGATTTCAGTGGATTTAGTATTACATGTAAAAGTATCTGTGTCCTTATTATTTGTTATTCACATGGATTATTTCTTTCTCAAGAAAAATGAACGGAAATTGAAATCATGATAAATTTTTGTCATGCAATTATTTTATTATTTTGACTTATGCCGGTTTTGGCTAGAAAAAAAAAACAGCTGAGAAACTCTAGTTCTGTTGAATTGCCATAAAATAGATATAGGGGAATGTGGGAATGTTGGAGGTAGGTGAAGAGGTGTTGCTGACACAGGGGAAAGGGCAGCAACGCGCAGGGTACCATTTAAGATAGATGGATGAAATATTGTATACATGTTAATGGGATCGAATCGGTCAGGAAGAAGGGGAGGTAGGAGAAGAGATAGGGGAAAGGGTGCAGGGTAAAGGGTGGTTGGCGAAGGGGTGAAAGGGGGCTGGGGAAGATGGATGGGGGAATGAGACATGGGGATGGTGGGACAGGGGAAGAAGTGGCAGTGGGATGGATAGGAAGGTGGAGGGGCAGAAACGCGCCGGGTGCCAGCTAGTTTGTAATAATAATAAAAAATGTAAATAAAAAACACACAATACTGTAATAAATAGCTCTATCAAATGCGGAAAAGTTTTCGTGAGTCCGAAACACGTGTCTCTAAATATTCTTTGTTCAAACAAAAAAGAAGTTATTGTGCTCTTTTCACATTGAAAAAATTTTAAAATTATATAAATAATATAATTATAAATAATATGTACATTCTAATTTCGGCTATGTTTATTTTGGCTGCACTGCTTATTCCGGCGAAGGGCGAAGAAATCGTTTTACAATATTTTTCGCAGTTGAATTTATTTCTTCAAGTATCCTTTATATTTTAATCTATTTTGAGTTTATCAAAAGATATTTAATAAACATAAATACTAAATCTAGTTGAGCTTGAGGCCAGCGAAAACGGTTCACTGAATGAGTATCCACCAGTGGTCAGTGAATTCACCTGCCCGTAGGGTGTCACTTTCCGCCAGCCTAACTGACAATAGGGGTATATTTCATCGCTTGTAATCATTTTATTTTGTCTGTTGCAACTTAAGACTACAACTTTGTTCGAGACTTCCGAGCAATGCAGCGTCCACTTATTAAGTGTATTAAATATTTTATGATTTCTACTTTTGCCAATGTTCAGATAATAAAAAATAAAAAGTATATAAAACATTCAGCCATGACACAAAAGTCATTCATCATATATCATGATGACCTTTAACGTTTTTCACTCAGAATGAAAGCAAATGGGGACAAAGAAGAGGGGGCGTGGCACATTTCATAACTGATTTGTGATATGAGCGGCTTAAATCGATTTTAATCGTTCATAAGTCAAGTGTATAAAGTGCTCAATAAAATAAAAAATCTCGCACACTTTTACATGAACCCAATGCACACCATAAATACTTCTATAGACATAAATCGGCAGTCAGTGAATCTGTGAGTTGAGTTCATCGAATGTCAGGAAGCTAAGCGGAAGGAAGTCAATCTCGGCATGCGCGTCTTTCTTTGTATTTGTGTTTATGTATCTGTGTATCTGGGTATCTGAGTATCTGAGTATCTGAATGGGCGTGTATATTCTTTGGCTTCAGTGCACGCGTTCTGTATTGTTTCACTTGCTTCTGCTGCACGATAAATCTCTTTATCGCAATAATCGTTAAAGTTCATTCGTCACAGAACTTGATTGCCCCATTGCAATGTTTTGTTTATGGCTTTATGTTCAAATTGTTGCTGTAGCCAGTCATATATGAAACAGTGTTGAACAATTATCTATTGTATGGTATGCACATGTACAATGTGCTGCATCTATATAATATCCTTTAGAATATCTGCATACAATCAATATATTGGCGTAACATTTTACGCTGACATTTCATGTGCAGCCAGCTGAGCGGCATGAGTCGCTTAATATCAGCTTATCGAACATTTGTGTATTTAATAATAGATTACTTGAAAGTTTCTTTTTGTTGCACATATAGAACACATTTACCATGCGAATAAGCACAATGCATATTGGAGACCAAAATTATTGATAATCTATGTACAATCTAAAATCTATGAAAGCGAAGATTTGTGTACACCACAATTAAATCGCATATAAGTATGTACAAAAGTACACTAGTGCAAAGTCCATTACATTTTTAATATAGTACTCAAACTTTGTGTGTAAAGTATATTCATTTTATCACAAACTTTGTAATACTCTCAGGGAGACGTCAGTTACTTCATCAAATATAAAAGCTGTGTTCCAATGTTAGCAGCACTTTCTCAGACAAGCATATTCGAGTAGCGACAACAAATTAAAGCAGTCTACGTTGTATACGTACTAGAACATTGCACAAAAACACTTGTGAGTATCCAAAAACCGTTTTGCCACAGCTGGTTTCCTAATCCATCTCTACTTTACAAGCAAAATCTCTGTTATTTATCTATCATATAACCATAAATATAAATACATGTACACATATGTATTGTACGTAAATACCTGAGCGTCACTTATACATACTATAGCACAAACCATCAAATCCTATATGCGAAAGAGTATACCGAAGCACTTTGCTCGTTTACTTTCATTTGTACTCATTAGAACTTGAAGTTTGACAAAATATGTTGGTGGATAGAGACAAAAACGTCAAATAATAACAGCAAAATCTGGGCAAGTGTAACGAGTATTAAAGCTTCAGTTCCACCGAAATTAACGTTTCTTCTAAAGTTTATTTAATTTATTTTTCGAACCTCAAAATATTTCTTTTCACTACTGTTTGTCCACCTTCACTCGTCGAAATCAGTTACAACCCAAATTACTTTAGATTATATTATAGGAAACCATATGAAAGTAAATTAGCTACTTAATCAACTGTGGCAAATGTAAAGAATCTAACAATTATTTACTAAAATTTGGTTAACACATTTATAAATAGTTTTTAATTAAAGTGTTCATTTTTGTTTGTGCAAAGATCACCGCCCTTTTGTTTTAACGTTATCACTCACATTTGTTCGATTGGAATTTTATGCACTGGACTATGTCAACCCAATAATACAGTTCATACAGTCCGTGGTTCACACTCTTATAAAAAAAAATTTGATTTCCGTACTTGAGTTGATCCAAGGCGGTACCAATAGTATTGTGAGTACGGATTTTCTTAATCGAAGTACAAAATTCTTGGTTCATGAACTCTTTTTTCAAACTTCAAAATTCTTACATTTAGCCATCTTCAAGCTCTACTGAACTTTTGTACTTGACTTGAGTACAAATTTGTACTGATAAATAGATTTTTATACTTATTTCAAGACTTTATGCTTTTTTCAAGTAGTACCGTGCTTGATTTAGAAATATTTCCCGTTTTGTACTTGATTCAAAAAAATTGAGTATGAATCGTACTTAAAATTTTAAGGTACGCAACAATCTTGGAATAAGATGTACCCCATCAGAAGATTAAAAAAGTAGCACGATAAAGCATCTTCCCTCCTGAAAACGCTCTTGTTAGCGAAGAGCTTGGAAAGGCGAGCGATCGTTGCTGGGATACAAAGTTCAGACAGGGCGTTGAAAAAAAAACTTCGTTCATATCGGCGTGTCGTAAGCAGTCTAATAATCTACAAATAGGTGGAGTGTGTCTTTGTTGTACTGAAGGGCCTTTTCAGCCTTTGTCGAAAAATGGAAATTTGGTCACTGGTAGATTCTTTTGTACTGAAGCCCCACTGATATTGTACTATAAATGACATAAGATAGATACAATGACACCGAAATTCCAATCGTTGGGCATGCGTTCATACTCTGTTTTGAATAACGCAGGTGGCAACGCATCGGAGCCTGCCGTTTGTTTTTCTTTAGCTTTTTAATTACTGAGTTGACCTCGTTATAATCCTGTGGCTCTACAAGAAAACCATCATAAATTGGTGGTTCTGAAAATGCTTCCCTATCGGCAGTACTGTTCTCTTCATCGCAACCAAGTAGGTTAGAGAAGTGACTTCTCCATTGACTCAGTGATTACTGTGGTTCTGTTACCAGACTTCCATTATCGTCCTTTCATAAGAAAATGTTGGCCTTAAAACCTTCGGTCAAACACTTTCATCCTCAAGCTCACGTCTTTCTTGTTCGTTTTTTTTTGGAGTCTAAAAAGGCGTTTCTCCTCTCTTCTTTTCTCACGATGCCACTCTCTAACAGCTCGCGTTGCTTCCGACTGCAGAGTTATTTTGTAGGCGGCTTCTTTCTCTGCAATAGCTTGGCAACACTTCTCGTCATACCAAGATTTCGTCACTGCTCTGATGCAGCCGTATATCACCTATATCGTCAGAACCCGCAGAGGACTCCCGGAACAGTTGGGAGAGTCTGGTTGAATGGCTTCGGCGATCTGTTGTGATTGTAGCTTTCCGACGTATAGCTTTCGATGGGATGTGCGACATGCACCATGCTGAGCCTAGTGCGTAGCTTGGCTCCAACAACCTAGTTGTTGGAGTCGATGTTGGGACCTCGTACCGTTCGCACAACCAACACGCACTATGCGCGCCTTCCGTCGATCGCAAAACGATCAATTGGTTTACGCGTGGTTTGATTGAGATTGTGCGAAATATCCATGTGGATGTAAAGTTGTGGAAATATGGTTTCTAACCCACGGCGAAGTCGATTAGCCTCTTTTCATTGCTGACTAACGCTTAAGATTGTTATGACTTCCTTCTCAATTTTGATGTTGAAATCGCCAAGCGCGATTTTGATATCTTGATTGGAGCTGCGTTCTTATGAACATTTCAGGCGCCCATTTTGGTTTGAGTTTACTTGTATAAATGCTAAAGTATTAAAGCTTCAGATCTACAAAAGTTGCCTTTTTTCTGTTTACAAAATAAACTTTTAATAGTTGCCCCTAAATTCAATTGAAAGTTTTAACTTCATTAAGTGTCTGTAAGTGTGTTTTCACTAAACTAGCGCATACGATTATATTGATCATTCAATCATACTTAAGCTCAACTGCCATCCGACTATGACAGCATATTGAAATGCCATATGCCGAAATACACGTGCAATGTAGAATATTATTAAGTCTTGTCAATGAGTTTCATGAGAGAACAAAATATATACTTCTTCTAATTCTTTTCACACAACACTAAGCAACTCGAGCTTAACAACAAAACACAAAAATCGACTTATCCATAGACTGAAATACAATATTTACATGCAAATAATACATTTTGTAACATTTCCAAATAACTTTCATCCTCACAGCCGAAGTAGAGTAAATTCCAAACTGAACAGTATGCCACATATTTTTCACGTATCGAATAGATATACATACAAGCTATCTATATATAAAGCACACAATTTTTTTTTTTTTTTTTTTTACTAGACAAACATTTATGCTTACACACAAACACACATTTTGAGTACTCTTAAGTCTGGCATACGTCACTCTACCTCTGGATACTAACTTGTTGTACAAGGTATTTGTGCCACAAAACTCTTAAGCCAAATCTCCTAGTCGAAGTTTTTCACCTAAGTCGTTGCGTCGAAAACAGCAACAAAACACGGCAGAACGACATTGAGAACATGTGTCGCAGATTGTCAAACACAGGCGTGGTATACAGGCAGGAATAACTTTGCGCTACCCAAATACCTCCAAATACCCAGAAGTAGAAATAACTAAGCAGCAAAACGAGAAATGTGCGTAAAGGATATTTAGGAACAACATCGGGCAACGGCAACAGTGCGTATAGCCAACGACAATGGAAATTTTCACAGCATCAGCTTTAGATATGCAAATTTTCACGCTACAAACTATGCAAAAAGTGTGGCAAACAAACAAACAAACAAATAAACGAGCAGATACACTTGAAATGAAATTAGTTCGCTTAGGCAAATTGTTTGAGTTTCAATTGAGTTGATAATAAATGGAGATCTTTTAATACGCGGACAGAACAAACTATGTACAACAATGCTCTCTATATACTAGCTAAATACATATATCGCCTGTGGCTATTTTGGTGCAGGTGTTTGCTTATGGACAGTGGCTGGAAATGAAGTGTTTGAATGCTGAAGTAAGAAACTATTTACATTTTTTTCCAAAAAAAAAGTATCAATAAAACACAAAATTAAATGAAAATAGCTGAGTTTATTAAATCCGAAAATGCAGCTCGAGACAAATGCTTTTATTTGTAGGGTAATTTATATGCGCTCAACAAAAAAAAAAAAAAAAAATACATATCTTTCTACTAGAAGATTTCTATTTCTTTTTATTGTTTTTAAACCAACGACTAGACTAAATGACAAACTCTGTTCGCTATTTTAAGACAATCATAAATCAAGGAAAACTTATACCTATACCATTATCAAGGTGCAAATGAAAAAATATATATATATATATGTATGTTAAAATTACCGCAACTTTTATTACAACTCAAGAATTTGTCTTTGTAAAATTTTGAGCCCCTGCAACACTAATCCTAGATGTGCTACTCAGCTCAGCCATTTTCAAATATTAATGCAAAATACTTATAATCTGTTCCTTTCCGAAACACACAACTTCAGCTTTCTCACTCACATGTACTCGTCGATCGCCATGGAGTACCATGGATTTTATCGATCATTTCTGCTATGGATTGTCTGTCTAGTTGTCTGAAACTTTGTATCGCCTTAAAAGAGGCCCTCATGAAATACATACACGTATTTCTTAATCAGCTTAACGAATCGAGTCGATATAACAATGTCTATCCGAGCGTCTCTTTGTCTGTCCGCTTGGTTGTATAAAACAACAGATTTTAGAAACTATAAGAGCTAGAGATTTTTAACTTGGACATTTAGATTTTTCTAGATCATACGCAGATCGAGTTTGTCAAATTATGTAAGTGCCACTCCCACAATACGGCTATTTGACGCATTCAATATCGAGCCTGAAAAAACTTGTTTTCTTTTTATACACAGTACAATAAAATATTTCTAACAGGGTATATGCGGTTTGTTGAAATGTCAAAATGTTTGTAACACAGCGAAGCAAGCAACAGAAACTCCAAAAAGTATATATATACTAGATGGGTTGATATAGCCATGTTCATTCGTCTATCTGTTCTTCCCTATAGCTGCCCGTATGTCTGTCTGAGAGAAAAGTTCTCCATCTAAAGTAGACTTAGACAAACTAGACTCACGGTATAGCAGTTGTAAAAAACCTATTCAGCTGACAAATTTTGCGAAATAATTATTATAAACGTATAGTATGCATCGAGTAGCCTTCAAAATTTATTAGGTTGCTTTATAACATATAGTTTGTATAAAGTAAAATTACCATGAAAAATAAATTTGGCGTGCACAAGATATAATATAATCGAACACATCGACTATAGCTTCTTTTTATGTTTTCATACATTTCTGTAAATATATAAAAATTGTTAGTTTTAAGTTGATATCAAAAATACCTAAATTTGCTATTGTCGGTGGCTGAAATAAATTACTGCAATCGTTTTGTTTTGATTATATTTTTCTAAAGATTTTATATTGATTTATTTAAACTTTGGTTTTCACCAACATTTTAAATGCATGCGCACCACTGTTCTATAACGGTCCGCTGTGCGCAATTAACTTAGCCCGACGAAAGCTGTTCGGAAAATTATGAGTGTCATTGGGAATTTGTGTCCTTTCGCATAATTTCAAGAATTTATTTGCACAGTCAGTCAGTGCAAATAAATACTTGAAATTATGCGAAGCACCTTAATTCGGTTAGGGGTAAACTATTATCGACAGGCCCACGCCCTTCATGTCATCTCCAAATCCCAACCCACCAGTTCTGTAGCCAATAGTAAATGATGCTTTTGTTGTTGTTGTTGTTGTTACTGTTGCTGTTTTTTATTCACTAATGCTGTGCTGTGATTTAAGTTGGCTTCATTCACGTTTAAGTACTCCTTGACACTGGGTGGAAGATCTTTTATATCAATGCTGTTTGTATATACTTGTATAAGGAATTTTGTATTTCATCAATGCCACTAAAGGCCGAAAATTTAATTTAATTAACTAAGTGGCAAGTACAATTAAGACGAGTAGTAAATTTTGGAATAATACAAATTAATTAGAATATGCTAATGAATGTGTTTTGTAGTAGTTAGTTAGTTGGATATTAAACAAGAAGGTCTGTTCCCAAATTGACCTTAGTGACAAAAAGCGTAAATTCATTTTCGTGCATAATTTAAGGCTTTTGAAATGAAGTGCTTTTTAGTATTAGATGGACTACAGTTTAATGCAATTTGTGGCAGCACTTTGTATCTTGTTAAATATTATGGGTTTATTTTTAATTACATATTAAAAAAGTGATTGCTATATTTGACAGTGCAATTTGTGAATCGTTTAAAAGCAATCGAAAATTTATTTGCTGGTTGCATTTCTTTGTTACTCATTGGGGAAATTATCATGATGCATTGAAATTGCAGTGCTTCAAACGACGCTGGAAAAACTCAAGCATCGATTCATATTTTATATAGATACAAATATACAATTTATAAATTTCGCACACATTTCTCATTTCATGTGCATTTATACATTGATTTCTTTTTTTTTTTTTTTAGTTGTTTACTCAAATGGGAGTAAAGTCGACACTTCACTTTGTGCACACAGAAACAATCAATCTTTCGTTTTGGGAAATCTCGCTAAATGATGAATGGTTGCTTCACACACTTTTACAAAACTTTGGTATTAAATAAATACTCTTTTGTATACATATATATATATATATATATATATATATATATATATATATATATATATACATAAATATATATACAGCAAGTGAAGCATGCATTTTCAAATACTCAAAGGACGCGAAACATTTGAAATTTAAGTTTGACATTATTTTTGTTTTTAGAAACTATAATTTTAAGCTTAAAATTAAATCAAACAAAAATCACTCTTGAAGAGTTAAAAACTAAGTGACGGAAGCTAACTGAAATCATATTTTATATCAGAGTTGTAACGAAAGATTTATATTTTTTATTTGCATTATTGGAATTGATTGTAATACGGAATTGAGCGTTCTTCTTCTTACAATATTGTCTTCAATTTTCGAGAAGATCGAATTCGATGCTCTAGATGAGAACAACAATACAAATAAAAATAAGTAATAGTGGACCAGTCGTGTGTATACGATTACGAAATACCCTGCACGTTTTGATGGGTGCCACCCTTAAAACTGGGTGGGATACGCACATTAATATCTAGTTGTGAAGCTTCTGTCCATAATAAACCACCGTATCAAATTTCAAGTTGGCGTTGACTATAATTTTGTTTACTTTAAATACAACAGTGGGCGTTGTGTTTGTATATGGGTCATCTCTCAAAGTGGGCGGGGCACGCCTTTTGATACATATTGAACACATCCGTTCCAAAAAGAACTTGCCATGAAATTTAAATTCAATATTAACTGTAATAAATAGGTTTTCCATACAAAAACCAAAGGTTTGCGATGGATTTGTATGAGGCTACTCCAAGAAGTGGGTGGGACATGCCATTAATGTATGTATATGGAGCGGCTGCCTATAATAACATGAAATTAATTTCAATCTGATATTGACTTAAATAAAGAATCTTTTCGTACAAAAACGAAAGTCTGGCCGGTGGGTTTATATGGGGCTAACCTAAAAACGAGGCGTTGCATATTAAGATGGATACTCTATATACTTCAGACCAATATAAACTTTAATAACTGCTTTCGGCTAGACATCTAAATATTGAATGCTCAAAAAATACGCAACAACTAAAATACGGAGAGACAGACGGACATAGCTGGATCGATTCTTATCGAAGGGCTAGTAAAGTGGCCAGTTTTTTTTTGGGTGTGATGCGTGGCTGGGTAAACGTCGCACCACTCGGTCCATTCCAATGACATCACCGTGTTAAATTCGCCAAACGAATGCGTTTACCGGTGGATAGGTAGGAGACTGGTAGCCGCCTCTGGTGGCCGATAAATTCACTAACCGATCACTAGTGTAAACGAACTGTAGAGATATGTATCTACTAATACATTTCTATGAATGCATAATTTAAAAAAGATAATGAGAAAATAATGAGAACAAGAGTATAACAGGTTTGTGTCCAGGATGCGTATAACAGTTGTTACAGCCATTAGTATGACGAATTATAACATAAAGCTAAAAAATTCACTGTTTGATATTTACGCCACTCAGTTCACAGATTTTCACAATAAAGTATTATATATTAAAAGTTGTTCAATCTCATATCGTATTATAACTCGAAATAGGAGTGCGAAATTTTGATCTGCATTTTCGGCAAATCCCCAAAAATTAATTTTTATCAGGTGCCATATGGTGCTAGTGGTAGGGATGAGAAGGGGAGAGATGGGGAAGGGTGGCAAGGGTGGCAAAGGAACAGGGGGAGATGCAGATTGACGTAAAATGTATATTTTCATAACTTTTTATATATTGAGAACTACTCATTCAAATGATACATCACACAAAATATAAAAAATCAATAATGTAACGAAATTTCTGTACAAAATTGGGTAAATTTTTTCGAATTAACTATTCTTTTAAACGAATATGTATCCGCATTGTAAAAATTTCAATCGATTTACATTTTCACAATTCGAAATATTTCAATATTGCAAAACCTGTGGAGAACGCTTGGCATCCAAAAGCAGTCGTAATTATTTCGACCCAATGCGACTCAAGCATTGCTGAAATTTCTATTGGTGTATTTTCAGATATTTATATATACTGTGGTATATGGCAATCATTTTATTGCAAAACAAAAGGGCAAATAAATGAAATGCACTGAAAACTTTTGAAATTCACATCCAACAAATTTATATATGGAGACACTCCCGCTGGGATCTTTTCATTAAAGTCATTTGACAAAATTTATGCATGCACAAAATATTCAAAAAGTGTATAAATGTGCAGTCAAATAGCAAAAATGTTAAAACTTCGTTTGGTAAAATTGTTGCAGTCAACATTTTGCATCGAAAAAAAAAATTGCATCGAAATGTAATTTTCGTAATATGACTCGTGGTCTTGCTGAGTAAATTTGTATAAATTGAGGAATATTCTATACGAAATATATTGTATACCCAAAATGGTAGCAAACTCATTAGGTGTATTTTGTTATTCAATTAGTGGAACAAGCAACAAAATTTCGATATGCAAGACCATTGAAATGTGAATAAGTTTTTGTGGCAAACTAAGAGAAAATCACTGTAAATGATATGAAATAAAATCATATACCTATGTATGCATACATATTTGTAGAATCGAATATTCTAGGTCAATTTGGAGATCTAGTTAAATTTTCACCGTTGCTCCAATTTATTCAATTTGGGTCTTCTCTCGTTCGTGCTTACAGGTCTTTTAGTTCCGTTGTTTAATGATTCTAGTTCGAACATTAGATTCTTTTAGTCCAGTTACATAATTGATTGTGTTCGACTATTTAGTTTTTCTAGTGTCGTCATTTACTAAGTTGAATAGACTAAACAGACGAAAAGCTAGAACTTACTTCTGTAGTTCAACTCGGGGCACAATCAAATGAACTAGTTTAGAAATTACCTTTTCAAAACATTTCACTGTAGTAGCCCCAGTAAACGGAATCGTTTGCAGAAGTCCACATCCAATTGGCATTCACTTTGGAATGGGCAAATCGATTCTTTTGCAAAAGGGCTCACCTACTCAAAAAAGTTCGTTAGCCACGAAACCCAGTGGGTAACGTGTGAACATCCGTTTCGATATGAGCAAATTGCGGGAATGTAACATACCTCAATTAAGGAAAGAGGAAGTATCCATGTACTTTTTGAGCAGCAAACACACTTGAATCTTCTTCGGCACTGATCCGCCCTGTTACGACTGTTCCTTGGTCTTTCCACGGTTACTAAATGGCACAGAACTCGACCAAATTTGGATTTGGATTCGCTCAATTGTATAATCTTAAACTCTGATGCAGATGATCAAAAATTACATCCAACTTGGCTTTGATTTTTTACCATCTTTTGTCTTTCAAATTAAAGTTTAATTCCCTGCACGACTCTGTACATTTTTTTTTTCTTGCCATAACAAAAGTTATTTGCATCAATAAATTAATAATAAATAGTACTTTTTATGACCGTATGACATACGAATAACAATCAGCAAATTATTTTTCCCTTCCTGCTCTGGGATTTTAAATGCGAGAGAGACCTTGCGAAAGGAATAGCTATATACATACAGCAACATTTTTCACATTGACTCGTATTGTTTATGTTTTTATTAAAATATAAAGAATCAATCGATAAAAGCATTTTAAAAATGCATACATTGAGTATATTCACCATTTGTGCATGACATGGCAAAGCAATTGTCTTTGCATTATTCATTATTGGTCTTTTTTCTAGTTTTATTGTACACTAGTACAATTTTTGTGTAAAGAGTAACCGAATGAAGAAATAATCCAAAACACCATAAAAATATTGATAAATGTTATATTTCTGCCGAACTGTTGGTACTTTGTCATTTTTGAGTTCAGAGTTGTCTCAACTTTCGAATGTATTTTCATTTTAATATGGTATTTTTGCTGTTTATTTTCCTGTTGGTTTTCATTTCACTTATTGATGAAACTATATTTCAACATTTCGCACCTGTAGGAACTACTTTTAAAACTACGAGCACATTTAAACTTTGAAATGATTTTTCAATCAGTCCCCATAAATTTCAGTGAGCTTTTTCATTTGACAATTAAATCAAAACATCATTTATATTCCGGAAAAACACATGACAATTGTTAAAAAAAAAAAAATATATGAAAAACCGTTAACTTCGGTTGAAACGAAGCTCTAATACCATTCACCCGAAATTTCAAATCCTCTTGAAACAAATAATTATGGGTAACGCGTTTGTAAAGAGGCTACCCAAAAAGTGGTCGGGACACGCCCATTAGTTTATTTATGAGAGTGGCTGTCCATAAAATGTCACCATATCAAATTTCATGCTGATATTGACCTAAATAATGACGATTTTCATACAAAAACTCATTTCTCGGGGTGGACTCTAAATAAAACTATCCAATCACATTTATATTTTACAATGCAATTTAAAATTTCGTGCGAATGGTACTAGATCCTTGGTTCAACCGAAGTTCACTTTTTTTACCATTCACACACAGTGTGAAATGGTATTATCATTTTGTCTGAAAGTTTGTAACGCATTAAAGGAGGCATCGTAGACCCCATAAAGTATATTCATGATCAGACGAGTCGATCTAGCCATGTCCGTCTGTCTGTCTGTATGTCTGTCTGTCCGTCTGTCTGTATGTTGTTGCGCATTTTTTGGTGAACAATTTTTATGATATCCAGTTGAAATTTTGCACATTCTTTCTATTGCAGTTTAATAGTGTATCAAGATTGACCTGCTACGCCCACTTTTAGGACTTTTGGTACTTCCATACAAACATACTGCATACATACTTTTTGTATGAAAAACTTTTTTATTAAAGTCAATATCAGGTTCAAATGCGATTTGGTGCCTTTTTATGGACATCCGCTTAACATACATATACAAATGGGCGTGGCCCGTCCACTTTTGGGGTAGCCCCCATGCAAACCCACCGTGTTTGTGTTTTTTATGAAAAAATTCTTCATTTAAATCAATATAGGCTTAAAATTTGATTTGGTGGATTTTAGTACACAACCGCCTCAACCCGGCCACTTTTTGAGGTAGTCCCATATAAACCCACAGCTCACTTTTATGTATTTGTATGGAAAACGTCAATATCAACTTGAAATTGGATATGGCGGCATCTTACACGGGCGTGTTCTGGTTAATTTTTGGGGTAGCCACTATTTAAAACACCTACTTTTATGTTTTACAATACTATTTACAATTTCGTGTGAATGGTAATAGAACTTCGGTTCAACCGAAGTTCACTTTTTTCTTGTTTTCTTTTTGATACTTATAGAAAATATTTATCTTATTAATTTAAATAATCCAGCATAAGGCCTCTTGATATATATTACAATTATTTAGATTTTTGAAACCGGTTCACGCTGCAATCAAACCAAACTTAGTTGCACTGTTTCTAAACAAGAAACCATTAAAAAATATGGAATAATTAATGTCCATAAACTGCACAAACAATTTAAAATATAAGTAATAACTACGACCGGTTTCCAATCTGGAATAATATCTAATTTTCACATTTATAAATTGAAAGCAACTACTAAGACCAGTAAAATTATCGACTATTACTTTTAAGATTTCGATTAACATTAGTACGCCTACGCCAAGGACCTAAAACCTCATTGATCCAGGAGCCATAGGCAGCAACACGTGTATAAACACCTGGCGGCGACTGGGCGCAGCCCTGCCCAAAAGAAATAATGCCCACTAAATACTCTTTACGCAGACCATAACCATTGAGTTCGGTCATTATTAATGGTCCTCCTGAATCGCCCTACATATACGTTGTGAAATTATTTAGATTATTTTGATGTGTAGTTAAGCATACCTGACATGTATCCATAATATTTTTAGAGTCTTTAGCACAAAGTTGTGCATCGATGAGCCCGTCTGGCACAGTATCATCGTCTTCATAATAAAGCTGACAATTACGATTCGAGACAAGTTGTAGAAAGACCTTTACCAGATCATCGGATGAAGTGCCGCCTAAAGTTTATATAAAATGTCTAGTATAGATAGTTCAGCGATAGCGTAGCGATAACTTACCAAATGTTGTATCTCCATAACCAATGGCTGTGAAATTTGTGTTGATATAATATGGACGCCACCAGATATCAATTGTCTTTCCACTGTAGTACACATTTAAAATTACTGTAGATTTAAGATGCATATTCTGATATTATGATTATTACTTAAAGTTTCCAAAGAGTTCGATTAGTGCAATATCATTATAAACATAATCCTCATCGTATTCCGGATGCACAAACACTCGCTCAATTGTATGCTTCAAAGCGTTATTATGGAGCAAATGAACACCACCAGGTAAAACCATATTAGGCTCTAGGCTGTAAAAATTACTTGTATCAATTATAATTATGTTGCATGGTAAATATACCCAAAGATAACACACCCATTAACAATTGCACAGTGTGCTGCAGTCATAACAAATTTTGGATTTATTAAAGCACCTCCACATTTATAATCATATTGATGTATATTATCTTCGGAATACCAACCCAATGCAACCATATATGGAAATTCATCTGGTACGGTTAAAACACCGCCTACACCGCCAAAACCACCCATAATACCGTCTTCCAATATTAACTCCTCCTCGCAGCAGTAATAAAAAGCTAATGAATGTTCTGATTTTACATGACAACACAAAACAGCATCTTTAGTGCGAGGTGGAACCTTACATAGCTGTGCTATGTAACCATTTTTACCATTGGTAAGTGTACAATTTGTTTTGGGTACCCACTTGTTATTTGGACACTGTGGTCCTATTCCTCGCTGTGTTGTGATTTCAGCTAAAAATATTTTAGAGTTGACACACAAATCGCTTTTGCTTTAAAATCTCCAAATTTCATTAATAAAATTGAGTTTTATAAATGAACTGTAAATATTTTATAGCGAAAGAGCTTCATGTGTCGCACCCCCAAATGTACATTATTAGAAAATAACAAGTTATTTGGTATAGAAAAAAGCTTACTTATTGAAATCACATATAGTATATATGAAATCAGCTTCAACCGCTTCATTTTGTGTTCCGTACGAGAGCTTTGTACAAAACAAACTAGTTACAATCTTCTGAACAGAAGTCTGACTAGGTGAGCGGCAAACAACTACAAGTTTTTGCTGTTCTAAAGTTAATTGGAATTGCAAAGCAAGTAATTTCAATGAAGTTTTTTATTAACACATTTGAATTTCAAGTACGACAGTACACGTCAAATTTTTACGCACTCGGAATTACATAAAAATAGCATGGCTAATAAGATTTAATATTTATAATTTATCAAGCCACCCAGCCAGTCATATTAGACAAAAAAGTTACAATACAAGAGTTAAACTGGTTGTTACTTAGTACCTGAGTGTAGGAGAGAAATAAGATCAAGTAGAAAGTGGGCGGTGCCACGCAATCCCATATAAGATACAGAACAAATTCGTAATATCTCAGTAACTATTCGAGGCAGATGTATGAGATTTAGTATATATGTAAAGGGCAACTTATAAATGGGTGGTACCACGCCCACATACGAGTATAAGAAAAGAGTAAAAGATGGTGTAGCAGCTCAAGTTGAATACACTACGTATTGATTCTTTGTTTGTGTAAGAGGGGGCAAAAAACATTGCTGGAGACAGCAAGCAAAAAGTACTTCAATTCATTATTTCCAACAAGAGTATTTGGCACAATAGCGCTTCCAATTAAAAATTGAGCACTGCCATAATTTAATTAAAGGAAACTTTTTACAAATGATCAAAAATAACTTTTAATTGTAATTTTTTCCTCACTACTCTCATTTTTTTTTGGTTTAGCACAAATAAATTATTTCGTGCTCTTTCATCATTCAAAATGACAACAAAAGTTGAATTCAGAGCATAAAAAATGAAACTATTGAAAACCAATTAAGCAAAAATATTCACTGAGTTGGGTTATTCGAAATACATTCAGAGCGCAAATTATAGGAAGCGCTTTTTAAAAGCAACAGATAAAAAAAAGAAAGAATTTTGCTGTTGAGTGGGCTCTACATCTACATACGCTGCACCTTGTTTAAAGCTGCTTATGTGAATTATAGAATATATTCTTTAGTGATCCGAACTTAGAACTAATAAAACATAAAGGTTTGCATGTGTTCACCCATTAAAGAGCACCGATCTGGGCTCATATGAAACTTTTTACAAGAATTGACGTAAGATACACCAAATTTATCATTTCTAGCTTAATTAAGAACAAAAACAAACTTCATGCAAAACTTAAGAAGTCGGGCCAGCTTTGTATGGGAGCTACCCCTTAAAGTGGGGTTGACATATTCAATTAATATAAGTTATCTAAAGAGAGGGAAAAACAGAGTCTAAATATTCAAAATTGAAGTATCTATGTCTTATAGTCTCCGAGATCTGTTCGTTCAAATAGACGATGCTGATCAAGAACATATATACTTTATAGGGTCTGGTAAGCATCCATCTACCTGTTACATTCATTTACATAGATTTAATAAACCCTTTTACCCTATAAAGGGTATATAGCGCAAAAATATAACAGACGAGAGCATTTATAGTGTTAAGCAATCAATGTTTAATATTTGCAGTTGCAGTATTTTTTTTATTTCCTTTTGAAAGGACATGTTTGGCGTCACGATTTTTTTTCGTGTCGTATCTTTAATTAAACGTCATCGTGTTGTATGTATATAATGCGCTCATTAAAATAATTTCATGCCATTTGGTCTTATCGCTTACTAGTGACCAAGGACTCTGAACTGTATGCAACCATGGAAATGTGCATGAGAATATGTGAAAACAGTTCGATTGTCCTTTATTTGTGGTAAGCGAACATTTTGCTTGGTGAAAATCGTTTAAGCAAATGACACACATAAGCAATTCGTTTCAGCCATGACATTATTGCGATTGGTTTATTGGCTCGCGTAATCTGAACATTAGAAGGACTGACAGCTGCCAATGAATCACAGTGTTTGCAGGATTAACTGAGCGATTGCCAACAAATGTCTCTGATCACAATGTTGGAGATTGCAGATTATTCTCTAATGAAAGCATGTTCTGAAATGAAAGCATAAAAATATTACTTAAAATATTTACAAGCAAAGTAATAATATTTACTTAAATATTTACAAGAGAAAATGCTGCAATACAATGTGCTTTGCTACGAGAATCCCATTAAACAATGTATAGGCTTAAATGCAGATTTATATGGGACCATAATGGAGTGCCACGATATGAACTTATGTGCACTATTCAGTTTTATTGGAATACATATCAATTTGATGTGATATAGTTATCAATTTGAACTGATATAGTTTCTTTTATTTATGTATATTAATAGGCAAATGTTTTCGTTGACTCCCTTTTACAGCCGTACCACAGAGTTATCCAATCTAATTCCATTCATACGAAGATTAAAAAAAGTACTTAGCAGCTATAAAGAAAAAGATTATTTGTAAAACCTAAGAACCAAACCAACAAACGTGGCTGGTAAGTTTGTATGGGTGCTACCCCTAAAAGTGGACGGGAAACGTGCCTTGACATTTATGTAAAGCGTCTGTTCATAAGAATATATTAAATTTCAAGTATATACATCAACAAATTTGCAACACTTAAAAGTGGGGAGATCATACCCATTGATCTATATGTGAAGCGACCGTCCATAAGAAGCCACCATAATAAATTTCAAGTTGATTTTTCTTGTAAACATTTTTTTT
Source organism: Leucophenga montana (assembly GCA_035044765.1). Classification (NCBI taxonomy): domain Eukaryota; kingdom Metazoa; phylum Arthropoda; class Insecta; order Diptera; family Drosophilidae; genus Leucophenga; species Leucophenga montana. Next base: position 2,030,744 of record JAWNNQ010001291.1, on the reverse strand, counting down.
TTAATACTATGGGGCTACCTTTTGCGGGAACCCACCCAGTGATAATCACTCGTCAATAAAATTCCACCATATCAATTTTTATGTTGACATTGACTGCAAAAATTATGTTTTTCATAGAAAAAGTTGAGTGATCACTTTCATCGATATGCGCCCATTCATAAGGTGTCTCCATGTCAGTTTTAAGTTGATTTACATTTGGATAGCGTACAAATTGGACCCAAAAAACGCACAAAAACTATCAGACGAACAGCCAGCCGGAAATGGCTAGATCAACTTGTCTCGTCGCGCTGAATCCAGAATATATATATAGTTTGTGGGTCCACGATGCTTCCTTTACTGCCGTACAGACAAACTGATAATACCATTTTACACTATGATTGGAAAAATGAATAAAAAAATGTTAAAAATGATTTAAAACGACGCGAACTAGCCACCAAGATTGTGCGACTATGTTGACTTTGAAGACCGCGGTAATTTTCAGCTTATTATATATAACTTGAAATATATCATAATATCAGCAGTGGTAAGAAACAAATTCAGTACTCAGTTTTTTTCGAAACATTTGATTTTCCTCAAATGTTGTTTAGTCTTATTTGAAATATAGTTTTTACAAATGAAAATTTAAAGAAAAATCAAGTCAATGATATTTTCATTGACATTGAGTCCAGTTTTTATTCAATTCAATTTATCGGTAAGTATTAATGAAATTAAACATTACAAAACTCTATTCACAGAATATGATTTGAGCAGAATCAAATTCATAGATTAAAAACTATACATATGCACAAAGCTGTAGGATGCCTCAATAGCTCATGTCTAGACAGCTTGATACATCTTAGAGGTAAAGAGTTCTTTAAATTAATTTATATTTTAACTCACCAATAACAATTCTAGCATAAATTTATACCAACATCAATTAAAATATGCTGCATAAGAATAAAATTATTTAAAATAATTGCAACACTTTTAAGTGCCATCGCTGTCAAGGTCAAATGAACTTCATACAAAATTGCGAATAAAATTTAATGTGAATTTGAAGTGTGTAAATAAGAACTTTAATGGAGGCCATTAAGCGTGTTATCTGCCATTAAAACAATATGGAAGCCAGGTCTATTATGTCGACAAAATACGATTATCGCGCGAAATTAACGCGAAATTAATGCAAACTATGCGGCTTTATAGATGGAGCTGGAGGCACAACCGAGCCAAGCTGCAGAAGGAAATAAGAACTCAACTCAATTCGACTTGACTCTGACTGCAGACTCGGCAAAATCTCAGCACCATGGCGTGAATTACATATACCTATATATACTATATATATATACTTTAAGTATACCCTAGTGTATGGCAATAGTGCGGCCAGTTTTATTAAGAAATTAAGTGTGGAAATATTTTGCGAAATGATTCGACTTGCTTTCGCGTTTTAATTTTAACTTAAACAAATTTCAACATTGTTTGTACCAAATCAAATTCTGAATGGCGATGAAGTGCAAAAGATTAAAACAAGTTGGTAGCACTCTGTGCATAGCGAGAAAAAAATGAAATAAATGAAACAGATACATGGTACGAGGGTCTACTGTAAGTACACCGCACAAATTGCAGCTGCCTAGCGGAACAATAGCAACAAACTGCCACAATAGAAGTATATACATGCAGACAGTTTTTGCAATATAAAGGAAACTGAGTTAGAAGTATAGCGGAACGGAAAAGGAAGTGACACTGTGGCAGCGCTAAACAATGGAACAATGGCGTCTCTTAAGTGGATATACAAAAGCAATGGAGGAACCTTGAGAGCGGATGGCAACACTGTTTGTAGTAAAGAAGCCATAAAATGAGAAACACGCAACTCAACTCCGCTCAACTTAAATAAGTCAAGTTTCATCATGCAGGCAGGTAGGGACAATGTTCGGGCATTACAGAATGCTTAGACACATGGAGGAAGGAAAATAAAGAAGTTTAGCAATTGCTTTAATGGAGAATACGTCCTGGTTATAGAAAAGATGCGCATGCACTTTAAAACAGCTAAGAATATGTCAATAGTGACAAATTTTATCAGCGGCTGTGCACACCACTACATGCAAGCCTTTGTCATGTGTGCGTGAGCCCATGCACTGTCAAAAATTTTGAATGCGATTTAAAATTTAAAAAAAAAAAAACAATTAAAAAAAAACATTTTGTGGAAATAAATGCTTGTAGGAACATAAAAATAGTTTTACATCTGTAAATGAACTTGTTTGAATGCACTTGGTAATTGTTTTTCGTTTTTCTACTTCGAAATAAACGAAGCAAGCCAAGTTGAAAATATTTCGTCTGTTTCATTTTTCTTAGCATGTACAGTTTGATATTTTTCGAGTGCTCTGATCGGTTGATTTTTTTCAACTGAGAAATTTTTTGTTCTCTGCTTTTTGTGTAGCTAGTTTTTACGCTCGCAGCTCCATGGAGCTCTCTTGTGCACAACTTTTTATCAGTGATTGAGTGATCTATGAAAAATGAGCAATGGTTTGAAACTAATGAGCATTGTTTTAATTAAAATCATCGAAGAAATAGGCAAACAGCTTACCTGAATTGTAAAAATCTGATAGATCAGAAAAAACCGGAAAGATAATTATACATTTGATGCGACCTATTGTTATCGGAAAGAATGCCAGTCTACATATACAATTTTAATAAATTCCAATGCTGATACTTGCGATTATCTTGCGACTTCATGTTCGTACGTTGCAGTACCAAAGCGTTTCTTGCTAGTTGTACAGCACTGAAAATTAGTGTTTGAAACTTTTGGAAATAAAACATTTATTTAACGTGTATATTAAATGCGAAATAGAAGGAAAAAAAGGTACACTACGAAAAAAAATCGGGTCTGCGCAAATATATATTTCATATATTTAGCGTATTGATTCTAATAAAGTTTTATATCCCACACACGTAGTGTGAATAGTATTACAATTTTGTCATGGAGTTTGTAACGCATTGAAGGAAGACATCGGAGGTCCCACAAAATACATATTCTTCATCGGCTCGCGGATACGAATAGAACTAGTCATATGCATCAGTCTGTTTATCCATCTGTCCCTGTTGCTATCTCTCTGTCCTTTGTCCGAATGAATCAAATATATTTGCTCAGTTTTTAAGATATCGATCTGAAATTCTAGGCTAGGCATATATCGCCACGTCGACTTTTAGGGATTTTGGAGGAAAAACTTTTTCAGTACAGTTACTACGAGTATCAACTTAAAACTAGATATTGTGACCTCTTATGAACTGAAGCTTCACATACTTCTACTAAAGATATCCTTTCATTCATACCAGTCATACCAGTTGGGCGTGGTGAAAGATCACGATGTGAATATTGAAAGAAGTATGATCTTCAAAGCGTTTTACACTGTCGTAGAGGAGTTAGAAGTACTGTGTTTCGAAAACATAATATAACAGATACCGTTTGAAAGGGGACAAAATTATCTTACGAATGACTTACAATATATTTAAGTCAAATAATGATGAAATGGAGATATAAACAAATAATATACTATGTGTTCATTGTAAAACAAAATTCATTATACATAATGCAAGTGATGAAACAATATTACTCTAGTTTCTAAGAAAAAGAATGTAACAAAAAAGTACTAAACAAAGGATAGTGATTCTAGCTATGCGAAACTAATAAATTTCGAACTTTACGATTTCAATTCATATGCTGAATGTCAAGTAAACTTAAAACACAGAAATATTTCAGAAATTTAGAAACGGAATAGGTTAACGAATTCTCCGGTGCTCAATCTTACATAAATTGAGAACCGGTAGAGACCTGAGAACTTCATCTATTTTCTAATTTGTTAATACCATAACTTCTATGTTTAGCACTTTGAAGTCGACCTTTGTAGACCTCTTTTCAAAACGCATACAAAAATGTTAACATTACATATACTTTATGGGGTCCACCATACTTTTCTTCAATCGAGGCCAAATCGCTTTTGATTAATTATTTTGTTTTGGAAAATCTCAAATTAAAAACATGAAAGCTATTTTCATACACAAATATAATTTATATTGAATTATAACATAGATTTAATTTAAATACTATTTTCATGTAGCATTTTTAAATCCAACTTCCATTTTTCATTTGATTCAATTTTGATTATATTTTTTCCAAAGCTCCATGGTGGACAGTTCCAAAACTTCATTTTGCCGCAAATTATTTATTTTAACTTTTTCAAGATCTTTTAAGATAACCAATTCTCAAGAGTAACTTTTAAACAAAATAATTTTGAAATGTCTGCGATTGCAGAGCGGTAATTCATTCAATATTATGGGCACTGAAAGCAATATTCATTTAAACTAGCATGCTTTAAAATTATAAACCAAAAGTGAACTTACTGGGAGCCAATTAAAGTCAAATTTGCGTATAAGTTTTCAACACATTTCATAATTTGCACATTATATTTGCAGGGATTCTTGCAAAGTTTGCAAACATTGAAATCTTCCAAACCCAATTGGCAGCAAACCAATTCGGCTAGTTTTAAATTGTAATATTCGTCGTCGGCATTAAGTTCTTCATAATGTAATAAATCTGGTCGGAATTCATATATAATGGCACAGAATGCCATCCCATTCGCCCACGAAAGACTAAAATCGTTTATTTTTAAGCCATATTTTTTGGTGCGCTCCTGACACCATTTAAGCAGTTCCGAACGGCGATTGCCAAATGTTTTCCCAAGCGATTCTATGGCAATAGTCTTCTTCGTATTTAATGGAATATTTTCGATGGATGGCAATGCACTCTGCGCCATTTCATGCAACTCCTTCTGGACATCATGTATCGCACTGCTCTCCTTTTTTTCTTCCATGGCCTTAGCTAGTTTTTGCTCCAAGTTTTTGATACGTTCCAGTAGCTGACTTAGCTCAGTGGCAGAAGTTATTTCAACTGCCGGATCGTGGCTTAATCGTTGTTGACGAATTTTATAAATATATTGTTTGTTTTTTGTATTATCGCTTTTTGTGCGCTCTAGTTGTTGCAGAGTCTCTTTAAGCTCTTGTTGACTTTTTTGCAATTGTAGATTCATTTTCTCCGCTTCTTGAATCCAGTACATTGAATCCGTGCCCAACGATTGTTTCGATGTCATAATAGCAAACTGTTTTTCACTGCGCCTAATGTGCGCACTTAAGCGAAGTACATCCAATCCCATAGTGCAATTGTTCTCTTCCATAGGCTGTTCAATAGTCGACGGGAGTGGTTCATCGCCTTTTCCCATTTTGAACACTTTTGTGCATTCAAAGCTTTCGAAAGTGAATTTTGATGCACGCGTCTCCATTAGCTTTAAATGAATCATTTTTGGTGAAACATTATATTCGCTTTGCTCGTTAAAGTTAGAAGCACTATCTTCAGCAGACCTCTTCGCATTGAATCCGAATGATTCTCTAAGCGAGCTATTAGGCAGCTTCTCTGCAGACTCCGACTCTATCGGTTTGTCCAAACGCTCTTCTGCACCGGGTTTAACAGAATGAAGGCATTCTAATTCTTGTTCTTTCGCTTCAACTTCTGTGGTAAATATATCATGGTGGTTTTCTCCATCTTCGAATTCGCTATCTGAGGCCTGTTTCTGGCTATGCGCTGCCAACTGAAAGTGTAACAGTTTTTTTGTGCAGTAATCCTCAAACTCCTCATCGAATTCATGCAATGTCTTTATCAACTCCGCATATTTCTTATCCCATTTGTCGCTTATGTTGACTACTTCATTAACATCTGCATGCGATACGGAACGTTGCTTAATTTTTTGTTGTGTAACCAACTCAAATTGTTTGTACTCATCCAGAAGTTTACTATAGACTATATTGAACCACAAACAGACAATTAGGTTAGCATCAGTTGTTAAAACAGATACCAAGGCACACTTACTTTTATTTAGGTTACCTATTGATAGTTCTATATTATCCGAAACCACCAGCAAAATTGGTTGAATCAGACATGCTATTCTAGTACTTCCTTTTTCAAGCAAGCAATTAATTCTTCCTTCATTCTCGCTGCAATTTTTGATATCTTCAATTATTTGCAGAGCTTCCTTGAGGCGATCTCTAAAATTGCTCTTCGGCGAAACATCATTCATACTTTAAGAAAACAATTTATTTGGTTTCTTCAGTAAAAAAAATATGTGTCTATTTTGGAATATTTTTGAGTGAAAATATATTATTAAATTAACTTCATGCCTGACTTTCCACGCAAGTAAAACTTGTTTTTAAAAAATTTGAAAAGTTTTTGTATGTTATTTAAAGTGTTTTTGAATAGATTTGCAATTTGTATGAGTGTAATGGGATTGTTTAATTTTAAAATATACATTGCGCGCTCCCCAAAGGTCAATACGTCCGAAACAAATGCAGGCAAGAAGTTAACCTATTTCTTAAATTGAAGCGTCTTAAATTTGGAAAAAAAATGATTGTAATATCTCTTATGGGATTAATGAGCAAGTGGAGAAATGTAGTTAACCAAAAAAAAAGTGTTGCACAATTTTGGGATAATTTAATAGGAAGAAAGTCATTAGGGTCGAGTTTAATCATTATCCATGAAAATAGATAAATATGCGAATTGCGGCAATAAAATGTATGGCCAGCATTTACGCTTTTTATTATGGTGAAAACCTGTGATGCATTGAAATTTATTGCTGACATGCGACAAGGAGTCGCATTTACTTCATTGGTTCACCTGAGTCGATGTTGAAATGTAAAACATTAACAAGACTTTTCCCACAACTCCTTATACTTATTCTGTTACAGTGAAAAACTTGTAGAATGTTTAAAATTGGTTTTTATGACGCCATTCTATAATTTATATTCAAAAGATTTTCCGCATCAATAGACAAAGGAGTTGTTCTGTCGATGAAATATAAGCCATTTGGTCTGGCATCTTATTGCTGTTTTATCGCAATGAAATATACTAAACAATACAAATATAAATACAAATACAAATAATAAAATACAAAATTTGTGCGCTTTATTTTCTTCGCGCGCGATTTACGAAGTAATTTTTCACCTCCGATACGCAGCACTGAGCTGAGCTGAGCTGAGTTGAGTTGAGCGAGTAATGGCGATATGCCCACCTGGTTCCATTTTGTTTCACGCTGGCATAAACACTGGTTTTCTGCAGTGTTTTCTCTACTTTTCCAGCTGCTGCTGCTGTTGCTGTTGAACTCTGACACTCACAGGCAGACGGAACATTTTGTCCTTACATTTCAGTTCACTTTGGAGTTTTCGAAACACGTGCATTCACTTAAAGTCACATAAAGTACAATTTTAAAGTCGCATTTTGCGCTGAGATTTTATTTATGTTCCCAGCGCATTTTAATGCTCAGCAGTTTCATTGCACATAAAATATTATTTATGACAATAATTAATTTTTACTTTTCAGCATGACACGTAAACGTTTAGATTTGCCGAAAGCATTAGCGCAAAATTATATCGCATTTATTCGATAAACGATGCTCTAATTAAAGCCATTGATTCTCACGATTCGGACAGCTTCAAAACAGCTGTAAAACGAATTACTTATTTGGTTTCATTAATTGCTCATTGCAGGTGATTACGTGTTCAGTGCTATTTGCACGATTCTACAGCAGAATCTGTTGACATTCTAATAACTCAGTACGTGTCTAGTACTTTTTATGTGGTGTTGGTTTATTAAAGCAATATGTGGGTTTGCTAAAATGTAGGTCACACTTTACCTTGAATAATAGTTTGAATTTGCAGCGTATGACAAAGTTCTCTACTATCTATTTGTAAGGACATTCAACTCGATCTATATTCACTGCGTTAGGTAAGCGACCTAATACACTAGATGTCTCTTCGTTACGATGATAAGGCTTTAGCTTTAGGTTGCATACTACCGATACAGTTAGTATATTTATACTCGGCTTATTATCACATGGCTTGTAAGGCTTTTCCATTGCTAAATGTGCATTTAAATATATTAACATGAGAGTAGCAAAATTCCAATCAAGAAAAAGTAGTTGGTCCTGGGAGAATGGAAAATGTATAGGCCACATTCCTTAGATTGTCAATAGTCATAAAAAATGTTAAGAATATAAAGAATGTTGGCCAGTGGAAAAGACTTTATTAAAGTATAAACGATCGACAACTAAATATACCTTTTCTTAGGAAATATAGACTAGTAAATAAGTTAGTATGTAAGGTATAAAAATAAACATATCGTATGCATAGGCAAATAAAACAAGTGAGAATGTGACACTTCATTTTGCCCGACAGTTAAATACCCTTTACCAAATAAAAAAATAAGAGAAAGCGATAACTTCGGTAGAACCGAAGTTTTAATACTCTTTTCATACATCTAAAAACGAATAGTGTAATTCTATATTTCAAGAATTCTTTCCGTATTTTTAAGTGATTTGAAAAAACCACAAAGAGAGCGGTTGGGTGTATATGGGGACTATCTTTTGGGCGGGACACGAAGTATCTATATCCAATCTCAGATCGATATCAGAAAAACTGACACACTAGTCTTGCTTCACACATACAGGGGACAGACAGACACACATGCCTAGTGCGATCTATCTTGAACACAGGTCGTCTTCCAGTGTTTCCCAATGATGATGTCATTAACATAAGCACAACAGCAAAATTTCTTGGCCTGACACTCGAAAAATGGCGTAATTTGCAACGTTACATAAAGCTTAAAGGAAAGTAGCTAGATCTTAAACTTTTCAAGATTAACAGGCTACTGAATTCAAGATGGCAAATGCGTTCAAGAAAGAGGGTCTTGCTGCGCAAGACAATAATAAAGCCGGTATGTACCTCTGGCATACAGCTCTGGGCACGGCTTCCAACTCTAATGTGAGCATTCTGCAAAGGTTTCAAAACGAAGTTCTTGCGTAGCTTCGTTGGTGCACCATACTATTGTATATCTAAATTGCATTTACTGTTGAAAGGAAAGCGTTGCATGGACCTAGATGCTATCCAAAAAGTTCATACCGACATCCTGAGGGCCATCGATGGCAATAACTCCGCTTTTAGTAGATCAAGTTTTCTGAGGGACATCGATGGTAATAACTCCGCTTCTAGTAGATCAAATTTCATGAGATTTATTACTGAAATTAATGAAAGCCTATCTTTCCTATCTTTAAGTCATATATTGCACTATTCCAAAAGTTCTCCCTACTTTGGATGCACCAATTTGGGTTTTCTAAAGAACTCAATCAAAGAAACGTACAAACTATTTGATTAAACAAATTTAAGGAAAAATTATTTTTGAATAGGTGGACCGATAGTCTTGATCAATATTCTTTTTGGTGGCCAAAGTAAACAACAATTAAATAATAAATAACCTACCCCTACTAGAGTTTTGCGTAAAACACACGTTTGACATATACTTACTAAAATCTCTATCCTTGTTCTGAGTTGGTACTGAAAAAATATTGGTGACCAAAAACGTATTGTTTCCGCCAGTTGTAAGTTGTGGTGAACTTGGTTCGATACAAGCAACTAGTAAACCTTATGAACCTTAAAACAAACAGTATTTCGATTCACTAACTATTCAACCGTGTTTGTCTCGTCCGTCGCTTTCTCACTTTAACTAATGCGCTAAACTTTCTCCATATGACATATGAATGAATGAATATTCTACATTTCAAGATCATTTTAACTGTCTACAACACATCTCGTTAGGACACATCAGTAAGAATCGCATTAGTTCTCGTGCTGCAGCCGTATTGATGGTGGCTTTCATCATTTGCCATTAACAGTGATATAAAAACATATTTTTAACCAGAACGGAGGAGAGACCGAAAAAGTAACATAGTCCCTAGATCTGACTCATACAGATTCCATTTATTTTTTTCTGTTTGTGTGTAAACTGTACCCTACATAGAAAGACTTCAGTTTTATCAATCTGGCAGTAAATAAATAAGATTTTTTTTGCCTTCTTGTTAATAAATTTTATGTCCAATGACACAGAAAATTGTTGAAATCATTTTGTGTTGTCTTCCAATGCGGAACAACAAAAATTCATTTATTATGAGTTGGCAATTAATGAACTGGAAATGCTTTAGCATGAAATAATTGCTGAACGCATCCGTTTATATTTTGTAATTTACGGCAAATCAATAAAACATTTTATAGACTTGTTTGTCTTAATTCGCATAAAATATGGCATTGGTTTATATTATTATGCACAGTGATTATGCAATTCATTAATACATAATCCAATATTAAAAAGTTTTTCGTTTTTACTTTCATTGAATTTTGACATAAATGTATCTGAATTAGAACAGTATGCCAGTACGCCTTTCAAAATTTCAAAGTTAATATTATACAAAACAAAAAGTAGTGTGTATTTTCTGGTGTACCTGCACCAACTTTGCCGCAATCCAAATCTTTTGTGAAAATATGGCACAAGCTGGTGCCCCAATATCGTCAACAACAACGGCGTTGAATTCGCGACGCATTGAGATGGATATTGTCAAATTGCGTGCATCCGGTTGCGAGTTGGAAGTGCAAGTGGGAAATGAACCTACTGCGTTGCATGTCAAATTTCACGGCCCTTTGGATACGCCATATGAAGGAGGCATTTGGACCATAAGAGTAGTGATGCCACTTCGTTACCCATATATACCGCCCGAAGTAAGGTTCGTGAACAAGATATATCATCCAAATATTGATTATGCCCAGGGAACAGTCTGTCTGAATGTATTTCGAGAGGCTTGGTCACCAATGTACGATCTGCTGAATATTTTCGAAACATTTCTGCCGCAACTCTTAAGAAATCCAAATCCAATGGATCCATTGAATCACTTAGCTGCCAAATTATACTGTGAATCACTGCAGAAATATAAGGACCATGTTGTCGATTTTGTGAAACGATTTGCAAAACCACAGCCTCAAATTTCACATGCAGTTGAAATGAAAAAAACTTCTTTGGAAGGGCAACCCTTGGCAACTGAAAGCAGTAGTGATGAGGAGGATGACGAGCACTAGTTCCTGTTTATTTTGTTTCCTAGTTTTTGTTGTTTCGCATTTTTCGGAAGAGCAAACCTTGGCAACTGAAAGCAGTATTGATGAGGAGGATGACGAGCACTAAAAGGAGTACGCGAAGCTACTACTACAATTGTACATTAAAATTCCACTAAATAAATTTCGTTCAGTAGATCATAAACTGAAAAACTTTACTTAATCGATTCGAACGACTGGGTTTAATGGCCAATAGTGTTTTTCGTTAAAAGTCATCATGCATAAAATATACTCATAACTTAATTTCGCATGAAATTCATTTACTAGTTTTAATTATCGACTCAAGATATTTTCAAATTGCTTGCGCTAACAAGTATCTACAACGGCATTGTAAAGCGTCGCGTCTGTGTATCTTCAAGCGTCACAGGATTCGCGTTTGCTTCGCTTTTGTCCTTTGTCCTTTGTCGCTGTCGCCGTCGCCGTCGCCAGTAGTTCGCATTAATTCGCCGTTAATTTCATGAGATAATCACATTTTACAACATAAAAGCTTCGGCGACCATATTGTTTTAATTCCAGATAAGATATTTAATGGCTTCCATTAACTTTTTATTTATGCACTCGCGCATCATAATTAAAAGCAAGTGGCACTGGTTTCATGACGCTCTAGAGGCATTCAGCAATATTTTATTCTTAACTCAGTTGCTATTTTTAGCCTTAAGTAACTTTTGTTTCGTTAGTTTTAAAAATCACAAAGTTTCGAAAATTACGCCTAAAGATTAGTTCGCTGGTAATCTTGAAAATATAACTTTACCAAAATATTTGAAAGGTTATCTCACATCCCACCTATTATTATTGGCATCCAACGAAACGAAAATAGTTAGAAAAGTATTTTCGCGAAGCTATTGAAAAGTTGGCAGTCACAGTAAAGTCGAAGCACCTGATAAGTAAAAACAATTTCCAACACGTATATATAAATCATATAAAGGACTTTTCAATAGTTGCATCCGAATTTTGATAGCTTATTGCACTTTAGTTTCAGATGGCAACACTGATATTCTTCAACGTTTGTATGCTGTCATTATCGCCATTTTACCGTGGACCGTTATGCCATTCAAAAAGTCCAACCGAGTGGTCAATTGAACGAATTATCGCGAAATTTAAGGAAAGCGGTTCGGTTGCTGATCGAGCAGTCCCTGCACAAAGCCGAAACGTGCGATCAAGCTTGATTATTGCTGCTGAAAACCCAAACATCTCGATTTCTCGTAGTGCACAAGGAGTTATGCCAACTCTGCGACCTTAACTTGGTGTATTTAGCAAAAGGACTTCAGCATACATCCGTATAAGAATCAACGCCACGATTGTACGCTAATTGGAATACCCTTTATAAATTTTTCGACAGCCCTACAAGATGAACAGCGGTGTCGGTATGCCAGTCTGTCAGTGTAACTATATCTTTCTTTCTCTTGCCCTCGCTCTCTCTCTTTCTCTCTCTCTCTCTCTCTCTCTCTCTCTCTCTCTCTCTGTGATCTTCATTTGCTAATTGGGCATAACTGCATACTATTCTATGAAAACTTGCTTCCAATTTTTATCTGTGGATGTTTTACGCTCAATATATAGCCAAACCTGTATACGGTGTACTCGTATGTGAAATAAGCTCAGAGTCCGGCCCGTCGCCGCGTGATCATTAAAGTATTCAGTAGATGTCGGTACAAGTACTATTGCCATAACGCAATTCAATATTCAATTCATTCTATCGAATATTTATTAATTTTAGAGCTGTCAACTTAAACTAGATACAGAGGTTTGTATGTCGAAAGGTTTTTAGTATACCAACTATAGTGCATACCACCTATAGAAATCCACCACCCACTTTGCAATTATTTTTTTATTTTTATTTTTAATACTCGTATCCGAATTTACACACCATAGTTATTATTTGGGCTCTTATGTTCTTCTGTAATTTATGTCCTGTTCTTTGGGTCTGCAAGAATATGTTGTTGTAAAAGGGGCACCCGAGCAGAGCTAGTCTCTCCCTTCTGTGAACTGGAGCATATTACGTATTAAACTTAGGCTTGTGGAGTTTGTTTCTATTTGTCAGAGTGGTGAATGAGGAATTCCATCAGAATATATACTCGTATGTAAGCTGTTTTTTGGTCCAGTAGAATGGGTGCATGGTTGTAATTTTGGCTCGACTACATGATGCGATGCATTGATCTTTCGTGTAGCGTTGCATAGCTTAAATCTTATAATGTCACAATGACATTGACATAATCTGTTAAATAAAAAAATCGATAATGGTTTCAACCGATAACAAAGTATCGCACGTCTAAATGGAATATATTAAATGTGACCAACCATAGAAGCGGAGAGAGAGCATCGTCCGTATGATTTTAACTAGGTATGCATTAACAATAATATGTGTGGAGGACATTATTAAAAGCAGCCATTTGTGTGTTTTCTTCCTCGTTTCCTAACAATTTTTCGAGAACTGAAAGTAGAGAGTAGAGGACTGTGTCTGTTACTGTATTCATGTTATTACTTAGAATGAAGCGACTATTAATTATAGTTACAATGTAATCGACATAAATTGATTATTTGCAATTGATTTGATTAAGTACAACACAAAAATAAATTTTTTTTACTTTAAAAATATTAAACTGTAGAAATATCGAACAATTGATTATGCGATTAATGAAATCCATCATTTCAAATCCATTAATTAGCCGCAAAATAAATATTTTTAAATATTTTTATCATTTACATTTAACTGAATTCCTAAATCTACACATTTTTGCTCTTTCAATGTAAACGAATATCTCAAATTTAATGGTCTGCAGCCAACTGGCTCCTGAGCGACTGCACAATTGACAGTACGTGTACATATACAAAGCAAAAGAGAAAGAAAAGTACTTTCTTTTTCACTTAGTTGCGTGCAGCAGTGCATATCACACGCATACTATTCCAAAATGCGAAAGTATGCATGTGCCTATCTATGCTCTAATTCATAAGCTCACATGCTATTTATAAATCAATGTAATTCCAAATGGTAGTGCCTCCATTATTGCATTACTCAAATCAATTGTCAGATAAAAACCACAAATATTGTTGACTTAATGTCTACTTTGAGTAGCTTTGTCTACACGTTTACTCTTAGGAAAAATCTATACCACTATTCTTCAACATTCAACCCACAAGCTGAAATATTTACAATTTCAAAGCAAAATGGGGCAGTTTGTATTACGCATTCAGCTGTAAATAATAATTTAATGGTGATAATTACTACTCAACAAGTACTTTGTATGTCAAACACAGTAAGTAGTAAGCATTTATTGCATGCAATAAACTGGAATAATTCTGTTAAAAAAAAAAAATAAATAAATAAATAAATTCAGCAAAAGAAATCGATTGAATAAAAGAATTTCAAGTTAAAGTAAGGAGATAATTGGCTTTGTTCATCAAGTATATCACTTCCGTGCTGATAAATAGCTTTAACAAAACTGAAATTTAGAAATGACAGCATCTAGTAGTTGTTATGGCACAAATCCAACATATAACGTGGCAAAGCAAAAATTGGGCACAAAATTTGCATATCAAACTTGGAGAGACATGTTTGAGTATTTGTAGTTAAAGTACCTATGAGCAACATATTTCGTATGAAAATAACACAGAAAATTATATGAAATATATGTAGTACGAGTAACGCAATAGAAACCAGAACACGTCCCTTTGAAAATGAGTTGAATTTGTTTTAAGTGCGCGTGTGATAACTCACAACTCACAAAGAGGCAAATTTAAGAACTCGAAACGAGAACAACATTACACCACAAAATGTGAAGTTTTTTATTACATTTTTCAGATACGAACTATAATGCAAAAACATTTCCTTCTTCAGATGTGCTACAGCAACTTTAAAAGTAGTTGAGTAGTTAAGCCGCTTTTGCAATTAGGCTTTGAAGCACTCAAACTATACAGTACTCAACGTGCAGTTGGTTTTTGATGCCAATTTCGGTTGATAATTGTAAGAATTTAATTTAAATTATCATTTTACCATAATTCTTGGAAAATAATTAAAAAACGTTGTGTGGAATGCAGCATATATCGGTCATTTTAGTAATAAAAATAATTAGTATTATTGAAAGCATAGAGCATGCTACATTTTCTTGCTCTTGAAAAAGTTGTTCACCACATTGGGTACACGTACGAGTTTTTATCTTGTATTTTATATGGCGACACTATTAGCTCAAGAAGATGAGCGAACTGTTGTCTGCAAATGTCTCTCCATTTACATAATATACAATAGTACAAGTGTGACTTTTTCACCCAGGTCAATTAAAACATCAACGCTTTTAATTACTTGATTTCAGTCTATTACTGGTGAATTCAGTACCGCAAGAGCGCATGACTATCTGATAATTTATCATTAAGAGCTCGATTTTCCCTTCTCCAGCACCAATGGCAAGAAATTTTACTTAAAACATGTATGGACATAGCTTATTGTTAGGGACTTCTGAAACCAATGGTTCTTGTTCCACCGTTTCCAGCTTTAATTCGTCAGTAAATCAAGTATGTCAACCCTCACTATAAAAAGGCTTCGTTTTGTCAGAATTGTCAGACACATATGGAGACTAGTTTTGGTAGTGTCGCATGTGATAGGCGCATGATAAGGCTATTCATTAATGGTTCTAAAATCTTGAAGTGAAGTCCACTTGGAACCTAAATCAACCTTTTGTTGAAGCTTGCTCACCAGACTTTCTGCGTCAAACGAGAATTAAGTCTTGGTACCTCCAGTACAAGCTTTTCAAGATGGAGTTTAATTTTCTTAGTGAAGGAACCAGCAGTGTTTTTATTGTATTTGTTGATAATCATTTGCTTTTACATCATCCGTTCAAATAGTTTTTGTCTATCCCAGCCAATGATGTAGATAGTAAAGTCATAAGCATAGCCTTACTAATGAAGAAATTCATCAATAACTACTGTCAATAAAACGTGAGAAGATACAATTGTGAATCTTATTAATGTTGTTTAACCTTATAGCCTTATTCCTGCTGATCATAACATTTTCTACAGCTTCAAAATCACACATTTTTAGCGATGGTCTGACATTGACAAAAGTACTCAACATGACGTTGGATGGCACTTGTAAGATTTAACCAAGTTTGTTTGGGGAGAGGTAGAGGGTTCCTTTTAAAAAGGAAGAAGAAGTAGGGGAATGGGTAAAGGGGGAAGGAAAAGGTGAGTGTTGGGAAAAGGGTAGAAGGGAAGATGGGCAGGGTGAATAGTGAATAGGGAAATGGAAGGTAGAGTATGGGATCATAGGGAAGGAGGGGTAATGGGAGAGGGAATGGCAGTAACGCGCTGGGTACCATTTAAGATAGAGGGATGAAATGTTGTACACATGTGAATAGGATCGAAGAGGGCAGGGAAAAGGGTGGTAAAGTAAGGATAGATAGCGGAAGGGGGCATAGGAATGGGGGCAACGTAACGGGTGGTTATAGAAGGGGTGGAAGGGACAGGAAGAGGGGTAGGAGAATTGGAGCTAGAGTACAGAGGGCAGTGGAAAAGTGGGACAAGGGGATGGAGTGGAAGGGGATGGGCAGAACGACGTCTGCCAGGGTACAGCTAGTTATTAATATTTTAGTATATCGAAATAATCGCTCATCGAACTATAACTTTTCATAATCGACAATATTTTGTTAGTGTTCGAAAAATAATTCAAAATGTATTCATATTCAAAATTGAGCACAAATACTGAAAAAAATACTTGAGTGGTTTAAAAGTTTGGTAGAACTAAGTATCAAAGTGATTTATTCTTACCTAGTCACAGCTTACAACCGTCTATCTTCCCTTCAAAACGACTAATACTTCGTGCAACTTGCACGAAGTAAAATCAGTAAAATCTACCGAGAATATATTTATAATAATGTAAAATTTTATAAGGCCGACGGGAAAATAGCCACGCAAGGCGTTTGTTCGTAATGTTCGTAACGTTTCCACAATTGATAATATAATATTGCAACTCTGCATAATAAGCACAAGTAGCATAAACTACAATTGTTGTTGTAGAGAACTCTTTGAAAATAGAACCCTGAATCATTAAAAAAAAAGTATTTTTCATGTACAACAAAACACGAATTAACGTTTACGTGAAAAAACGTTAACTTCGGTCGAACAGAAGTTCTAATACCATTCACTTTCCTTTGACTTCAAATCGTATTGTACAACTTTAAGCTGGATAGTGCGTTTGTATAGGAGCTAAAGCACAAAGTAGGCGTGGCATATCAATATGGATAGTGCATAAAGTTTGAAAAAAAGGTTATAGACCGGATTTCTGCCAGTTACCAGAAAAATTAGTCAAAAAGAAACAGAAAAAGAAGCGCAACAACTATCATTCCGACAGACGGACATGGCTAGATCGACTCGTCTTGGCGAACTGATCAAGAATATATATATACTTTATGGAGTCTACGATGGCTCTTTTATTACGTTACAAACTTTCATATGAAAACACCCGCGCATAAAAAATACCACATCAAATTTCAGCTTGATATTTATTGTAATAATTTTTAAAATAGAAACCTAAAAGTGGGCGTGGAATATCTATGGGGTTTTGTCAAATATGTTGAAAATTTATACAAAAAAAAAAACCTTTATAACATTCAGACAGACATACAGGTATGTAACAAATATGTCTAGATCGACTCATTTTCTTCAATACACTACAAACATTCAGACAAACTGATAATACCCTTTTTTTTAAGGGTATATAAACTATAAAATACAAAACAAATAAACAAAAAACTCGCTAAAAAGTTTTCCAAAATGAAACTTTTCTGAACAGCAGGAAAAAGTTTACTACAAGTATTTTGTGCTCCATGAAATTTCAGTATTTCAGGATTAGAGGTGAAACATTTAAAATTATATTTAACAGAACGGTATGAATGTCAAATTTCTGCGCTTTTGTTTTTGTTGCGAAAATGAAACACTTCAATGATGACTTTTTGAATCACTTGAAATGTGCTAAGGTAAATGGAGCAATGGAAAACTTTGAAGTGAAATTATGAGAATGCATGCCGGAACACGTTCCTCACACACATAATGCCATCATTATCACCAAAGTATTCATGTGCAGGATATAAATATTCATATAACTTAATCGGTTTATGGTCTACGGGTAATTGAATGCAGTTCTCACGTTTTCTTAACTTTTGTTGCGCTCGAGGGTGGTTTAATACATTACTAAAAATTGATATGTAAAGAAAATGGATAATGTTGTTAATATATATTGGTAATAATTGTTTAAATTTTGATACATTTTTTTGTACTTACACGGTTTTTAAAAATTTTCTTTGGCAGAGGAAACTGGTATCAAATCGTGACACAAACGGAGCTAAAAAAGTGTCATCGTCTTAACTACCTTGGCAAATGGGCAACCGACAAATGCAGTTGCGGAATCACAGCCCATTGCTTTTTACATTAACTGTCGGTGCGAACAAATTGGAGCAGCTGAGAGAGTAAATTTTATTTTGCTTTATTCAAGAAAATTGAGTACGAATCGTACTTAAAACTTTTAAAAAAATTTCAGATGAAAACAAGAATTTAAAACATTTTTTTAGAATGTCTTGTTTTTCTGTGTATTAACATTATGTTTGAAGAGTGTAAATTCTTATCTCAGCAACTAATTAAATGGGACCATTGAAGGCTCATTGCAGATAACCTTAAAAATGATTATAAAAAGTTTTTTTTTTTGGCTATATTAAGGAATGCATTTGAAGATTTGCTTCATTTAAACTGCAGTTGTGGAGCAGCTTTCAGCACTATATAAAATAATGTGAATTTGGTTTATTTCGCTATTTGGGTTTTGTAAAAATCAAATTGTTTGCGTGGTAAGCGTAAAATGGTTTACTAATATTAAATTTAATTATGTCTTGAATTCACACTTTATAGAATTTGTTTGTAGAAAACACATAATGTCCAAAAACTCTGTCCAGGTGTGGTGAAAAGTGTTATTATTTTTGATCGCATGAGGTAAATTATTTCAATATAGAAATTATTTCAATATATAACGAATTTTAATTGTCTCAGCTATCTTGGTTTAACGGTTTAATCGTTTAAAATGAAAAAATCTAAGAAAATCTTCATACGTTTCAGCTCTGCATTAGCATTAAGCTGCAATAAATATAGAAAGCTTACTTTCAAAGCTCACATTAGTGCACTCACACAACAGCATCAATTTGTAATTATTAGGCGAAAAAGTATCCTCTTGGAGCATATGATCATATTTTCTTCATTAGCACACTCACACATCAGCGACGACTCTGTATATGTAAATGAGAGAGCAGCGGCGAAGCGATAACAGTGCAATGCAATATATTTAATTAGAACAGGCATGAGTGCCTTCTCAAAGTCAGCATACGAACTTTCACACCAATATCCCATCGAGGCATATAAACAGACGCACATATTCATCTCAACTGTGACATAGATGAACTCAAAGAGAACAACCTAAGTGTAAGCGTATGTGTGTACTCTTCATACTGCTAAAACAGAACTGCTAAAACAGACCGATGCACAGTGGTCCTAAATCGAAAAAAATTATCATAAATCCAAACTGTCATGTGTTCTGGTTTTTGAGGTTTTGAGATTTTTGATGTCGCTCATTACGAATCCGATGTACAAACTTTCGAAATCAAAGTGGCGAACTTATAGTTTGAATAGTTATTGAATCGAATTTGAAGTAACTGATTACGAATCTAATATAAATTTTTGCATAAACTAAATAATGTGCAGATATTTTTTGCTAATATTGCTGCATAATGTAATTCGATCATTTTCTATGACAATGTGTCCCACTTTTGCACTAATACATAAACTTAGTACTAAATACTCTAGTAATTCAAAAAAGTTATCAACCTCATCAAATTATTAACTATGAATTGAAACTGAGATTTGAGAGTTCCAAGCCTTGACCAACAAAATTTGCGAATTTACTAAGAAATATGCGATAATAAAAGATAGAGCAATCTTTTAAACCTACCGCCTATAATTTCTAAGAATGCAGCTCATGAATATTATTGTTTTTCAATCTAAAAATATGTAATATACGCTATACAGATAAGAATTATCTCTTAAAATGTTCGTTTGAATAACAGATTTTCTGATTCACGCAACAGTCTATATTTATTTGTGAGCTTCAATACATCGTTTAATCTTTGAAAAACTAATGTCTGCTGTTAAACTCTATTTTGTGCAATTTTGTGTGCTTCTAATTGGATGCACTCAAGCTCATTTTGGTAAATAATATATAAATTATATTGTTAACGAATTACATTATTGTTTATGGTTTTACTCTAGTAGTCGATAACGATTCTGATTGTCCAGCGGGCTTTGATGAAATCGAACAGAAATGCTACAAAATCGAAACAACAAAGGCAAGAAATTGTATATTTATGTACACTAGTACTATATTTCCACCAGACGACTCATTCGAACGCAATCTAGGAATAATTTTTTATATTTTGCGTTTATGCGTTTGTTGTTATTGGTATTTCAACGCATGCCAATCACAATAACTGCATATAAAGTGACACAAAGTTACCAAAATATTAGTGTATATAAATTAATACACGTAATCTCCTATCTCTTTCGCAAGCTATCGTTTAATATTTGTGTACATGTGTTTGTATTTCATGTAAAACTCATGTGAGTTACATTTGTTGTGTGAGTGACAATTGTTTAAGTCTCTTACGCTCAAAATATTCAACCAATTTTGATAAAATCTATGTATATTGCGTACATTAGCAAATTAGGTATATTTAGTTGTATACTGTGAGCGTAGCAGCCGTCACAAAAAATTCGTTAGCCTGTTATTATAATATAAGTAATATTGAAATTGAGAATCTTTGTTGTTTTGAGATTTAAATCAGATAATACAAAAAACAATTAAAACAAAAATGTAAGTCGAATAAGACATGACATTCATGCCAGTACCACAAAATGTGGCAACACTCAACGGAACAAATGGAAAATCAGATTTTATTAAATTTATAGGAGTAGATTCTTTTTTTCTCATCTGATTCTTTTTATTTTTATTAAGTTCTCGTTCACCTTGATCTTATATAATCAAAATCTGTCTGAAAATCAATTGCATCTGTACCCCTAGTAGTATATATAAACAACATAACGTATATTTGGTATAATATAATGTATATTTATTATTTTTTTAAAGGCTAATTGGTTTGAAGCTGACCAGATATGTCGCCAGCTGAATGCTGAATTGTTGACTATCGAAAATGAGCAGGAAATGCTTGCTGTCAATGATTATCTTATAACGAAGGGTTGTACAAATCCTAAGGATTGTTGGTACTGGACTTCGGCCAATGACTTGGGTGAAGAAGGCAAATTCTTCTGGTGCAGCAATGGCAAGGAAATGTCCTACAGTAGATTCGATGTTGGTGAACCAAATAACCGTCGTAATCGCGAGGACTGTGTTAATATTTGGTATACAGATTCTCGAAACCGCTATGAAATGAACGATAACAATTGTGAAAATCGTCAGATGTTTGTTTGTGAAATAAATCTTAGTGCATTGGGTTGTCAATTCAACTCAATTGAACTCAGCGATTCAGATGTGGATGAAATTTTAAAAGAATATAACATAATGCAGGCACCACGTTTGCCTTATTTTGTATACAGTATTGAATAGACTGTATAAAATATATTAGAAACTGTTACGAAAAATTTTGCTTTAACTAGCTGGTACGAGTAGTATAATAAAGTTATTTATTTGTGATCATTACAGAAATATTTTTTAGGTAAAAATGTATTATAGTCCTGCTCGCGAAAGTAAGAAAATAATCGGTAATTACTCGTGGCATCGTTTTCCAAACGATGCGAATAGCGATGTCAAATTGGCATAGATTCGTTTGGAAAACGAATACTTTGGTGAACGATGCAACGATCTCAATTTGGAAACTATGTAGTCATACTCGTGTTATGAATACAAACGTACCTGGCATCGGCGATGCAATACTTACTGGTGCAGTGCTCTAATATGTATATACGAGTACGTATTTTAAAACACATTATTATAAATTCTGTCAATTTTCAAGACTCTAGTTTCGTTGTTTGAATTTATGTCAAAACCAGTGAGAATTGGACTAAAGCTTTTAATTGGCAAATGCTTAAAGTCAGTTATATTTTGCATTTGATTTGGTTCACTGAAAAGTATTGCAAATGAAAACAAAGGGTTTCAACTAGATGTAAGTAGTGTCGAACTTGGTTCGATACAAGAAATGAACAAACCGTAAAAAAAAAAATTTTTTTTGATTTTGTTGACGCTAGAAATGACAAATTTGGTGTACCTTATATAAATTCTAATAAAATATTTTGTACCATATAGGTCCAAATCGGACCACTATCAGCTGCAGCCCCGGTACTGGTGTTTTTGTTCTTTATTGAGCTAGAAATGCCAAATTGGCCGAATATTACGTCAATCTTTCTATCTTAGATGGTACCCAGCGCGAGTTGCTGTCATTCCCCTTGTCATTACCCTACCTTCCATATGATCACTTACCCTACCTACCATCCCCTACCTCTCCTCTTTCACTGCCCCTCTTCCCCTTCTATCCCTTTCCTAACACTCACCTTTTCCATCCCCCTTTTTAAAAGGAACCCGACGCGTTGCTGCCCTTTCTCCTACTTCTTCTTCCCCCTACCACTCCTTCCCCTGCCTGCCCTCTGCCACACTTTCCTCATGCTCCTTTAAACTACCTCCAATTCTCCTACCCCTCTTCTCCTATCCCTTCCACCCCTTCTCCAACCACCGAGTAGATGTGCACAAAGAAAATGTTTTGCACAATTTGCAGCTATTTTGGCTTAAAACAAAATAATAAACTTCGCTTAAAACATAATAGCACTTATAATTCACCAATTGTTTTTACGAAGAAGATGTTCGAAATTTTCTAATGTTCAGCTCAACTTTCTTAATTTCTTCTTTCATAAGAACCTTCTCCTGACACAAAAACAAAAAAAGAATTAGCGAAATTGTTCCATCCGTTCACGCAGGATGCGATGACCAAAAATATAGATTAATTTTTATATATATATAGATAAATTCTAATTTTTCATCAATTCTAATAAAATAAACCTCATATATCTAGACAGGACCACTAAAGAATATAAAACTAAAACATACTAAAACGAAAACATGCATCTCTATAAATGACTCGCATGCATCTTTTTAAGGGAGCTGTATATATAATATAACAAGGCTCGATTGAAGATGCCATATCACACGAGCCATATTCTGGTTACAAAAAGTCCCTATATGACTAGAAAGGCATGCTTCATCCATCGGATCAGTAAAATAGATGCATATTGTATAAGAAATTCGATGCTCCCTCTAAGACAATATCACACTATGTAAGTAACCCTAAACGATGTTTAAATTTAAGATTTAAACTTAGATTGAACAATCACACTTTCATTTTGAACTTTCACAAGCTTATTGAACTGCTCTCGTAAGTACTCATGAATATTGTACTTTTGTATCTACGTCACTCGCGTCTACCAAAGAGCCAAGTTGCAGAGAAAAATTCGAATTAAGCACAAAATATTCATTAAATCAGAATTAAAAACGTATGAAAATTCAACTTAAAATGGTGTCCTTAATACATCCTGGAGACAAATGTGACACCTCATTGAAATCCTGGCGCATCGTTGAATGTTGGCATGGAAAATATACATTTAGACAGCTTTGAAAATGTATCATTGCTCAACTTCAATTTCATTTACGAAATTAGTTTCGGTTTCAATTTCAGTTTCAATTTCAATTAAAACATCAAGCGTTGTACAAGTATCTAGGAATATATATGTAGGTATATATGCGTACTTACTATATAGGAAGTTGGTACTTACATACATTCGTGTAAAAACCTTCTCTTCAGAATATGACGGCGATGTCGAGGTGTATTTGTACTCATTAACTTGTTCGTTTCAATTAAATTCAATTATGCAAATTGATGTTAAATGTTTCTTTTGCAGTCTCGTTACTGGCAACGTTGAAATTGGATTGGGCAAGGATCGTGGTGCAACTTCAATATATCTGTATGTGAGTTTACTTGCATGTTGTTGCATGCATCACTTAATGAGTTAGGTGTTTAGCCATATTCGTACATAATTAGAGGTGTAAAGAAACTACTTAAACTCAAAAATCAAAAGGATATATGAAAACTACAACTTCAGTTGAGTACTCTTGGCATAAACTATATTTTAATGAAATCTTTATGAAATTTGCTCATAACTTATTAATTTTATGCAATTTAAATAGAAACGTTGCGAAATGTATGAATGAAATGTACTAGTCAAAAATCTATATATTTCTGTGATCAGCGCGACAAGACGATTCAATACAGTCATGTCCAACCGTCCGTCCGTAGTTATGTCTGACATAAAAGTTCTCCGCCTAGAGAAAACTCAGGCTCCCTCGTACTGACGTACTCTCGTTTCTGCGACTTGACACTTAGGGTTCCGATGACTTCCTAAAATACCATCATCCCGCATCAATTCCTAAGATTTTTTAAGGAATACTTTTTTTATGTTATGGGAGCCCAATAATTGAGACTATATCCAACTCTCTTTCCTCTTGTTTTTATGTCATTTGAAGGCAATCATCTCCATAAAAGGCACAAAAAAAATATTTCAGAAACTGATTAAGGTTGCCTGTAGTATGGAATTAGTCTCAATGAATTGTTGGGAAGATATGTCACTTGATCAATCTTGGGAAGGATAATGTGGGATATACATGTTCGAATAGGTGTTTGGAATGGGCACTGCAATCAACAATATTTGGAAATAAGCTAACTAACTAACTGGTAATACTAAATTCATTTTGATATATCACAAATACGCAATGAATGAAACTTTGGAAACTTGGAAAAGAAAGGTGTGTGCACGTTTTGTTCGACATTAGTTAAATGATGATCAAAAATCGCTCGTGTAGAGCATTGCAAAGACATCATTTTAACAGCTGAAAACGGTCCAGATTTTCTTGATTCGATCATAGCTAATGATGAAATATTTACCATATCAACTACTACCAGTGATTTTTTCAGTCGCTGTAAAAAAGTCCCTGGCATTTAAATATCGCTCAACACTACAACAAAGTTTAAAATTGAATTCTGTGCAAATAACTCTAATTTCTGATTATTACTAAAAATCATTTACATAATTTCAAACAAAAAGATATGTTACCACAACAAAAACCAAACTATTTGTTGCCTGTTCATGTTGATTTAAATTTGTTTTGCGTACAAGTGTATTCCTGACATATTTTGTTATTTATCTATGTGCCTGTGAAGCAAATTTTAAATTATGAACGTCAAAAACTAATTCCGCGTTAATTGGATAACAAATAATTTTCTCGTTTCGCCTAATTGCAGTCCACATGTGCTCTAGGCAGGTGCGGAACAATATTATTTTACTTCGTTGAAATTGAAATATGATAAATTTAATATTGTTATATGCTATATGCTGTTCATGGCCGCAGGTAAGTACGCGCACCAGTGTACCTGGTACCAGTTGTTGTTAATATCAAATTAGCTGAGGTCGTCCAAGATTTGGTATTTTGAACTCATTCTCGATCGCCCTCTCGAACGTTGTCCTGCATGTCGTCATCAATGGGTGATCGTATCCGAGGCTTATTTGCGATGGCAGGCACCAAACCCAGTGCGCAAACTCTTAATCGAGACATTACCTGCTTTGCGCACTTTGCTCATGTCGGAACCGATGTTCAGAGCCTATAGAGATGGGTTAGCTGTTGAGCTGTTTTCCAAAGAATCATTTTCGTCTAATCCCAAGTGAATGGCAATCTATAACTTGATAACTTCTATCACTTAATATTTTAAAATTTTGTATAAATTCACGAATTTACTTTAACGTCTTAGTTTCAGAACAATATCAAACCCATCTATTGTATTGTTGTATAATGAAAAATCATTTGTAAATCAATGTCATCAATTTGACTTTGGTTTTTATATACATAATACGAAAAACCATTCAGTAAAAGACCAATTCAATTATTTTAGAAATTTAATGCATTTTCACATTTTTGGCAGTCAGAAAAGCCACATTTTTCACACACACAAAACAATTGCATCTATTGAATCGATTAGCAATGAGCAGCAGGTAATATTCAAATCAAATAAATTTAATAAATAAAGGTTTTTTAGAGGTGTAGAACTTTGAATTGAATTAGAATGCTGAGATAACATAATTTTAAACTAAAAATTGGTTTTTAAAAACATAATTTTATGCCTTTAGTGTTTAAATATGATGTCGGTCAAGTGGGCTCGAATGTGGTGCATTCCGGAAGTACAATTTTCGTCCACTCTTTAGCGTATACCTGGTGCGAAAACGATCCAAGTTTAAGCAAATTAGTTGCTTGGATGGACCATAAATGGACGTAGCGTACGGTAACATTTCCGAACTGAACCACGATTTTCGAATCAAAATTCCACAAATTTGCACGTTAGTCTATTCTTCATAAAATGACAAACCAAACAAATCACTAATAACAACTGTCTTGCCAGTTTTGACGAATTTATGATATTTTAATTCCTGTCGGAAAAATGAACCCCTAAATAAACACCCTGCATGTTTTCGTATCTACAACTGTCGCTCTTGGCCACTATTGCTAATATTCATTTAAATAACTTCGAATTAAAGCAAAGATATAAACAATATTCAAGGCAATTTCAAGTTAAATAAAAGTGTAAATATTTATCAACTTACTTATTTAATTGCCAATTGAAAGTTGTACGTTGTACGCATTCTTCAGTTTTTACTTGGGGGGATAACAATTTTAGCATTTCTGCATCAAAAAAGTTGTAATTTGAATATTTTTTCGTTGTTTTTTTGTAAAAAGTATCTACGAATGCAAAGCTGTAAGCACTCTGCTAATGCAACAAATTCCCCAAAAGTATCTGCTTCATTCCAAGCAGGTCGAACTTATTGAACATTTTACTTTATAAAATATTCACTTGCGAAGCGTTTATCTCGCACTTTTGCTGTTTTGCTGAATGCTGCACAGGATTCCTCCCTGCTTGAATACAGTAGAATAAGTATTTATTAAATTCCCTTGGAGAATATTTGGCATCTTGCATCTTGCTTTAAGCAATTTTAGCGAAAGTAGCTCAAGTTTTAGCTCAGTTTGCGATATATATGTAGATACATACTATATAGAACGGTGTGCAAAATCGCATTATCATAACATCCCGCTCCTCCCGCTTATATTATTCATGAGTTGGCTGCGTTCTACTGAAATATGTTTGAACGTTGCCAGCAAATTAGCATATCAGCATATTCAATATGCATTTTGTTGTCGAATCAATAAAATCTGTCGACAAGCACGTTATAATTTTTTTGAGGGTGAATAAAACAGATTTAAGTTAAACTTTTTATTGCACTATATTGATTTCTTATTTCATAAATTAATTGTTAGTAATTCGGGAGCAGCAATACACTTATTTATTACGAAATTGAGTACGGAGCTATCGAGTTTTCCAGTGGTTAGAAATCTATTGCACCATATCATCAGCACAGACTAATTGGTTTACTATCAAGTCTTATCAGTTCATCGCATAAATGTATTATTCTATTTTATTGAAATTATTGAAATTGATCTTACAATTACTACCCAGCAACGAATAGATACAATATCTTTTTTTACTTTAGTCATCCAAGTGCGATGACTTGTGACGAAAGTCAGTCGGCTTTCAAAATACTAGGGTTTCGAAATAACATTTCTCCACAGATATCGCTAGCGATTTGGCTACTGGTGTTTGTTAATTCGTTCAAGACATTCCACTATGCCACAGAACAACTGTCGTCAATTATTTCGCTAAATGGAGCATAAATACGCTATTGCTTAAGGTCACAATAATTGTGCAATTAAAATGAAATTAAGTGAATTACATCAAGTTTTGGCTGTCGGCAGTGAATGGCAAATTGAAGTAACGATTTACTAGATGATGTACTAAAATGTTAATTTATTAATTAAAAAGTATGAAATGGTTAATTATGTTAATCTGCAACAATAGGCCTTTTTAGGCAATTTGCAATTCGCTCGAAAATGAGGTATGTGACATGATGAATTAGAATTGAAGCAAAATTGTAGCGAATGCGATTCCTCTGGCACCTCTATAAATTTGTATGTATATGTGAAATATACAAACAAGAAAATCGTTAACTTTGGTTGTACCGAAACTATAATACTCCTCACACTTTAGTTGTTAAATATTTGAGTTGAGTGCGAAATTAAAAAAAAACAAAAAACAATGGCTTAAAAATCAGAAGTGATTCAGAGATACTCATACAATACCAATAAAAAGAACTTCTACAGATGCAGTTAAAGACTTTCATATTTTCATATTTTTTAGACGCATCTTTCTCAAAAAGGATATTTGATCGAAATGATTTTTTAGAAGTCTTCGTACAGAAAGATTTTCAGCGGATAAAATCAGACTATGCTAATTTTGGGTCCAAGGCAACGAAATTAAATCAGATTTATGATTCCATTTTTAGTTATTTACATGTATACCAAAACTCATCCAGCTGCACCTACCCAGCCAAGTTTGATGTCAACTCAAAGTGTTCATGCTACGAAGCCTCCGAAGACATGATTCAAATTTTTGTTCAGTTTCAGATGATCTTGAAGTAGATGCGTTCGTTTGAAGTTGTTCAAGGCGTAATTCTCGTTATTGATACGTTTCATTTTCTCTTTTTGGCATCATTTATTTTGATATGACTGTTTTTTTCCAACTTATGCTTATTTATGCACTTTTTGATGTATACCTACTAAATTTCAGTAATAACTTTTTGTTTGAGGCAAGTCAGGGCATATTATAATACTAATATTGCGAAATATTACCACTGAAATAGCATAACCACTGATCGCGTCCATACTTCACAGGATCCCTAAACATTACCTACAAGTTTTAACTCGTTATTTTAATTTTTCTTTCATTTTCATCGAGCTACTTTGTGTATCTGAGCAGCTGAGTAGACACGAAGTGGAACTGTTTTTGTGTCGTAACCATAAATAACATATGTAGGCATGTAGGTGATACTTCAGCTGGAACCCGTCTGCATGCGGTCACCGATATTGGAGGCCTAAGCTGAAAAATTCAGCTTTATATTGCAGACCTAAAATAACCGAGCCACACAAAACAAAATTCATTTTCGGACTCAGAGATCAGAATCCGCGGTCCATTTAACCCCATCAGCTCATGTTTTTGAGATAAAATTTTAAAATCAAGAAATTTTAAAATCAAGAAAAATTCAGATTTATAAGTCTTACCATGACTACTTTACGTTTTTGGGATCACTGAAACCGAATCTGAAGTCTATTTAATCCAATTATGTCAGGCTTTTGACATAACTTAAAAAAAATCCTCTAAATTTGACCCCAAAATTTTGAAATAAAGTAAAGTTCTAATCTATAAGTCTTACTATGAGTACTTTATGTTTTTGGGGTCGCTGAAACTGAAACTGTGGCTGTGTAATTAAATTTATTAAACATCTAGCTTTAAGTGTAGGTCATTCATCAATAAACACACCGATATCCATAACTATCAGTATGTTTTAATGTATTTGTGAATGTATCTGTTATTTGCTGTTCAAATTTGTTAAGTTAATCTGAATAACCATATTTTATTTGCTTATTATTATTCTGTTTACATTTGTGTTTCAACCATATTCGAATGTCATTTCATTTTGTAGCTGAGAATGTATAAATATTATACAATATATTTATTTACATGCATACATATATATGTACTGTACATATAGTGTATATAGTGTATCTGTTTACTTTAAGCAATTACGCAGCAACAACTACAATTAATTGCACAAATATTGCTTTCAAATAAGCAGAAATAAAATGGCGCCAGTCACCAGAAAAAAAACAAAAATTAACAAAATGGCGACGTATAAATTGTTTGCATTTCAGAGCAATTCACGAATCGACAGCGAACTGGCAAATAAATGAAACAAATTTAAGCAACAATATTGAATGAAATCCACAATAAAAGTCCAAATGGAAATGGTGGCTGAATAAAATTGTCTGCAAAAAATTAGATTAAGCCAAGCACAAAAATGGAATGATGATGTCGGTGATGATGATGAGGACTATAAGCACCAGAGACGCCGGCAAGTTTACTCCGTGTCAAGTATGAACACCGTAAATAATTGTCTGGAACTGCTGCGCCGAAAGTGCGTTACAAATGACACTTCGATCAAATGAAATAAGCGAAAAATTTGATGTGATATATTTCAATTTGCCAGTCGACAGTCGAAGAACGACAAAGAAATTCACGTAAAAGTCAGAACACATTAAATATTAAGCTCTCATAAAATATGTATGAGATGTGCATGAAATTTGTTTAGGGAAACTGAGTACGATAAATTATACAGTCTGGCGAGAAATAATGAAGTAAACATATCAAGTGTTCAAATACTATACAAATAATTGGAACATGCCTAATTTATTTGTGCTTTTAATAAGTAATTTAGATAAATATTTGGACATGTGAAATTGATGCGTCTTCATTTCTACGAAATATGGAGAGTTGCGTGCAAGTCTTCATATATAAATCTCCACTTTTTTCGGATTGATTTCAGGCAACAACAATTGGAAGACAATAAAATAATGCTGAATATATTGTAGTTTAGTTCTACATACTCCTATAAGATAACGCAAGAAAAAACAATTCAAAATCTTAAAGTGCTAAATACAAACATGCAGTCGAGAAATAATAAATTAAATCGAAAATATTAGCATTTGATTTAAAGTCACATAAGTTTATGTATAAGCGGTAACTCTAAGTGTTGTTGGATACCAGCTGCTGTTTCCATTGGAAAGTTTGAAATTTTTTAGCATAGACGTACGCAGAACGTTTTGATGTACAAACACTATTTGTTTCGTTTACAGAGAATTGAAAAATTTATTTCTGACAAAAAAATGCAATTATCTAGTGAAATTTTCGTACGCTGATGTAAGAGTGCATCAACTAACTTACTATCAGTTTTTGCAATGAAGCCTTATTCTTTGCCACTGTGAAACGCTGGTATAACTAGTAGTCAAGGATTAATTTCGTGAAAGTTGCCCTAGAGTGGTTGTTTTGCCAAAAATAATTACCACTGAATTCTAAATGGTACACAACCATTTGCTTTCCAGAAGTTTGAGCAAAACCAACCAACGAAGATTGATCATCCTCACACATAGTGAGTCTTTGAGCACTCAAAACATCAAATTGATTGGTCATCCACCTTACAGCCCTGACTTAGCCAAAATACATACTTATTTTTGGCACATCAAAAATATATTGCGAGGTCAACGATTTCCGACATCTGAAGACGCTGTTCAAATTTAGTGCATTGTTAATATTTTCAATAACAATAAAGCCATTTTCAATGATAAATTAGTTTTTTGTCAATATAACTCAGTAGTTCACAGACTAAAACAAGTTTATCATTTGGTTATGCGTATGCTTGTTAAACATTTTAAACTGCGACATTTTAAATAGCGAGTAGTATGTGAATAAAGCGGATGTTGTTGTTGTTAATGTCAATACTGCTGTTGTTATTGTTGGTAATGAGGCTGTTGTTGTTACTGTTATTACTGCTCCAGTTATTGTTGTTAATGCGGCTGTTGTTGTTGTTAATACTGCTGTTGTTATTGTTGTTAATGCGGCTGTGGTTGTTACTGTTAATACTGCTCCAGCTATTGTTGTTAATGAGGCTGTTGTTGCTATTAATACTACTGTTGTTATTGTTGTTAATACGGCTGTGGTTGTTCCTGTTAATACTGCTCCAGCTATTGTTGTTAATGAGGCTGTTGTTGCTATTAATATTGCTGTTAATACTATATCTGTTTTTGTTGCGGTTAATGCTTGTGTAATGTTGTTGTTGTCACTAGAAATGTTGCTCGATCACTCCCAACTCAAACTCAAAAACAAACTAAACTAAGCAAACAGCAGCCTTGAAACCATGTCAGTGATCGATAGTGATTGATCACTATGGATTTTGGTTTTTTTGATACATTGTAAGTGATTCTAATCAGTACATTTAAGTATTATAATGACCAATCAGAAAGCTCCTGACGATGTGATCACTGATCAGTGATCAAATTATGTTGGTGAACGTGCCGGTTTTTTGTCTAGATCACTGGTTCCCAACCAGTGGTCCGCAGAAGCCAAAATATGGTCCGAGAATGATTTTAAATGTTGCTTTGAGTAACAATATTAGTCCTAGGATAACCGAACTCGTGAAGAAGATGCAAGCTCAGAAATCACATTAGTACAAAATTACCGAAGTTTATCCTAAAAATATTATTATTTCTTTTTGTGTAAGTTCCTATTGAGTTTTTAATTAATGTTCCAGTTTGATTATTACAGTTTATTTTTATGACAAGATAGAGCGATGAAGTTGGAGTTGTTTAATAGTTTCCAGAATTCCTATATAGAGCCATGTAAAAACTTACCACTAATATTTAATTTTTTGTATACGTAAGAAGAAATTAAAATCTTAGATATTGCCTTTATTTTCAATGCAATTAAAGCCGATGTATTCAGCCATTCCAACAGTTTCTTCCATAAGCTTATTATTTGATCATCATGAGACAATCGAACAAGATTCAACTTTGTAACGTGATATTGGGTCGCGGCCATAAAAGGCAAGTGAAACACTGCTATTATAAGTAGACCACAATTTCTGCTTTCTTTGGAGCATAATAAAAAAAAAAACGCACAGCTCTCTCTTGATAAAATTAAAATTTATATTAAATTTTATAATGTATCTTACTTTATACATTAAACTTTTTGTTACAGTTTTTAACAAGTTATTATTTCTGACATTTTGAAATTGCTTTTGAAGTTGACGACAACAAACGAGTTTCAAATTCGCTTTGGAAGTTAATTAACGTTAATTATGGTTTGTATTTTTTTGGTTTCGTATTTAATTGCATAAAATAATATTGAATCATTGTGAAATATTCCACTTAAAAACCAAAAAAAAAAAAAACTTTAAAAACCACAAAGCACTTACATACTGAATATAATTACCAAACAACTCTATCCAGTTTAATTAAAAATCTTGACCATTGCGCCAATCAAATGAGAGACAGTGACATTCTCATTAGAGTATGCCAGACGCCAACATAGAATGACTCCATTTCAGACAATCAGACCGAGAATTCCGTGGGGATTAATAACTTTGTCCTTCACGGACGTCCGATGCTTTACTTTTCACTACTTGCACAAACGAATAATAGAGTAATTTTCTCACTGAGTCTAAAGAAAAAATGAAATGAAAGACAATTGTTGGACAAAGTGCGAGTTGAATATTTTGCCATATGTTGCACTGAGATTGCCACGATTCACAGCAGTCACTGATAGATAGAGAGAGTCATCGTCTCAGAATATGAAAAAAAAACAAACAAAGAATAAAGTGTAGTGGAAATCACATAAATTACTTTATGATGGCACTGCATGAATCTCGTTGATAAACTTTTTTGGTCGGCAGCACATATGGACACGCAGCGAAAACTTGCCTGACATTCTCCAGAACTTCTGACCCTTTCTGACACTTTCTTGTTGCTCGTGCCATGTTGTTCTAGTACAACTCGAACAATTGGACAGTCATTCCGGACGGAGGCAATGCATCAAGCAGGCAACAAAAGTCATTTGGAAGTTATTATATTCGCTTAGTTTTCTATCTTCTCTTACTCGGTTGTACAGAAATTTTCTCGCCATTTGTTTGTGTCTTCATAAAATGGCGAGAAAACAAAAGTTGGAATTCTTTGCTGACCAACTTTTCTGGCTATTTTTATATCCTTTTTCTTTTTTTGTTTTTACTAGCTTGAAAGCATGAGAATAGAGTTAAAGTTTTATATTATAGTAATCAGGGATGGAATACACAACGGAAATCAATCTAATTTTTGTAAATGTAGCATGGAAATTCGTGCAGTTGTTGAGAAAACTATAAATAGGTTTAAAATTTGGAAATATTTTTTAATGCTGCTTGAATTTTGTGGGCGCATAATTCGAGAGCAATTAATAAAGGCGGCAAATGAGGGAGAGATAACTTGTCAACCAAAAATGAATCTTGATAGCGTTTCGATTTTTTTCTTTTCTTTGGTATTATTAGTACCTATTTTCGAGCGAATGCTCTCTTCCAGAAAGATTTTCCAAAACTGAGTTCGTTGAAATTCAGAATTTTTGACCTTCCGATGCCAATTGATTTTAAATCGCGGAATCATCATAGACGTGAAAAATCACCTATTTTAGGGGATGCACAATTCCAAATTCTTACCACAATGAATTTGTTTTCATAGTAATATTCGGTTTTTATGGATTGTTATGGACTGGACCTTATATGTAATACAAATTTTTATAGCGCTTCAAAAGTAAATGTCGAAAATAGTTATCAAAATGACAAACCTAGCGATGGTGAAGAAAGAAGGGAAATGAAAAAGAAGCATCAGATGTAATGTTGTACCGCTTATATAATGAGCTGCATTTAAAGGGACAGTTGGAGAGCAATACAGATGAACAAATCGGTGATTTTCCAATCAGGTTGATTACATCTATTGTGATTTTAAAATTATTCTGATTCTTTTTGTCGATATGAATCGTAGTCTTTTATGTGGCACTGCGATTTCAGAACTGTCTGATACCATATTGTAATTGCGCAGCTGTGAGTAAAACTTCGATATCATAGCTAAACTGTGATTGGCAATCACAGCTTACGCTGTTGTGCACTCGCAGAATATCACAGTGAGTGACAAATCACTGTGACAAATACCTAGTTGCAATTTTTTATTTATTATTTATCATTAGCTTTTTTTATATGTATGTATATGTTAAGGTTTATATTTCTTTCTTTGTCGTTTATGTTGTTTGCTGTTTATACTATTGAAAATACATGCTTGCTTATTGATGTCTTGTATGTGTATAAAAGACTTATTCACATAATGCAGTTGAAAGTTGAAGTATTATGGTAATATTTAGCATCAATATGGGCGCTTTAATATTTGTAATATTGTTTTGCGCTAAGTGCTAAATGCATTTCATACCTACATAGCACACTTCAATATTTTCATATTGGCAATATAATATTTTAGTTTATAACAAATGATATATTTTATGACTGCTTTAAAAAAATTTAATTCAGAATCCTTCTCGGTGTCTCCTGATACCACCAAATTTTTATTTTACTTATGTCAGCATTATTTTTTCTAAATTCGTTCAGCACATGTTCAACATACTTTCGTCTCTTCACAAAAAAAGTTTTCTAAGATTACTTGACAGTACTTAACTTGATAAGGAAGCTTTCTAAGAAAGCTATTCTTTGGCATAAATCGGGGCTATTTTGAGTAAGAAGTGAGTTTAATGAGTGTGTGGAATGATTTTTCCACGGAGCTCGTTGTGAATGGCAACGTAAGTAAAATCGTCACTGCTTACGAAATAGACAGAAAGATATCATTGCTTTAGCATAATATGAAGACGAGTTGGTCGAGATCGTTTGTGAGTCCCACTTTAGGAACCATATGTTAAATCAGCAAAAATAGTTGTCAAATTTTGTCAATTAAAGAAGTTATTCGCATGAAAGTTTATTTATATTGGTTGGATACAACAGATTACAGAAAACGAACCGTTTTGGTTCCATGTATCTTACAACGATATAATTATGAAGTCCAAATACGACATCAAAAGGGTGAACCACAGAAGTGACTTTTGTATTTCTGATGGCTATGCAATAACTTTTAACTTCGAAATAATAAACGATTCTCACACATCCGCTGTGTCTAAGCTTATGTGATAAAGACTTCTATTATTTCAATATTATATATATAAAGGCAATCAATATTTTATGGTACATATATAAAATTTTATTTATTTTCATTTCCATCCCTGTTATTATAATTTTTGACCAACAAAATTTCATTTTTATTAAGTTGAAGTTCGTTTTGCATCTGTCATCTTTTTATTTATTTTATTTTGTTTATTTTTTCAACTACATATTTGCATTTGAATCTACTTTTCACATTTTGGTTTTTGCAATGCAAATTCAATTTAAATTCCCTATTTAAATCGTTTTTCCCTTAACTCGCTTCTTGATTTTATTTAATTTTTTTTTTTTTGTCTACAAAATAGTTTTGCATCTAAAATAAGCAATTTTATTCTATATTTAAATTTCTCTCTCTATCTCTCGATTTTGTTTTGTGAAAAAAATTGCAAAAATATTTCAAATGTCATATGTGGAAAATGCAATTTTTATTTAAAATAGCAAAATATTTTGTCAGCTTGTTTAAAAGTTGAGTAATAAATAGCATTGATTTTTCAAGCATTTAATTTATAGTTTAAAAATTAAGCTAGCTATAGAAAAGTGTGTAAAAGCATTATATGGGCTGACACCTCTTTAGTTTTATGAATGAAATTTGTAGATTTTGAGGTGAAAGAGAGTTCTGTGTCACCACGACTAATTATATTTCTTTTTCTGTTGAACTTTTTATATACTATTCATATATAGCACAAATTTCTGAAGAAATTGCAATAAATTTTTATAAATGAAGACGGTCTTCCATCACAGTTCTTGTGCTTGTCCATCATGTCTCGTACTCAGTTGCTGCCCTTTGACTTTGACCCCAACTGTATGGTGCTCTTTGGATTTGCAACAGGGTCAAACATACTACAATATTGAAATTACCAAGCGTGAAATGAGCAACTGTCACAGACGAATGCTGACATTGAAGGACAGCACGGCACGGACAAATCAACAGCTGCATACTGTGTTCTGTCCATGAAAAATTTCATTAAATTTTCTTAATTCAATTCACTAAGGATTTGAAATATAAAACGATAGAAAATCTATCTATTTGTGAGTAAACTTGTAGGCAAGACGACCATGACAAATCGTTTTAATATAATTCAATAGCATCATTCACAGCAGTCATTGGGTATTATTTAAACTTTTCTTTAAGCGTAGTGCATTTCGAAGTGAAGCTTTTGTTAGTAACTTACTAAGGCAAGCTATGAAAAGAGAACTTTTTACGTTTAGTTAATAGTAATTCAGTGTAGTTGTTATTATGTGTATTGATTAAATCGTTCTAATCCTCTTTCAGCATTATTTGAAATGAGTACTATTTTAATTTAAGTTATTTAAAGCAAGTTAACTGATTTTAAGAGTCTTTTAGACTATACTTTTTCAGTGGCAGGTTTTTTATCGATACACAAATTTGACATGCGGAGTAGTTCAGCAACAAAAGTTTGGGTTACTAACTTAAAGAGTTCCATTTTTTCTAAATCATATTGTATGTGTCAACAAGTGGTGGAGAAAACGAAACAACAAATCATTTAAACATTAAAAAAACATTAAAAAGTAAAGCAAAATAAAAGCAAGTTGTCAAAAGGATAACTACAAGTGAATGTCAGCAGCTCCTTTTGCGAGCACTTGAGAATGACATCTAAGTATACACACATATATACGATGCTTTAAAACTGATTTACTTAAAATTGTTCAAACTTCATTATCCAAATTCTATTTGTTTTAAAATCCGTTACTTCTTAGATGTTTTTAAGGTTTTTAACCTAGGTATTTATAATGCCATCCTCGCTCCAATATTCAATAACTTATATTTGACATGGAAGAAAAACGTGGAATGCTTTCTGCTATTTAATTCGCAATAGCACTTTTAAATAGCACTTATTAATAAAAAGTAACAATAGTAACAGCAGTTTAAAATAGCAGTTATTAATAAAAAGTAACAGTAGCAGTTTTCACTGTTATCAAATTATAGCAGTTTTGCTCATCACTAGTATTAGTCAAACACGAAATTGCTTCAGCTCTTGATTAACTTTTACCAAATTAAATATTTCAGAGCTGGTGTCACCCCGAATAAAGCATTTTGTGTCGGCTCCAGTGAATAATATGCGCTTTGCTACATATGTTGAAAAATCTAGTATTATTACTTTTGCTACAATATGCTGTAATTGCTCACCAGTGCCGCTAAACAATGGCTTTATCTAAGAACTTACCAAAGTAATGATTTTGAATAGATTGCTAACTTGAAAGCCACACAATCGTGGAAGGTAGTAGCTTGAACTGAAGTTAGTTAAAATGTGATCTAGTTCAATAACCTTGTATATATCAAACCGCTTAAATGTCATCATTTAAAATTGAAAGTCATACCAAAATTATACCAAAACATCTACACTAACTTTTTGTACATATACTTTTTAATTTGCTTATTAATCTCATAAAACGCTTGTGTAAACAACATTGATTTGTATATAATAGCACAATCTGTTTATTGCGCGTTTAAGCACGACTGCTACATTACATTGGGAGACCTTCTCCACTGACATACATAACTCAAGAAATTAATAACATAAAGGGAATCCCTATGCAAAACCACAAACATGCGCTTGTAACTTTGAAGCAACCGCAACTTAAAGAACAAATTATTCGATTTGAAAGCATTCAAGAGCAGTAGTATACCTATAAACATATTCGTATATGTACGTAATGTGGTAAAATTCTGTAACGAACATACAAAGATGTCATAAAAATCAAAGAACCAGAAAGACCAAAAACATGATACAGCCACAGAAATATGCAGACAGACAAATAGGACATTAAATTGTATATAATTTTTTTTATACCATTCACACATAGTATGAAATGGTATTATCAGTTTGTCTGAAAGTTTGCAACGCATTAAAGGAGGCATGGTAGACCACATAAAGTACATATATTCTTGATCAGCCCGACGAGACAAGTCGATCTAGCCATGTCCGCCTGTCTGTCTGTCTGTCTTTCTGTCTGTCCGTCTGTATGTTGTTTCGCATTTTTTTGAGACCAATTTTAATGCTATACAGTTGAAATATTGCACATACACTTCTTTTTATTGCAGTTTAATAGTGTGTCAAAATTGTCCCACCACGCCCACTTTTTAGGGTAGCCCCCATACAAATCCACCGCCCCACTTTTGACTTTTTGTATGGAAAACTTTTTCATTGTAGTCAATATCAACTTAATAATTGATATGGTAACTTCTAGTGGTCGGATGGTTGACATATACATTATGGGCCCAATATATGGGGTAGCCCCTATACATACCTATTGCCCACATTTGACTTTTTTTATGAAAACTTCTTTATTAAAGCCAATATTAGGTTGAAATGCAATGTGGTGCCTTTTTATGGTCAGCCGCTTTACATATATAGACTAACGGTTGTGGCCCGCAAACTTTTTAGGCTAGCCCCCAGACAAAACTACTGCCCAGTTTTGATTTTTTATATGAAAACTTCTTTATTAAAGTCAATATTGGGTTGAAATGCATTATGGTGTCATTTTATAGACAGCCGCTTAACATATATAGACAAATGGGCGTGGCTCGCCCACTTTTTGGGGTAACCCCCATACAAACCCAACGTGCAATTTTTTTGTTTTTTATGAAAAAATTCTTCATTTAAATCAATATTAGCTTGAAATTTGATTTGGTGGATTTTAGTGGACAACCGCTTCATATACATATACAAATGGGCGTGTCCCGCCCACTTTTTGAGGTAGTCCCATACAAACCCACAGCACGCTTTTATGCATTTGTATGGACAACGTCAATATCAACTTGAAATTCGATACGGCGGCAACTTACACATCTACTACATCGCTTCATGCACATCTAGTAGTGGGCGTGTACCGACCACTTTTTAGGGTAGCCCCAATTGAATCCCCACTTTTATGTTTTACAATACTATATAAAATTTCGTGTGAATGGTATTAGAGCTTCGGTTCAACCGAAGTTAACGTTTTTTATTGTTTTTTTTTTTTTTTTTTTTCATTTGGACATGATGTCAGCAGCGTCATAGTCAGTACTAGATGACACCGTTGAACAAATAGAGTTTAAGGACTTTGCAACACGATGCTGCATTTACAATATACAGAGAGGGAGCGGGAGCAGTGTGTGTAGCTGAATGTAGCTTACTGCGTGAATGAAACATATATGGATTTAGATTTGTGGCGCCATACAAAGTTTGCAAATCTTGAGGTTTGTGAGTCTGTTTACGACATTCTGTACATGCATGTACATTCATACCAATATATCTACTTATTTATATATATATATATATATATATATATATATATATATATATATATATATATATATATATATATATATATATATATATATATATATTATATATATATATATATATATATATATATATATATATATATATATATATATATATATATATATATATATATATAGATATTTTATTATATTTTCAATTCTAACACTGCAAAATAAATGAAATTGCAGCAACAGCAGTAGCTACTGCCACCGAATGCCATGAATATGCAACGCTGAGAATGTTTAGTATTTTTGTGAATTTTTTATATAAAATCTCATAGGTAGAATATTTGTATACACTTTGCATATGGAGAGAAAAGATATTTTATAGATACGTACCTAAATAAGAATGTTTGAAAATACAAAACAAAAAAAAAATAGTTCTACATGTTCGGCATATTTAGTCAATTCAATCGTAACAATAGTCAAAACTTTTATGTAAATGTAGTTGAAATTGAAAACGAAGATAAAATATGGACATTGCGTAAAACCGAAGTTTAAATACACTACACATGCATCTTAAGCAAAGTATGAGACCGGAACCGTTAACCGAAATTAAACGATTTAAATTAAGAACCGAAACCGAAACCAGAACCGAATTTTAAATATGTTTCTTAAACTGGAAACTTTTACCGAAATAAAATAAATCAAAGAACCGTACCGGAACCGCGATATTGCTACAGCTATAGTTTCGGTTCTCACATTAGTATTTTCTAAGAAAAATACTTATTTTTGCATAGTGTACTTATGCATAAAGTTCAAAAGTAAACAAAAAACAGTTGATACCATATATGGTTTCAAAATTCCACAAACCCAGAACTATTAGAATTGTCAAAGTTACTCTTGCAGTTCCAGTAACTCAGATAAGCGTAGAGTGTTTCTTGGACGTAAAAAGATTTCAAAAAAAATTCGAAAAGTGGGCGGTTAGTTTGTTTGGTAGGTAAAAGTGGACATGACATACTAGTTGTGACATATGTACAGCCTCGGAACATAGGAACTGTACGTACCCTAGTTTTCATTCATACAGACAGGGCACAGACGCATATGACCAGTTCGTTGCGTCTCGTTGACCTGATCAAAAATACAGTACCTGTATATCTCCGTTGCTTCTTTTAATGCGTTACAAACTCAGTGATATAATTAATATACTATTCACACTTTCGGAGGTGTCACAGAAATCTCTAGACAAAAATCCGTCTGGTGATTTGAATTTCTCTAAAAAATTCCATAGGTGTCACAGGAATCTT
Source organism: Leucophenga montana (assembly GCA_035044765.1). Taxonomy (NCBI): domain Eukaryota; kingdom Metazoa; phylum Arthropoda; class Insecta; order Diptera; family Drosophilidae; genus Leucophenga; species Leucophenga montana. Next base: position 1,989,356 of record JAWNNQ010001291.1, on the reverse strand, counting down.
CGAGATTTCATAGAAAAGCGTTTTTAGTGTGCAGACGAGTTTTGTGCTACGCAGAGTTGTTGTGTTTGCAACGCTGTCATTCGTTGTTGTTGCATAAACCGACCTGGTCGCTTTTCAGCAAATAAATACATATTTTTATAAATTTAAATTAAATAATAAAATGTGCTAAATGTTTAAATCCTAAGACACAGTTATGAATAAAATACATTAAACTAGCATTGTTTTACCGTATGATTTGAAGAGTTTATATATGCAATTAACAATTTCACCAAGCAAATGGCTGGAGATTTCAAACGGTATAACAGAGATTTCTGTGACACATACGAAATTGATTTAGGTCAGAATTGGGGTGAAAGATATTTCTGAGACACCTCCGTATGTGTGGAAGTATAAAAAATTAAGTAGTTTGTATTTACTTACTCTTGAATAAAGATTAGTTCATTTTAAAAATTTTAAATAACATGTTATTAATTTGATATACGATCTTTGCAACGTTGGCAATAGTAATTTTTCTCTTTTTTGTTCTACAACAATGACAGATACCGTACAGGAACACCGATACTTAAATCCAAGAACCGTATCGAAACCAAATACTAAAATATATTGGAACCGGTATATAACCACATGCCGCAACACACGTTCTGTAGGCACCAACAGTGGATTCCCTTATCATGAGTATTCTGTTGTCTTTTTTTTTTGTAGTAGATCTTGAGATCATAGTAGATTTGAGGTCATTACGATACGTTTGAAAGTTCTAAATTTAAAAGACTTCGAAATTGAATAAAAAACATTACCATACTGTATTACACGAATTAACAAATCGTATTATAAAACGTGAGCATCGGTGGTAGATATCCCAAAAAGTGGGTGGAACGTGCCCATTAGTTTATACGTGAGACGTCTGCCCATACCAAAACACAATATACAATTTGAAGCTAATACTGATTTAAAGAAAAAAAGAAAGTGGATGTTGTAAAATATTGTTGTGTAAAGTATGTTTGACCCATCATTGAATGAGTAGCAGTTTCTTCTTAGTACTGCAACTGTCATTCACAGAGAAAAGTAACAAAAACAGTAGCAACAATTGTCGGTGTAATCATAATACATTTAGTGATCACAGCAGTAAAACTAAGATATAGAGGAAGCCACTGAATATTATTAGTGATATATCAAAATCAAAATGAATTATTTGCAGTAAAATCTTGTTGAAAAACTAGATCTTTATAATATTTTTATTTAAAGAGACCATTAAGTTATATTTAAGTTAGAAATAGATAAAAGTTTGATGTGCTTTTCTGTTTTTATGTACAATATAACCTGTAGGGTATAGTAAGTTCATGCGAATATATCCAACAGCCAGAAAGAGGCGTATTAGATCCCATAAAATATATATATTCTTGATCAGTATCGAAAGCTGAGACAATATAACCTCTAAATGAAATACCCATTATAAAGAGTGCAGAAATCAATAGTACTATCGAAAATTCTACGCACAAATCACCCGTAGAATAGCAAAAGGCCAAAATAAAAAAAAGTGAACTCAATTATAACCTGCGGCCTCTCACTGCACTACAGATAAATTGCTTTGACAATATTTTTTCCGGAACATAGGAAAAACTAAGAAGAGAATAATGTTTATTTGCATACAATCCTTTGAGTTTGAGTTGCTACTTTAAACACTTTATCTTTTGTGCATTTTTCCGCAGCGAATGAAAGTTGAACGGATGAACCTCCATACGAATTATTTTCCCATTTAACACATTTGCACAATTTTTTTATATTTTTTTTTTTTTTTACCCATGCTGCTCTGACTTTGTGTCGTCGACTCTAGCAGCGGATTCTGACACACAATGGAAAAAAAGAGTTAATCCTGCTCAAAAAAATCCTATGAAAAACTATAGCACCAAGACCAGAGGGGTAAGTGTGCTGTGGCGATGAGTTGAATTTTTTATCTCTCAGTCAGATGCTTTGCTACATTTCGCTGGACCATTTCTCTCATCGCAAATGTTTACGTGCCACGAAAAATATATAGTAAAAATGTAGATTTATGCTGTAAGTACAAAGAGCTACAATGTCCGGAGTCCAGCAAACACTCCGGAGGTAGGCAGGCAGGCAGACTGAAATCATAGACTGCAGCAGCAGCCGCACAAGATTTGGGAGATTAAGTGGGTCACTTATTCAGCATTAATTTATTGTTGAATGCACTTCTACTTAGAAGTTTAATGTGTTCTATGCATTCAATGAATTTTACTTTTTCACGCTATGGTATTTAAATTATAGGTGGTTGAGGCTAGCATTGTTGTTGCGTATTAAAATGAGTTATTTGAAGAGCTAATAACATTTATTTGAACACTTTGAATGCACTAAGTAAAATAAAACATCATATTTATAATGGCTTGTTCAGAAATAAGCAGGGAAATATTTAAATAAAAATGAGAAGCCTTTAGAGTTTATTTCACTAATGTATGTGTAAATAAGAAATAATGCTGCAGTCGAGTGTGCTCGACTTAAAGACACACAGTATCTTGTTCAAGGCTCTTTATTGGAAATGTATTCTGATCTGGACCTATGTATGTGGGTTGATTTGGTGTTTCTAGCGTAATTAAGAACAAACACAAAAATATTAAAACAATAATACAAAAATAGGGCAGGTTTATATGCGGCTTACCCTTATAGTTTTCCATATCTTTATATTGTGTTGTTAATTTAGCTGGATATGTCAAAGTTCGTTTATGTTACACCAATCCTTATAGGTAGCCCTCATATAAAATGAAAATATGTTGTTTATATTTTCAATTAATTAAGTTAGAAATGCTAAATTTGGTGTATCTTTCCTCAATTTTAATGAAAAATCCCTTATATATCCAGATCGGATTACTGAAGAATATACCTCATATAAATCATTGGTTCACATAAAAAATGCTTAACGTGTAATTTCTAGTATTTCACTTACAGTTTTTCTTCGGCCTTAGAATAAAAATTTAAAATAAAAAAACACAGAATGAGATGAAAGTGCAAAGTTGAGCAATGATGAGAGTGAGTCTAGCGTGTTTGAGAATTGCGGATAGAGAGCCGGTTTGCCTAAGCACCCGGAAACAGTAAAGCAACAGAACGGGAAACGGCCTGGTTTAATGCAAGTGGTAATAAGGTATTTTATTAAGAATCCAGCCTTCGGATTTTACAGGTTGCTTCTATATGTTGATGTGTAGATGTGTTGAATCGACGTGATATGTGTGGCAGCGAAGTTTGTTCTGAAATTGCGATATTTTGACCTTTTTTGTTCGTGATTTTTGGCCAAAAGGACACCGTAATCATGCCTCAGCCATCATATTCAACGGACTTATCACCCTGTACTTTTTTCCTCTTCCCAAAACTCAAAAAACCCATGAAAGGACGGTTGAGTTAAAGACGTCATATCAGAAGTGCTTCAAGGATGGGAAAAAGCGCTGACACAAGTGTAGTATATCTGTGGGAGATTACTTTCAAGGGCAGAAAATAGATATTGAATAAATAAAAATTAATCGAGGTAAATAAAAAGTCTCCTTTTATTTTTATTACTTTTTAACTAGTGCAGGATATTTAATTATCGGGAAAGTTTAACAAAAGCGTTCTCACTTGTTGTTTTTATGAATTAAAAGTTCTTTAAAACCAGCTTTCGAAACTTTAATTTCAGCTTATATTGGAACCGACATAATGTCTGTTTTGAAATTAATTTCACACGATACCTGTATCGGCTTTCGTCAAATATGTTGCAATAAAATAATGTTAATGATTCCTATGTTCTAGTGCCTCTTCAACAATTTTTTTACCAAAATTTGCTTTACTCTTTTATACAATAAGAGTTTTGGCTTAAATACCTTTGCGTCTTTTATTGTAACTTTTGGGCATTGAGTTCCAAATCATTAATTTGGCTAATTCGCAAAATCATTGCATTAATTACTTTTCAAAGAAAAAGCAAATAACAAAAGAAAAAGTTTCGCAAATCAATAAAAAAAAGAAAAAGAAAACCGAATCAAATCCAATCGTAATGACTGCCGTGAGACAAAAGATACCGAATCCATTTACAATGAAGCATAGACACAAAAAGATAGATGTACATTTTCTGTCTGCAAAAACCGCATAATCAATGATATCAAACGCGCGGTAGACCTATGAATCCTTGCAACCTATATTCGATTGAGCCAACACGCACAGTAGTCCTGCAGGAGGTGTTAACAAGATAAGCGCCACAATGCTTTATGCCACACAGTTAGTTCAGTCAGTCAGTCAGTTTGTACTTGGCATCAATGTACGAAAGCAGCAAACCCCAAGGCGCATAATGCTTACAAAATTCAGTCATTCATACAACGCATTCGCTTGTAAGTGAATTTCAAATACGCAACAACAACAAAACCAGACGGCAGAGATGCATTCTTGCAACAAACGCAGACAGGATCCAAAAAGTAGGCATACAGACAGACGGTCAGACAGTAGTTCGTTTAGCCTGAAACGATACAGCCACGGATGAATGAGTAAATGAATGAATGAATGAATGAATGAATGAATGAATGAGCACTACATATAAAAGAAGCATTCAGAAACTAACATCGAGTGTATGAAATTGAAGGCGTTGAATGGCTGACAACGCCTCCAAAAGCTCAGACAATATTAATGGGCTCGTTAACGTTTGAATATCTAAGCAAAAGCAACGAAAATCTCATAGACACATGTTCCTACAGTAAGAGTAAGAGTAAGAGTAAGAGTAATGCCTTGCAGCGTGCACATTTGAAAAAGCCACAGTTGAAGAAGTAGAAGAGCTTCGCTGCGATTCAGACGTGTCAATGTTTCTGAATATGACGAGCCAATTTGAGAATTTCTTTTATGATTACTGAACTTAGATATAGAACTTATTAAAAATTATGCTGTGCCATAATTATGTCGCATAGTCAATTTTATTTCTGGCATTTGCAATTAAATGAAGTCATTACATGCAATCAGGGCTGGAAAAACAAAATTATAGCGTCAAATGATACCAAATAAAATACAAGAATATGAGAAATATCTTGAACAAACATTGGAACAAAACAAGCACCGTTCACACGAAATTTCAAATCGTATAGCAGCCATATAGTGGGCGTTGAATTGTCCTAAAAGTGGGCGGGACATACACTTCGTTATTTATGTGAAGAGGCCTATTCAAGCTGATATTGGCTGCAATTAAAAAGTTTTTCATACAAAAAGTCAAAAGTGGGCGGGTGGTTTGTATGAGGTCTGCCCCAAACAAAGGGGTTCACACCCTTCATTTAAAAATGTAAAAGTGGGTGAGTGGTTTATATGGAGACTAACCCAAAATAGAAGGATGGACACGCCCATCGATATTTATGTGAAGCGTGCATTCATTAGAAGATGCCATGAATTTTCAAGTTGACATTGACTGTGTGTTTTGTACGGTGACTACCCTAAAAAGTGGGCTCTTTTGCTTGAGGTCTGAAAACCAATGCTCTACGCTTATTTTCGTAGCCTGAATTACGAGAGTAACTTATCGAATAGTTATGACAAATATGTGGAATTTTCTAACCATCATCTGTTTTGTTTTTTAGGTGGTCTGCATTTTTTGTTACTTCATAAGACTATTTCTCGCCTGGAATCAGAAAAAAATGTATTGCGTGCTTCTCGAAGTCATTTGTACTAAGTCAAGTCCCACGTCGACTATTCAAAAAGACTTGATCGATAATCCATTTGGCTCAAAATACCATCGTTTCAAGAAATTTGGAAGCAGCAGAACATTTTTATAGGACTATATAAAATGTAACGTGTTACTTTACCGACATGCATGTTTTCTTTATTATCACCGTAAATCAAACGAAATTTTGAAAGAACCACTTAAAACTTTAGTTGGCAGTATACGATAACTGGAAAGTTTTCTCCGCCACCAAAATTTCAGTTCGATCAATCTTCGTTAAGTCTCAACAGCAAGAGACGATAAGTATAAATAGAATGCATGGAGTACAGTCTACTGCAAACAGGATATATGTATACCATACCAAATAAACTGAAAATAAGACAGTTAAACCGATTATATGTGACAGAGCGATTTAATAAACGAAAGGAAAAACTTACAACCCATTTAAGCCGGAACTGTGCGTTCGCTCTTTAGCTGAAATCCCTAGTTTAAGTAAGTAGGTATATGGCAGAACAAATTGAGATTCAAAGTAGCAGGCGTAAGCGTAAAAAGCGTTTTCATTGCCATTAGCAAAGCAATTTACATACCTATAGAAAGAATTCACACAGATACACACACACACTTACACACATTTGTCTGTTGCGCATAAATTAAAGCCAAGTTTTGTTGTTGGTGTTATTATTTCACATGTTTGCGACATTTCGTTTTTCGTTGATTCCATGTCAACGAAGACGTACCAAAAATTTCGAAGAAAAAAAAAAGCATCGCAAAATGACTTTTTCGTACATGTGTCGCAGAATGTCAAACACAGGCAAGTGTATAGACAAACAGATACAAACCCATAAACACATACACCCACAAACACACACACACACAAACACACATCCCTAGAATGTATGTAGTATATGGTCTCGAAAATAAGTTTTAAGCACCCTGACACATACTCGCAATGCGCGACGGCGACACGCACTCATTTTGTATCTTGTATCTACGTATGTATCTCCTTCTAACAAGCGGAAGCTGACTGCGCGTACTGGGCGTATACGCAACGCAATTTGTTTGACTGCCAAAAATATGTAAAGCCATGAAAAGCAAATTGCCAGGACTAACATAAAATTCAGGCGTCGCTGTCATTTAAGTCGCCGTCAACATTACCGTCACCGTCACCGTCGTCGCCATCTTCATCATCCGGTCTTAACAAATTTGAACATACTCGTACTTGTCTGTGTATTAAGCTTTTGTCTTATCTGAATTGATTTCGCCGGGCGCAAAATTTTGCAGTATGTGAATTAATTTTCATATTTTATTTAAGACTCAGGCTAGTGAGGTTAGGTCAGAGTTGACAGCGACAATAAAATGCCGATATACATATAAGTCAAGTGTTTGCGGACCCTTTTTTTTTGTTTTCTTGTTGGTTGGGATTTAGGGTATACACATAGATTATCGCCAGCATTGAGTATGCTTTTGTTCACTTAAACTGTATGCTTTAATAAAGTAGAGAACTATAAAAGTAGTAATCTTTGATTATTAAGTGTTTGGTAGAGTTTAAATCAGAAATTATTTTAAATCTTTTTGGCTTAGAATGACCACAGAATGTGGCATTTTGATTTGTTTTTCATTAAGGGAGAATGTAGTCATACTCAAAGTGTGGATTTACATCAAGGAAAGTTTATGTTGTGCGACTTATAATATATGTTTTGCTTATACTTTGCTTTTCACAACATAGCTAAGTAGGGGTTTTTTTCTAGTTTAGAAGTTTATGAGTCACAACCAATCGAATTACGCAGTAGATCTTGTGGATGTAGATAGTGAAGAACGTTAATCTACATTTAGTTCTGCTCTTATTTTGAACAAGACATCGCACCTAGTCCGCCATTCCTCCTTATTCTGAGTTACAGTTGTATATTGAAGATGAGAAAATTACCACTATCTATGAGTATTTCTAAATAGGGAAGTACAAAACGTTCGCACACATTTTAAACCCCTTAATCACAATATATTCGAGTGATTTTTTGTTTTTTTTGGAAAGGTTGTAAATAGGAGCATTGACGAATGCAATTCTTTTTCTAAAAGGCAGAAATGTAGGCAGAAATGTAAGCAGAAATCAACTAACACCCTCGATCAATCACAAAAACCTGAGATCTCTCCCACTCAGAGCACTCTTAATTTTCTAAAAAATAACAAAAAAAAAGTCAATGTGAGGGATGCCATAGGAATAAGCAAATGACGAAAATGTGTTGTTTGATTCGGCGCCGCTGTATACACACAATGAAAAAGAGGAATTTTATTTGCCCAGTTCCTTATTTTCAATTTTCTGTGCAATTTAGCGGACGAATAATTTCATAATGTGGCGTGTTCTTTGCTTTCAGAAGTATATTGAAAAAATTTTAGTAATGTTTCTCTGTCGTGCTCTTGAGGGCGATTTACATTGAAGAGCATGTCGGTCGAGAAGCTTGACCGTCATGCTCTTCAATGCTCGAAACTGTTGTGTGTACACTGTTTTATGCACGGTCGCTTAGTGCCTTATGTGGGTGAAAACACGAAGATGTTCGATCCCTTTCTAGCTCGAGGTCAATATATTGATAAACTATTTTTGCAATGCGAAATAGACAATTACAACATTTTATTCGCAAAGATTACTTTGCAGCTGGGACACTGTGTTCCGGACTCCGCAATTAATCAGTCATAAGTCACCGACTGTAAGAAACAATTTTTTGCTATAACACTTAGAAAAAGCCATATGCAAATCAAATCTTATATGCTATGATAAAAGCTACAATATCAAAAATTCTTGAGTTGTGCGTTGCCTGATATGTTCACCGCAACTGTGCTGTGGGAATTCGACTCTTTCGACCATATTTTCGATGACGTTTTGGGGACTTCCTAGCAAAAAGTGGAGAATAGTCGATATAATGTGCCGTTCCAAGGCTTTAAACGTTTTTGGATTAACCTCCTAGAATTTATCATTTGTATAGCTCTAAAGTCCCAGTAAAGCTAGTTTCGTAAAATTCAATATATTGCACCCAAATTTTGGGTGTATCGATCTAACCATTTTTACCATCTTTGCGTTGCATAACCAAAAGCCTATATTGCGACGATGACATTGTCATAACATGTCTAAATGGAATACCCTTATATGTACAGTGTATGAAACAACTTATTTGTGAAATCATTTACAAGCGGTATTCGTGTGGTAACCTTGGTTTTAGCGAATTAAAACTCATCTCTAGCGACTATAATACGTTTGTACTGTTGTTGTAAACTTTCGCTACGTAAATGTATCTCACAAACGCATATCTGTAGAATCTTTCAAACATATTCACATAAACACATCTATGCAATCTTTAGGGAAATTATTTTTATGCATTCAAATCCAAAGCATTTACACATCGTTGACGTTAGCTTGAATTTACTTGCAATCGAAACAGGTGTATCTATCAATGCCTTTCATACATGGGTATGTTTTTTGCATTATAGTATCTTAGTTTATCTTTACCGCAGAGCAATTTAACTTTCACTGGGATAACATTTTACATTTCCATTTTCTAAGCTATAAAAAAAGAACTCTACATCAAATATTGCGGGAAATCAAAGTAATCGTTTTTTTTTTTTAATATGCAGCGAAATTTGTACTGTTTTTAAATTATTAAATATTTACAATGTTAAGCTGCTCTAAAAGCAGTTAGCAACAACTGTAGCCGCTGTCAAAAGCATTCATAATGTCGCTTCGCTTTACAAACTTCGTAGTGATATCTTCAATATCAAACAATTATGGTGTTCACAAGATATTGCAACAGTGCAAAAGTACACTTGTGCAAACCAAACTGGTGTAACTCTGCATAGTCAGCTGTCTGATAATTAGGTTCATTTGTATCGAATTGCTATTACTTTTACTTTTCATTTTTATGTGACGCCATTATTGGTTGAACTATTTTTCAAAAAATTTCATTATTTTTAATGAATAATATCCAGTGCTTTGTTTTACGACTTATTGAAAATAGATCGAACAAACTCTACAAAGTATAGAAATTTTCTAAAATAAATAACTTACTTCGATTTTGGTGTGGCATAAACCAATGCGGCTTTATCGCTTTTAATATTAGCTTTTATACACAATACATTTTCTTCTTCTTCTTTTTGTTTCTCTTTTCTTCAATTTTATTCCCGATTAACTTAAAATTTATTGTGTACAAACAAATGGTGATATCTGGATGCAAAGCCGCCAGTCGAGCGTTTCCAATCACCGGAAACATTCTGTCTTGTCTGTCTGTTGGCAAAAAGTTTAACAACCAGAAAAAAACAACAAACAAAAAAATAATGTTAAAAGACAAAAATATTGTACCAAAGTTCAGATTACGAGTACATTGTTGTTGTTGTTGTTATTGTTGTATAACCAAAATAAAATGCTCCACCCGCTCATATTCAGTTACACAAAAATACATTTCATAAATCTTTCTTCCGATGGAACACCGAAAAGCAAACCATAGTCCGTGCTTGCTTCCTACAGCCTGTCGGCTTTAGTGCTGCTGGCTTCGCAGTATCGTATCGTATGCATACATGCCATGGTGCTTTTTTCTTTTTTGTGGTGATCCAAAGCTTTATTGAGGATGCAAAATTTTTCACACTTCTCCAACAGAAATTGTAAAAATTGTCCGAATGCCATAGTAGCTTACATATACATATATGAATGGATTTCTATTTTTGTTTCGGTTGAGTTTTATTTTCTGTGAGTTTCTCCCAATTGCGATTAGTGTGGAATTTTTGTTTGGAGATGTGATACGTATTTTGAAATTTGAAAGCAATTAGGAATCTGTGCAGACGCATTTTGTATTCGAAATTAGTATTTTTCGTTTTATATAAAACTGAGTATTGTTCAATGTATATTTGTGTTGTGAGTCATAAGTTATGGCATTTGGATTATTGCTGCAAGTTCTATACGCTTCACACATATTGGAGAGAGGTGGTATGATTAGTTTGTTCAGAAGTATGTAACGCAGTAAAATAGACGTGAAATAATCTACAAAGTACATAAATTCTGATTAGTCTGCGACAGTTCGATGTGTGTATACTGCACGAGTGGATTTAAAATAGTAAATGAATGCTCATTGAATGATGTGGCTCATTTTTGTTGTTGTATGATTACCCATAAATTTTGTTCTCTTTTGAACACATGAACACTTAACCAATTCTCATATGTATATATAGTATATATAAATTTTCATTTTATATATAAAAAATTATAGAACATTTTTTGGAACTTATTCAGATAAGCGGCATGCGACATACATGCATACTTTTTTAAACAAATGCTTACTTTTGAATTACATTAAAACCCAAATTCAATTAACAAAAATTTGATTAATTAAAATTTAAACTTACAAAAAGCCAACGGTTTTCTTTCATTCTATGCCTCTCTAAAATCATCCGGCACACATGACCATTTAAGGAAAACACATGATCGCTAGACGATTTTGTAGCTAACAGCTTTTTATCGTCTACGAAAGTAAGTAGACGTGGTTAAAATGTTTGCGCTGTGTTTGTTTTAAATTATTTAAGTAAATGCGTTAAATTAATATTCATAAATTATAGCCTATGTGTCATTCTGATATATGAGCTATATTATAGTAAAGTTTCAATTAAAATCCATTTAGTAGTTTGGTGGCAGATCTAAACCAAATTTTACAGCACTCACTTAAATTGATATAGGTTCCCGGCCATTCTGGCATACCAGGTAACGATATGATGAACCAGTGCGCACGGACTGAATCAGCGCTGTCAGAGACCGTTGAAGTGATTAAATTAGACTACCAGTGAATCAGCGAATAGACAGTGGGTGACTGCACCGGTGTGTCATTTTTCAAAATCACTCTGGCCTAGATATCAACGGAAACGGACTTCTGAGCTCCAACAGGATCAGGAAATTTACCCGAGTCAACTGTACCATTGTACAGAACTTCTATCGTAGCAGATCCAACACCTCCTATGTGACTGCCCTGTACTTCAAAGAAAGTGTGGTAAACTTGCGACTGGATGATCTGATACATTTAATTGACTCTACGGGATGGTTTTAAATATGCAGACACACAAACGAAAACATTTGAGAAACCTTCGTATAGTAATAAAAACTTGAGAAAACAGGTATTACAATGGGCCGACTAGGTTCTGCGTGAAGTTGACCTTCGCCGAGTGGCTTGATTAAATTTATCGAACATAAGTTTTTGTATGAATTAATATGTTTGTTTTTATTTTTTTTTTTAGATATGCACATCTGCTAAACTATAATATTTATTATATACTTTATAATAAAGGTTTATTATAAAGGTTTGGATCCAATAAAATTGATTTATTTTTTCTGTTTTTATTCTTTTAAAAATTTTTAACAAGGTAAATCGCTGTTTTGTTTTTTCAAGTGTATAAGAACTTTGGTTTTACCGAATACATTTTTTCTATTACTTAGCAAGGAAGAATTAAATGCTTTCAATATTTTAAAGAATAGTTGATGCTTAAATTTTTATTGGAATTATTAGTTCCTTAAATATATTCGTGCACAGTTTTCATCTCGTCTATTGTTTTCTATCCAATTTTATCCATCGATTATATGTAAAATATTCTTTGTGTAGATTTCTTTCATAAATTTCAATTTCGAAGTTATGCTGTTTGTTGACTTAAGAAGTGTTTACATGATTGATGAGAAACATCAATTTGTTGTATATATATCAAACTGCTTCAGAAAATTTCCATCTATACGAAATTTTACTACATATTTTTCCCTACTTTCCAGTGTGAAAACAACTTTTCGTATGTAAACTCTATAAATTGTTAGTTTCGCAAAAAAAAAACAAGGTAAAACAATTTATGTAGACTGTTAACTACTCGCTCTGTTTGCTATAAAGTATTAAGTATGACTTCGCACTCAAATATTACTACTAAATTTAGCTGCAAGCAAATTCGATAAGAGTTTAGCAAGTTGTTATGAGTGCCTTGTTGCTTTGTGACTTAGACTGTTTGACTTTGGTGGTTAGAATCTATTAAAAGTTTAATCACAGCTGAGACCTACTGAGGAGTAAAGACCAATAAGCTATCAGCAATGAATGCATGGGCATTTTAAACTTTTCTGTTCACAGACCGTGGCTCCTTTGATGTTTCTAATTTCACTTTGGAGTTGAGTGTTACACAATTTCAATTTGCTCATGAAGCTGCCAACTTGTTTTACTTTTTTAATTAAATCTAGTACTCAACTCACAGCAAAATATTTGTGACTTTTCCACAATTTCAACGAGAGTTTTCTTTCAATTAATCGAAACACTTGACATAAATCCCATATGCTCTGCTAATTGCTAGTCAAGCACAACATTTTGTCAGGTACAGATTATTGACACTCTATCAGCCTCATCAATGCCAGACTTCACAATGCTGCTTAGGTATTGTTTTTCACAGATAATTTTAACTTTTAGAGAGAAATGTACATGCATACTTGCATTAGTTTGCTATAAATTTTGCATCTATTTAAAGGCATTTCTGTTAATGGCGATTATTATGCTTTGTTAAGGTTTTAGCCTCCCATGTACAATTCTATTGCATTAGCATTGCAATTTTTTTGTGCGAAAGGTTCCGCAACTTAGATTGGCTGTTAACTGCTTTAAAAAAGTTTATTTTTTTGTCAATTGAAAAATTTTAGAGCTATTTTTGGAAGAGAAATGGAAGATACCATGATGACTCGATCTTGCCATGTTCGTTGGCTCATTCCTGCTTCTGGTTGAGAGTTTGGTATGGAGGCTAAAACTAAGGGACACCGAAGACGAAATCATCCTCTCATTAAGTTTGGCCCATGAAAACCCTCTGTGTTGCAGCTCTGTTGTTCGTGCAGATAAGATGATAATCCGACCCAAAACTACATACAGCAGGATTGGGAATGTCGGCGTCTTATAGATTCTTACGCTCGTACTTCGATATATGGCTCAACTTCTAATTTGATTGCTGAGCCTAAGTATCGGTTAGTAAGCGAGATCATTCGCCTAATCTCCAGACTGACGATTTATTGCTGGTTATCTCTGTTTCTAGGTAAGTTTTCTATAACATTGAACTTGAAATTTTCGATTCTCGCAAACTGTCCAAGTCGCGACGATGCTTTGCGAGTGAACACCAAGTACCTCGCATTATTCTCGTTTACCGTGACTGTTTCTCAATTTCCGATATCATCGGTTTCACCAGCATACGCGAGTAATATCACTTTCTATTGGAAGACCGTAGCCGACTGTGCTACCTATGGGCATTAGTATAGGCTCTTCTTCATCAAAATAATAAAAAAGTTTCACGACAAATCATCATCCTGCCAGAAACTTCTCTCTTTGTATCAAATGCCTCGGAGAAGTTTTTTCCTAATCTGACGACGGGTTTAGTGTGAGAGAGCATCATCATGGAAAGAGGAACGACATTTGTTGGTTTACCAAGCTCAGGCAGGGCGTTGGAAAACTTTGAACTTAACGCCGCTTCGTAAGTGGCCTTACTCACGGATTTTATATAGAATTTATTATATAGTGAACATTTGTTTACTCGTCGATATAATTGGACTGAAGCAGCACTAATACTGTCCTACCAATCCAATTGAAAGGAGATTTTTTCCATGCTAGTTTCTTTCTTGAAGCCAGGACAAATAGCACATAGATTCAAATCGTTGGACATGCATTCATCATACTATGCCTTCCATAATAGCTTATATGTACGATTTACCAATTCTTCGACACCGGTCTTGAATAATTCAACTGGTAGGTCATAGGAGCCTGTCATTTTGTTATTTTTAATAACCAATTCTACCCCGTTATAGACAGGTAACTCTACAAGAGAGCCATCATCAACTGGTGGTACTAGAAATGTTTCTCGAACGACGGCATTGTTCCCTTATCCCCTCCAATTATCCCTCAGAAAGTACCTCTGAACGGTGTAAGATCTCATGATTTTGCGGACCAAGCATTTTTTTTTTATTTTGTTGATAAACTTTTGCTCATTAAGTCGATGGTTGCTTCAGAAGTATTTCATGTGGCCACATCATGTTAAAACCAAACGCCTTCCAGACCATGTTCACGTACATTTGGAAACAAAATATTGTTCAACATGACTCGATGTCGGGTGCCATTGACGGTGACTGTTGCATTTTTAATAGTGTTGAGCTATGCGAATTTGCAACGATCCAAAAACTTATCGTATTTTTAAACTATTTAAAAGGTACCAAATTTTTGCATATCACATATTACGTGATTCTTACATAAACACCCATTACATGCAACAGTTTTCGCAATTTAATGATGCGATAAGCATAATATTGACTTGATTGATTTTGCCGCAATGGCAACACTTTGCTCTGTATTAAACACGTCGACATTTTCATTTAACTAGACCACAATGATGCAAACCAATGGCAACAAAACGCTTCTCTATAGATGATTATACGTACATATACCTATGCTTATAAATGTCAACTTTGATAATTATTTCTCACCAAGGATATCCGACGAAAAAGCCACAACAGCGATGATGCCATTTAGAATTTCTATTACATCCTTCTTGTTGCCTGACTACCAACCAACTGCCGTCCCAACCACGGAGGACTGCCGCCTCTGTTAAAATAAAATTGTCGCTCCGTTTTTCCGCACACTCTGAGCGCACATCCGCCGTGGCGGCACACATGAAAAAACTTTTGCTTTGGAAAATCGTTCTACGCCGCAGTGAAGCGGTTGAATGTGATGTGGTACTACAGTGCATACATTTGAATTTGAGTCGGAAGCATACATTTAAATACAATCCAAAATGTTACACGCTTCCGTTGCAACATTTCCGAAACTTTTTTTTTATTTTTAAATTTCTTTTTTTTTATTACTGAATGGAAGCATTTTATTGGCATTTAGATACGTATTTAATCAGTATTGCATTCAATGTGGATGTCGAGCGTGCAAATGGATTTTGGATCTACATAAATTTGTGCAGTATGCATTAGTATCTCATTATAGTGTCTCCTTATCTTTATATATTTATATTATAGTGCATATACGCCGTAAGCAAAATCTGTGCACGAAATTTTATAGAAATTTTATGCAAACTTCAAAACCTTCAAATTGTCTTTGAATAAGTATTTTGTGCAGACATATTTTCAGTCAATAACACAAACTCTTTACTAACAATCAAAAACTAACACATCTTAGAACACTTCGGTAAATGCAACGAAAAATAAACCCAGTCAGGCGTATACTGGCTCAAATGGAAAATCCGCTTTTAAAACTAGCTTGACACTTTCGTAGAAAAGTCAAGTTCGTCATTTGCGTTGCGATATTTATCCTAGAGTGTTACACGTTCACCACCTTTGCGGGTATTATCCAACATAAGAAGTGCATTTGTTCCATTGATGCGTTGCGCTGCTATCCGGAATGCTCTTTTGAGCGTCAGCTGTCAAAAATCTTGCAATTCTGATGTTCTCCCTCAACGAACACGAACTTAAATTAGTTTTTGCCAAGCGCGACGCGAATTTTCACTTTTTATGTCACATTTGCTGCTTTTGCTGTTTGCAGTGTAAAAATACGGAAAATGGTAAAGTCCGTATTCGAGTTGCGCATTTCGCTTTACGTAGTCAGCTCTGTTGGTTGGTTAGCTTCAATCCCCGCTTGATTCCACTTGTCGTCTTACTTGGTTTGTTGCTCTAGTTTGTTTTTGCTTCCGGAATTGTGATACTTGAGTGGAAAAAAATGCATATACGCATCTGCATGCATACAGTGTATCTATAAAGTATTTGAATGAAATAGAAATTTTAATAATCAGATATGCGAAGGTTATTTTGGTTCAAAAATCTATTTGTAGTTGTTGTTCAAAAATTATTATCTCGATTTTGAGCACTTTTATCTAAGCTCCAGCTTTTGTTCTCCTGCTCATCTCAAAATTTGTGCAAATCACTTATTTAACGGGCACTTCGACGGGACCGAATGATATTTTTGCGCATGCATTGTACAAATCTAATGCATCTAGTATTGGAAGTACCTCAGTGGGGAATACACTCTCAAAATCTGGCAAATGGAAAGAAAGTTCGGTTTTCAGATTATCGGATGATTAGGATCCCAATGCCACAGTGGTTTATGCGTAGGGCGTTTATTGTATTCTGTTATATTTCGTAAGTTTGTAGCTTTCGTTGAGTTCTAGCCATCAGAACAGAGCGTAACGTATCAAGCTAGGTCAAACAACCTCTGTATAAAACTATAGTACAACTTGGATATATACCTCAAGTCTTTCGGAACATCTTCTTGTAGAAACAAAAGGCGATTCATGCTTTCTTAACACTTTTATAGTTTTCAAGTAAGCTAAGAATCATAAATGACTCCTTATTGTTCAGCCTTTTTTGGGACTGTCAATGGCAGACCGTCTAACTTTGGCTGCTGTCATTTCTGTGCGTTTGTAAAGAGCATCAGTGGAGTATTGCATGGATTTACTGCTATGCCGCATAACTTGTTTTTCGCATAAGTTGTTCTTATGCTCGAGAAATGGTTAAGATTATCGCCACCCAGATATGTTTTCATCTTTCTGCATTTAACCGAGATTTGTGGATGGAGTTTGCATGGACAAGGTTGAAAGCCACTTTCACGACTAAATAGTCAGCCCTTCTATATACACGTATATACCTTGGAACAAAGAGAACTTTCTACGATATATAGTTTACTACTTCATGTATTTCGTTCTCTGTAAATCAAACCTTCATGTAGGGCTGAGCTTTGGATGTGTTATGGTATGTCGAGCATCGCTTGAAGTGTTTTCAGCGTATAGGAAGTCAGACTGGTGGGTTACAGACCCAATATATAAACGCTACTGCTATAACAGGGCTGTAGTTTCTATATGTTTATTTGCGTGAATTTTATATAAATGTATAATTTTATGTTGTTTTTAGTTTATGGTCAGTTACTTTTTTGGCATACGTTACTAATATAGAGGAAAGTATGAAAATTGACTCAGTCGAGTCGTCTGGAACGATTGTTGGTTACTTTATAGAGTTTCATGCGAGCGGAAGTAGACAATTTATGAGCACTTGCAACTCTGTGCTTTCATTTACCCATTTGCGGATTAAACTCGCATTTCCCTTTCGCTGCACTCAAAGCGAAAACTGTATCGAATTAAATGGTGTGAAGCGATTGGCTTAAAGTTTACTAAATAAAGTTCTACACAAACAACTTAATTCAAGTCAATCGAAGCAAATTTGTTCAAAAATAATTTCTAAAAGTTCTATCTGTCATTGAAACCCTCTAACAAAAGTTGAAAACTGTGCACTGTCTCAATGCACAATAGCTGCCAAACAAATCCGCATGGCGACGAGTGTCGTACATGGCTCAAATCAATGTGTGGCAGCTGTCGCAAACTATTAAGTCATTCAAATTTCAATAATTTCATCTTCGACATTAATCCTTTCGTCTACGACACGCCCAAGCGTCGCAGATACAAACGTGAAACGCTGGAGGAAATTGAAACGAAACATAAGAGGGAATATGGTGACGAAATATCAAAACAGCTGTTTTTCATGATTCTATTCCTGTTGGCTCTGGTTATAGCCATTTACAAATACTACACCATGCGATGCATCGTAACAAGAACGGCTAGAAGACGTGAGTGTATACGGCGTCAACTGCGGAAATATAATGTCATAGCTAAGCACAAATGCGGCGATGATGCCATTGATTATATGACTGGTTATGCACAAAAGCGGAGAGGAAGGCGTAGAACTAAAAGAAAATCCACTAAATCCAAGAAAACCGGTAAGAATGAAAATCCAAATATACTGCAACGGCTTCGAGGCGGTCAAGATGTGGTGCAACTGAATATTGAATCATCCAGTGAGGATGAGAGCAGTTTTGCGTACATTTCAAATGGTAGAACTCAGCCAAGACCACGCTGGCCTGTAAAAAAAACATTTGGGCTGACATACCGTTCTTCTAGTGGCACAACAATGGCACAAAGGCCACTTTCACGTTATTGTTTTCGACCGCGCTATGTAGAACCAGTAAAATGATTCGGGTTTTTTCTCTAATTTATCATCTATATATTTTATAGAATTGTCACATGAATCAAATATTTTGTATAATAAACTAAAAATAATTCTATATATGAATCCGAATTGTGAATTAGATATTAACTGTGACGCCTGCCAGAATTGGATGAGTGAAGTCTGCGAACATTGTGGTCCACTGTTGGCTGCTCAGGATTTTACATACTGGGATCAGTGGTGGATTGATAGCGCTGCCGATGACGCAAGCGATCCATTTTATTATCGTCCAACGCGTATATTGTCCACCTATGACTGTCATCGGCTGCGGCGTGAAATTGAACGCAGTCTGGAATCGCGTACACCTGACGATGAACTTTGGTGGCAGATACCAATGATACTGTTGGTGCTATTCATGATACTCGCCGTTTTCATAACAACTGCAAAGCTTCTAACTATTATCATGAAAAAGAAACGCCGCTCTCGTTATGATGTCTACATGGATGAAGAACGTTCGATTGGCTCATCAACAACGGCGCAAAGTTCACGGTCACGTTCACGTTCACGGTTACAGTCACTTTCAAGATCCAGATCGAAATCACCATTCCAGTGTAGTAAATCAATATCGTCTAAAAGTTCAAAGAGTGAGTGCCTTTGTCCGAAATCGGGACGCCGATTCGGCTATCGCAGAACACCAGTTATAGTGGTGCCAAACAAATTCCATTATCGTTATTGAGGTTTGGTTATTTTATATGATTTCTTAAATATTGTGAAACAAAAAGTTCTTAAAATATTTTTTGCAGTTATGTGTCAACATTTTTCTACAAAGTTTTTGCATCAAAAAAGTTGCGGAAGATGTCATAATAGCAAATTGTGCGCAAATTTGGAGTAAAAACTATAATATATTTTTGTATATGAATATTCCAATATTCCAATATTCCACTTACCAAAGTGTAGTTCGTCGTAAACCTACTGTCATTGAGCGTCGTTTTTAATATATATCAATTAATTGAAACGTAAATAAAAACACTTTTTACTTCAATAAATATGTTTAAATATGTGCCGGATTAATTTTTTTGCGGGATGTTCTACTTCATTACTTTGATAAAAAAAGAAAGCCGAAAGCCATCGAATTCGAGTGAAAGTTCATGGAGAGCTTCCTTTAGCTGAGCAAACATGTCCCAAGTGGTTTATTAAGTTTAAACATGGTGATTTTAAGCTGGAAGACATGGCACGACCTGAGCAGCCGTAAAAGTTCGAAGATGAGTCATTGCTGGATGAAGATCCAAAACAAATGATTCAAGAATTATGTGAACTATAGGGAGTTGAGTTGTCAAATGAATTATCGAACATCAAGAAAATTGAGTCCGATGCTAATTAGAACCCTAGAACTTGGAAATGCGTTTTTACACCTGTTGACACCTTTTTGCACGACAGAAATGGAAATTAATTTTTGCATCGAATTGTAACTGACGATGAGAAGTAGATCCGCTACGACAATCCCAAATGAAAAAAACTCATGGGTTAGGCCTGGCCAACCATCAACATCAATGGCAAAACCAAATATCCAAGATTATACTCTGTACATATTTGGTGTGATTAGCTGGGTGTAGACCACTGTAAGCTAATAAAACCCAATGAAGCCATCACGGAGGATCGCTACCAACAACAATTGATACGTTCAAACCGAGCATTGAAAATTAAACAGCAGCAATTCGAGCAGAGACTCGATAAAGTGATTTTTCAGCACAATAATTCTCGATCCCTTGGGTGCAACATTGAAATGGCAAATACTATCATTTTCATTTATAATAGTCAATAATTAATAATTATATTCCACGAACTGATTAAAACAAATTACACTTTAATTAATTAAACTCAATTGCAACATCAACAAGCTGATCCACTTCTTTTCATGCGGCAATTAATTCGAAGAAAAGTGTTTTCCAACATTTTTACATTAATTGAACCAATTAGGAAAGTGCACCGCGAAATTCATTTTTGCAGTTATTAAGAAAAGTCGTGTGTAAATGGTAAGGATGCCTTTTATGCTCTGGCTTAATATATAACAAGTCAATGTATCTCACTTGCATCTGTTAAAACATGTATCTGCGTATATACACATTTAAGGATGTGTACATAGGAAACATACTTCCTTGCCAATGAATGCAGTAAAGTTTGTCTGTACATAAGTATTTGTTGAAAATGTTGGCTATCTCAGCTGCGCAGTTGCAAACGTTCAATTGCTCTTATTGATTTTTTATTGTATTATATTTCAGTTACTTTTTTTGATTTTTCTTAAATTGCACGAGAACTTAAAGTAATATTTGTTATGTAATTCAATAAAATAATTTTTTTCGAAGTAATAATGCTATAGACTTTGCTGTTCAACTATATGCTACAATGCACACTTACAGAAAAGTTACTATAGTATAGTGAGTGAATATAGATATGTAAGACGTTTTACAGATCAACACATCGTCCGAAATATGGGAGTCACTGAAAGATACCATGTGGAACATGAGATGGCCTATGTACCACACCTCTTCTGCAAGCTACCTTCATGAAATCGAATGCGAATATCTTCCGTGGTATTCCCTAAATGAATAGTAATCAGAAAGCTTTTCACACCATGGTACACTTCCGATATTTACTCCATTGGTAAGAAACTTGTTCAGTTCTTCTTTAGTGTCTCTTGCATTTATACTATAATTTCTGAGATTTATGCACTGAGAACTGATAGACTGATTTTCTAAAGATGTTCTAAAGATGCCTCCGATGCGTTTTTCACCATGTAAAAAATGCCACATCTTTAAACATTATGGGAGTTATGGCATTTTTTAATATGGCTTATTTTGTGAAGAACGGACCACTGAAAGGAAACTATCATTAATTAAATTCTATGACCTTGTATGGCGAATATGTGAAGCTTTTCGATTTTATACCATTCACACATAGAGTGAAATAGTTGTATCTTTTCGTTAGATAATTTGAGATATCGTAGCCTCCATAAACTTTATAATATATTCTTGAACAGCTCTACGTGACGAATCGTTCTAATCACGTCCGTCTGTGGATTATTGAGCATTTTTGTAATAACATTTTTGGAAATATCTGGCTTAATTTCGGTATAGAGGCATATTTTTATCCCAAGGACATAATCGAACAAACTTCGAAGCAGTGTCAAGTTTTTATGCCGTTTCATGAACGAGAATAAAATATTAATCCATTGCAGAACAACAGCAACCAAGCAGTAGATCAAAAAATGGTTTTCTTTAGTCGGATGGGTGCTACAACCATCAGATTTCTGACGGTCTGTCTGAATTTCATGCCTGCATTGAATGGCTGTGAAGTGGCGGGAAATTCAAAAAGTCATGGACTTATCAAATTGCCCCTTTATATATTAATGGCCGTGTCCCGGTCACTTTTAGGGAATATAGAACCATATAAACCTATCGCCCTATTTTGTGTTTTTGTAAGAAAAAATCTTATTTGGGTCAATTTCACATTGATATTTAACCCTTTGGCGACCACTTCTGGACCGCTAAAAAAATTGCAAATCTGACACAAGATTCGTGTTCAGCGACCCCAAATTACAACAGAAAAGTGTTGCGAATTTTTTTTTTTTTAAATGTATGTAAGCAAGAAAAAACCGAAGCTCTAATACCTTTCACACGAAATTTTATATCGTATTGTAGAACATAAAAGTAGGGGTTTTAATAGGGGCTACCCCGGTACACACCCACTAGTAGATGTGTATGAAGCAACCATCTATAAGATGCCGCCATATCAAATTTGAAGTTTATAGTGACGTTTTTCATACAAATGCATACAAGTGAGCTGTGGGTTTGTATGGTACTATCTCAAAAAGTGGGCGGGACTCGTCCATTTGTATATGTATATGGAGCTGTTGTCCATTAAAATCCATTAAATCGAATTTCATTTCAATAAAATTTTTTTATAAAAATCACAAAAGTGAGGGGTATGTTTTTATGAGGGCTACCCCAAAAACTGTTCGGACCACGCCCATTAGTCTATGTATGATAAGCGGCTGTCTATAAAAAGGCACCATATCGCATTTGAACCTTACAGTCACATTCATTGCCTATTGAATGATTCCTTGTTGAGCAAAATCGATTCAATAGTTTTTCCAGGAAAAATTCGAATACAAAAGAGTCACCGGATTACCATAGGTCGTCAAAGTGTTAATATGATGGTTTCACATGTACGGGAGTTTCAGGTATACAATCACAGGCGAGTTCCGCCCAATTTTAGGAGTAGCGTGTAGATACAGTGTTTTTATGTTTGGTCGGGCTATATACTTAGATACTATGTGATTTGTAATTTCGTGTGAATTTGAATCTAGGCGCTGAGGACGAATGATCGGAGAGATAAACAAAAAAGGATAGATGGTTAACTTGACTGCTCGAAAATAAAAAAAATTAATTTTTAGAATCTTCAAAGAGTTACAAACCTTGCGATAAATTCATGTAGCACAAATACTATGAAATATGTAACAAACAAAGATCAGACACAAAAAATTCCCATTGATAATAATTATTTTTTCTATTGAAGTGTGTTTGTGATTCGGTTCAACTAAACTTTGCTAATTTTTTTAATCCATTTTATTTAACGCTTTAAAACACACATCACCCTAGGGATAACAGTCCAACTAATTTACGGAACCTATTTTAATTGCAAACTTTCCCAAAAGTTGAAAACACTTTCGGAAATTGTGTCGCAATGCGTTACTGGAAATATTTATTTCTCCCGTAGTTTTTTTTTTTTTTTTTTTTTAGTTGCTCTTCTATATTTGGCAAAGCATAGCAAATAAATTTAGTTAATTGCACGTGGGTCAAATGCAGCGCACAGATACTTTGCCAAAAAACTAAAAAAAAAAAAAAAAAAACTAAAAACAGAAAGATAAAAAAGATATCACTGAAATCGAAGTCTGTTCATATATTTGTCTTCAGTAAAACGAATCTGCAGCACTAACTTGCAATATGAAAGCTTTTAGTAAAAATAAATTTTTTATGTATTTACATAGAATCAGAGTTCGATTGTTGAATTTTGTGTTTATTTGCACTTTTGAGTTAGTGTTTCATTCGAAATCGAAAATACTTTGAACAGCAAGCAGTTGAAGTGGAACAATCGACGCATTTATATTGTAACAGAAAGTATCTCAATGTTAAACATTTTTAAGTTTTAAAGATACATTCTTAATTTGTGCAAAATACAAGTACAGAATTATTATTACTCTTTTATTATTGCCCATGAACGAGAGATAGGAATAGCCTTCATTTCGTTGGGGTTTGAAACAGCTTAAATTGCTGTAACATGAGCACAAAACTATTCATATCAATGCCAAACAATGCAACATGAAACAATGCCATTTAATGACTTGCAAATTGTAAAATTATTCTCAGCGGATGCATTCAGCACATTTTGCCCGTACTTCGTAGTTTTCTGCACACAAAACACATTGAACATTCTCTTTTACGGCAAAATATTATATGCATTATATTAAGTCTATATTACAATATTAATACTATGACAGGATGAGAATGCTTTTCCAGTTCAGCACATTTATAGATTTAATTTGGTATTAAAATGATGACTCTGTTCTTTAATGATTTGTATAAATAGCGATTTCTCACACAATTTGTTGGCATTGTTCAATAATAGTTTCGTAACTATATTCTGAACACGGTCAGTTGAAATTTATTTGTTTCAATGAAATTAATAGAAGACTGTTTCACGCCCAAAGGTTACGTATCTCCTTGCACGAGCTTAGTAAATTCAGCAGTGACGAAGAGTAAAATTTGATATTTCTGATTTAGGTATTGCTGCAGAATACTTTTTATGCTACCCCATTATAGGAGTAGTACCAGCAAGCGTCCTACATAAAGAGAGGCAGTTTATTGCTACAGATTGGTACACAATAGAGTTGATCGATATTTAACTACCTGTGATTCAACCACGGCGACTGAAAAATCGCTAATATCAGTTGCTATTCGATATTATAAATATCAGTGATTGTGTATGATTTGTTTCTTACTAGTGCCACTGCGATTCACGGCGTATGAGTAACATATCATGCAAGTAGAGTTAGCACAAAATGTTTCAACGTATCAAGTTGATTATATGCATGATATATTACTGATACGCCGTGAATTACAATATCAAGTCGACACTGATATTAATGATTGAATCACTGACTATCGCTCAACTGATATATTGTATCATACACGTAGTGTATGATACATGCATAGACTAATGGTCGTGTCCTGCACACTTTTTGGGGTAGCCCTCATAAAAACATCCCCTCACTTTTGTGATTTTTATAAAAAAATTTTATTGAAATGAAATTCGATTTAATGGATTTTAATGGACAACAGCTCCATATACATATACAAATGGGCGTGTCCCGCCCACTTTTTGAGATAGTTCCATACAAACCCACAGATCACTTGTATGCATTTGTATGAAAAACGTCACTATCAACTTCAAATTTGATATGGCGGCATCTTATAGATGGTTGCTTCATACACATCAACTTGTGGGCGTGTGGAGGTTAATCTAAACTTTCAGAAGGAAATCGCGAATTGAATTCATGAATTTCCCGCTACCAATTCAGAGTTAAATCAAACCGCAATATCCTTCTAAAAGTGATCATTTTATGTAGAACACTTCCTAGCAACTTATTCGGATTCGTAAACCGGAAAAGAAGGAACAGAACATTGTGAGAGAGTGATCTTACGACAGCTCACAGATTGCCATTCACATTAACTCGAGTTGTTTTATTGTAGTATACAATCATTTTAAATAGTTTTGTTACGAATTAGATGAGTTGAAGTGCGTGTTTATTTATTTTTTATTACTTTTTTCGTTCAAGTGCACTGAAATCAAAGCTCATTTTATACATTCATTTAAAATTTTATAAATTAAAATAATACATTACAATTCATTGTGTCTAAACTAAGTTCACTCAATGTCATATTCAGTTTATAAAAAGATATTATTTTTTATATAACGAATTTGCTTTGCAAAGTTTATGAAAATTTTTGAAACTGGGAATATGCTGACTTATTGCAATGAACATGAAAATAAATTACATTGGGAAAAAGAGTTAAAAATCAGTAAGAATGTTGCAACAAGCGTTGGCAATGAATGCGAATACGTTACGGATAAGGATATCCATGGATGCATTGTACGCCAGTGGAGTCCGTGTGTTTCTGCGCTAGTAAAGTATGTTGTTGCACAATGCAACGCAATCAAACGTGGAACAATATGCATTACAGGCCACCAAGGACTACTTGTTCGAGCACACTTCACTCGGTCAGTTGTTGGTCTGGCCCGGTCAAATCTCATCTCAACTCGCCTCGAGTACTACAGACAAGCCGAGCGAGCGAGCGAGCGAAATTTTGCGGCTAAAACTGTTTAAATGAGTATAAGCCACAAAATCAACGAGTTAAATTGTGCAAACAATGAAGCTGAATGCGAGTTGTTGCATCAAGGAGAATCTCTGTCAGCGCTACCCGCCGCCCACAATATCTGACACTTTGAGTGGAGTGGATTTTAGTTGCATACTGCTGCTGTTGCTAATGCTTCTACTGTCGACGGTGATGAGGCTTTTCATGTGGCAAGTGAAGGGAACAAATAAACGTTGAACATGCGCGTCTTTCATTTATCAAACTTCTCGAATATGCCAGGCACGAGGCAACTAACCAACAGCTGTCAGAGCTCAATGCTTGACTAGTTGCCTTCCCTGATGGCTATACTGGCCACTTCGTAGCTGTTTGTCTGTATATAAATACATACATAGCGATACACACGGAGGGACTAACAAAAGTTCGCTGAGTTGCCAAAAATGGTAGTCGTAATATAAGATGTTTCATCGGCATGGAGTCGAGAAAACGTAAAGTTACAGATGCAATATCAAAGGGAAATTTGATATATAATTCTTTATGGCTTTCGGCGTCAACTCAAGCCAGTACAAATTTTCAATGAATGCCAAACTGCATATGAAACAAATACACCAACTATTCAAATCGTTTTTCAAATCTGGACAATTTTTGGCAGAGGACGAGCCACGGAGAGGTCTCCCAAAATCTTTGCCCTAAGCTCCAAAATGTGACTCGGGTTCCTTTCGCACAGTCGATTACGAAATGTCTAGCAACTTTGATAAAATCATAATAGGTAATGAAACTTGGTATTAAATACGACCCCGAAACCAAACAGAAATATATGGTGTGGAACAGAAACGGAGCAAATCCACAAAATAAACCTAGAAAAAGTCAGCGAAACAAGGGATAAAAGGTATTTACTCCACCAGAGTAGTAGCTATTTTCCTGAATACTAGTCAGACACTAACTAAAAAATGATTTCTTACCAAAAGATCTTTTTGGAAAACCGCAATAAAAAATTAAATGTGGCGTTATTTTTTACATTACGACATGCGCCTGTTCATACTCCCGAAAGAACTATTATCTTTGTTGAGGTATCTGGTATCGAAAAAATTGGCCCGGTACCATATTCTTCGGATATTTATTTATTGTATTTCCAAAAATACAAAATATTTATATATAAAAGTTTTCAGTAGCAATACTTTTGTAAGACTCCTCGTAGACAACATGGATGAATGACGGCCTGCCTACTTATTTATAAGCAGAATGTGGCCCAGAAACCATAAACCATGCAGAAGCAACTTGAATTGTTCTATCAATGCACGTGATGAATTGGAAATACCAGATATTCCACAAGCTAAAATTCATTTACAACTGAAATTTCGTCTATTTAATACATTTAATTCAATCTACAGTCTACAATCTATTAATACACAAGTAATTTAATATTCACATATGATAAATTCCATTTTAAATAGTCGATTGCTCATAGAATTTAACATGAAATATCCGTTGCAAATTCTCATAAATAAATGACACAGCAGGCGTGCCAGTAAAATAATCCAATAAATATTACTTTCAAAATCAAAATATTCACATGCATAAATACTCGAAATTTCATTTTCTATTCATTTGTCAAGTGTCAATCACACACGCACAGCTTCTAAAAACCGAATGCCAAAAGGACGAAGGGATGAAGGGATGAAGGGACGAAAGGGCATCGTTGGGCGTGTAAAAGTGGCGACAGCCAGTTTGACCGCAGCCCATCCAAATATTCAGTTTCAAATAAACCACCGAATATATATTTTACTATTCATTTAGTGTAAATTTTATTATATTGTTGTTGATGTTGTTGTCCTTGGTGTTAAATTCATAAAATTGTATAAACCAAAGGCATTTTTACCACATTATAAATTAAGTTTTCACTCTAAATAAGCTAAGCTTTTAAATTTGTTAAACGTTTTAAATTTATAAGTGGCTTTTGATAAAATTCAAACAATTCAGTAAAACACTTGCATATAAACACTTGTATAGATAGTATAGAAATGGTACAAAAAAAAAAAAAAAAAGTTTATCGGTTTTGACCTTGTTTAAATTGCCGAATAGTGTTGGATTTTTAAAATAAAATTGTAAATCAAAATCAATTGAGTTTTATTTCCATATGACAGCTACAACGCTCACAGTATACCAGTATATTGGACAAGAACTATGCCATTAGAAAGGTATTTATTTGTACATTCCATATTTGATCAAAATTTGTTGAATATTTTGGGCGTAAAAGGCTTAAACAATCGACACTCAAACAACGAATCAAACACACATAGGCTTTACATGGTATACAAACCCGCCACACTAATATTAAACGATAGTATGCAAGCAGCCAACTATAATCTGACTCAGTGAACGCGAAAGAGATAACAGATTACGTAATATATATTGTATATATATACGTATAATTATTGTAATTATTGTAATTATTGTGATTGGTGTATGATGAAATATTAATAACAAAGGAATATACGCAATAATATACAAAGTTATTCCTAGATTGCGATCGATTGAGTCGACCGTAGACCATAAATACTAGGAAAAGTCAATTCGTTAGTCAAACCAATCCATTATTTAGTTAAGTGTATACTAGAGCCTTGCACAAATCATTTGAAAGTATGAAACAATTGCCTTCGAATGAGTCCATTTGTTTTATATGACATCTCTTCTCATGTCTACCTCATGCCGGAGTAGATTATAAGCTCAAGCGAAAGAGATATATAAAAATTGTATACTTGTAGGAGTGCATTTTGATTAATGAAACGAATATATTTCTGCAAAGCTCTGGAAGGATTGCACGACATGTAAAAAATTAGTATTCGAAAATTATGAGCTCCTAACACTGGTATATTATAATTTTCTGTCAGTGTTGGTATGCACCCAACTTGTTGTATGAAAATTTGTATGGACACTTTTTACACCATAAGCAACATACTTATCAAAATGACCATGATACGGTCACTAGAAAGTACTTGCTGTATCAAACTTGTTTGAGTTTAAGCAATTATTATAGCTTTAACTATTTGTGCTAGCTTTGAACAGTAAACTTAGAATATTGTTAAAAAACGACAGATTCGCAAGTACTTTAGTGAGAGAAGAAGGGCAAAAGAGGGCACAGCAGAAATAGTAGCAAATGATCCGAGCTACTGCACAATCGGCAGCACTGTCGATTTTATCAAAGCGATGTCATTGGAAGCGACCGAGCGGTATGACTTTGCATTCCATTTTGACAACTTTTTTTAACTGCGACGTAAACCGATATGCTGCCGAAGGCTTGTAAAGAACATAAAAGACTGACGCTTGACAAAACAAGAGCACGCTGTCATTAGCCGTTGGAATGCTACAGCAGCGTGAAATTGGTAACACATCGAGTGCCAGCCCCTTTATGTATGTATGTATGTATGAACAAACATCCTTTCCAAATTTTAATTGAACTAATACGCATGCCATGAGTCTTAATCGATGACATTTCGATTTGTTTGATAGTCTGAGTTACAATATTAATAGAATGTATTTCGATTGTCAAAACGGTTTGATCTGTGATATGAATCTGAAATTTGGTATATCCTGTATATCATGTATGTAAGTTTTCTATGATATATCCCCATTTTATATACTGTTCTATCAAGACTGTAATTCTGTAATACTGTTCTTTTTTTCACCAACAAAGTTGTTCTTTGATGTTTATTGACATTCAAAGAAAGCAAACGTATCCTCAGTATATTACTTTGTAAATGCATAAAATAATTCCACTAATTGGTTTTAAGGTGTCATTCAAACACAGCAAACACTTCCAAGCTATAAGACTCACCTAAAATTCCGCGAAGCATAAAAACAAGCACTAAATACATTTTCAGTAAAGCTTTCAAGGAAAAAAACACTTCTTAAATGTGAACGATAAAATGTTTGCTACGGAAATGCCAAAATTTATTTACACATTGTCGCAGTTACTGATTTCCGCCTCCATAACAATTTGATTTGCAAAGAAAATATAAAATAAAATAAATGCCAAATGAAAAAAAAAAAAAACAAAAATCGCCAAAATGCCAAAAGGAAACAGAAGCAAAAAGCGACTTTATGCTCTGTTTAGTAATTTATGACTTTTTCTGGAAAATGTACAGTGGGGAAAAGTAAAGTTTTTGAGCCACGCTTCGTCCTACGTTAGACGTGCTGGTAATTTACTGCGTTTTGTTTGGGTGTTCCAACTGGAAATTGTATATAAGAGTGGCGGACACAGACCCTCAGTCATTTAGTCAGTGGATGCGTGTGTAAATTGGCGTATAAATGTGTATTTATTTTGAAATTTACATCATGCTGCAGTCGACTTTAAAGTTGAATACCATTACAAAATGAAAATAAAATAAGTAAAAAAGCAAAAATCGCCTTACATAGTAAGTATTTCGTCCAGTTTCAACAATGACGAATTACAACAATTCTTTTCTGTATTTTCAACGATTTAAGAACAATGAAAGTAAGTAAATATTTAATTTGAAACTTTGTTTAAATAAAAATATTTATTTTGATTATTTTTTTTTTTAAATAGAGGTGCACGGTAAATGCAATAAATGCTAAGTAATTCAAAAGTTATGCAACTCTTTAAGGACAACTTTTTAAATGTATTTAACATACTTTTCATCCATTTTTAAAGTATGAACAAAGTAGCTGGAAAATAGCTATTTAAATGTTGTTGATAGGTGCAGTCACTTAGGTCATTGTTGGTTCATTGTGATACTATGTGATGTTTTTTATTGCCAACCAGTTAAACCAGTTTGTCTGTATCAGAAACTTCGACACGTAGTTTATATCTATTAAGGATGCCGCTATAAGATTATATAAGAAGGTACTCTCGAGTAGAGCATGGTTCTTTATACTATAAGCTGGGCAATGTCACAGCAAATGCTTCACCACTTCCTACTCTTCGGCATTCCAACAACTTCTGCAGAAATTCTTAGAGCAAACCTAAAATAACCTGTGTCCCGTAAGATATACTCCCAGATATAGATGTGTGTTTTTTTCTGTCATAATACTTTGAATGAATCGTTATAACTATTACACATTGCTAAACCTGATTCGAGTACGCTTAATTTATTTTTATACGTAAAGAGTTCAGGATGTTGTGTATTGCTGCAGAAGGCTTTTTGAACGACCATTTATCATTGCTTCCTTGTGAAGTTGTACAACTGTCAGTCTCAAATGCGTTCTTTATTCATGGAGTAATATGAGAATGTTATTTATACATAAGGCTAAAGAAAAGGCATGTCGTAACGAAATACTTTTTACTATTCTGCCTCACATCCTTCGTTTTAAAATCATTAAATCGATTGAAATACCTAATTATAAGTAATCCAACACACCCTGAGACAGTGGTGTAGCCAGGAACTGTTTTTGCAGGGGTGAGAGTTTAAAAAAGGAAAAATGCAAACGGAAATCCAAAACTATCGATGATAACAAGGGCTAAGTATGAATCCCGTTTAATGACCTGGGATTCTATGAGAAGATCAGTTTCTGGCTTACTCAGATGACGTAGAATTGCTATCAGGTATGTTCGTATTCTGCATTGTACGAATTCTGGGCAGGAAGTTCAACAAAGAGAAAACAGAACTGATATTTTTACTACCAAAACAAAAAATTTAAAATTCCATGGTTCAAGATTATATGTTCAACAACTAACTGTAATTCCGGAAGCAAGTTTTCTCGGAAACCTTCTTGAAAGTAAAACTAACATTCTACTCCAGCAAATAAATGCTTGCAAAGAAGTGAGGACCCCACCAGAAAATATTAAAAGAAAATATTAAAGTACGGCGAGTACTACACTAAGATATAGTAGTAACGTGAACAGATCAACAAAACAAAACACGGCAAGTAGATGGCAAAAAGTAGATGGCAAAACACTGAGAGGAACATACACAAAGGAACAATTTACCTGAGGAGCATAACCACCAGTTGGGTGTGTGCAGAAAACCGCTGTTCACGAGGAAACGTTCTGGCCAGTAAAATTTGCGCACACCAAAAAGTGCAGAGAACATTCGAGGGCAATTTAATAAGTCAGTGACTTTCTTAATTAAAATGCAGCACATTTTAAGCAGTCTGCACCATTAAGTATGTATTTGACAGCCATTGATAGATGATATGAAAGACAGTCAGACGGACAAATATCAAAAGGTTGTGGCGTCGATCCGACCAAAAAACTACTAGTTCATCTTCTGAATGGACGCTGTTGTGCCGATCGAACCTGACAAAATTGCGATTAACCATCGTCAAACACTACTTCGAAGTTATCACACGATTACGCTTGAGGTCAATTTCGGCACCGACCGGCTTTCTGTCCGTCTGACTGCCTTTCATGTCTACTTCGAACGACTATTAAAGACAAACTTAATGATGCAGCAAACTGAGATATCCAGACTAGGCGCAGTCTTAACAGGCGCAGACTTAACTTTTTCCAATGCTCTTCAACCAATGCTGCCGCAAGTGCGAGTTACCATCAAAATAAAAGAAATATCGATCACTTCTTTGTAACTGTACAGCTGTGGAAATATGACTTGCAGCCCCTAGCGGATCTTTTCCACCTTGATCTCAAAAACATTTTCTATTTTAGATAAGTCCCGACCTAACGTCAGATTACGCTTGTTGGTTTTAAACAAGTTTGTTTCTGACAAATTTTCAAGCAATCTGTATCATTAAGTTTGGGTTTGACAATTTGATATAACGGTACGTTGTAGTATTTCTATCGATTATGTTAAAAAGGGCACTTAACTTTTTAGTAGTTGCATATTTATATTCACATACAATATATCTCGAACAAACATAAAGCATTTCAATTAAATTACATATTGCATATTAACTCAAGTAAACAGCAAACATATGAAAATAAAGCACTTTAAAAACAATATTTTCAAAGCTTTTAAAGCCTATTGCCAGCAGCAAAACGTTGATCTGCATAAATCGATGAATGATTTCATTTCAGACGCCACAAATTCCCACGCAAAATTGCAAGGCACATAGTACTCGCACAATATGTATGTATCTACAAACAACATTGCTAGGCGCTGCAAACAAAAGCGAGCAATACTCGTAATGTAATTCAGAATCAATGAAATCGACATTCATCACAATCACTGAGTCTGTGCGCTGAAATATTCAAGTAACTGCCACTGCCAATGATGACTGCCAAAGCAGCTGCCGCGCTTTGCGTTATGCATGCTAAAGATACATGTACTTATAGATAGATACTTGCCGCAGATACTTTCCGCTCATGGCGCTGACTATATTGCAACTGCTTTGCTGATCTTATGAATTCTGATGGCGTTATTCGCGCAGTTGATTTGCATGTTGCTGCCGGTACTGATGCTATTTGGCTTATGTTTTGAATTCGAAGATATTTTGAATAATTTATCTTGTCTTCAGCTGTTTGCCATATTTTTATTCTGTTGTGAAATACAAATTAATTCATATTTATTCATATTGCATAGACGAAATAATGAAATTGCCTAAAAGCGTAAAGCTGAGGTCATTGCTCTCGTTTTTCATATCAAATACAAAAAATACATTTACTTCTTGTTTTTGGATGCGAATACACATCTTGACCTTCGTTCATAGCATTGTCAATACTATTTTCATCAAAAGTATTGTGATATCTTGTGAATTTTCTAAGAAACTTTAGTCAACAAGATACTGTTTGTGTCTTATAAATTATTCGTCGCTTACATTGGCTTCTATAAATAGTGTTTATTTGAAGATGTGCGGCAAATATTTTCAAATATAAACATTTTATGTAAAAAGAAGGAAGCACACAACGTTCGAGCTTGCCCGACAGTAACATATCCTGTATTAGTTTTTGCAATCGCTCTCCCATTTGATCTTAGCGTGTGTATATGCATGTGTGTATAAACTAAACTATTTAAAATGCAAATGAGGCTTTTATAGACTTAGAGTTGCTGGCAACTCTATAAACATTCTTGACAAATCATAACAAGGCAAGCAACTTGTGCAACGTTTCAAAGAAAAATATGCCTGCTCATATGTTCAAATGAGTACAAGTGAGAGTAAACTCGTGAAATGTTTGAGTAATACTTTTTCGAATGTCTCTTCCCTCTTGTCTTTTTTTCTTTACTTATTCCAAAAATACATATGTATGTAGAATTGATGGTTTGTATGAGTGACGCAGTTGCACATGTACAAACAAAGTTGCACATGTACAATACGCAAAACTTGTCAACAACTGTATTTTTTTCCATTTTTTTTCATATGCAGTTAGCAGGAAAGTGAGAGTGACAGTACGAAAAAAAATTTGTTTGTACTTGCATCGTTGAACAGTAAGTAAATCGAAACGCTTTGTTCTTTTTATTTTGCTAGTTTATTTTATCTATTCATTCGGCTTGCGCGTTGATTGCGTCGAACCATGCCAACCACGACTTACAACTTGTTGCAACACGTTTGCTTCGTTTGCAATATTTTTTCAATAGCAAGTGAAATGAAGAATAGATTTGCTTCTAATTACTTGCTAACGAGTGTTTGCGCAGAACGCTCTAGTATGAACCACATAGACACAGAGTAAGAGAAAACAAAACAAAAAAAGATAATTGTCGTGTAACTTCACTAGAATAACGCCGGCCCAGCATACCCAAGTATCTACACACAAAATAGTTCATTAAATGAAAGAATTTAGTGCGATTAAGGGTGCACGAGAATACTATTGGTATACTCACCACACCATGGTGGAATTATATATGTGGTTATAATATATATTGCTTAAATAAATTCACAAAATGCTTGGTAGCCGAATATGTAGATAATCTTTGTGCACGAGATGCTAAAACAGAGTACACGTGTATGTGAAAGAATTAAGGAGGTGGTGGCCATGTCGTCCAAAATTGTACTCATTAGATCTTCATTTATATAGGAAGAGTGTATTTAAAAAAAAATTGCTGTCTATAGCTCTTTTAGATTCTGTTGATGCATATTATCAGACAGACGGATGAACGGTAGGACATGCCTAGGCCGACTCAGTTTCGGATGGTGTTCAACAATGTATGCACTTTATAGAGTCTGTCAAGCATCCTTCTGTTTGTTACATAAATTCGCAAAACCTTAATATACCCTTGCCTTATGGGTACAGAGTATAAAAAGTGAACGCTGTTTAAAACTAAATAGTTTCAAAGGTTATTGCTTTACTAGCCTTAAGCATATATTTTAAATAGATTTCTGTACACTGTAAGATGTTACTGCATCCCCACATTTAAAGAAAAAATGTAATACATTAATCGGTATTCCTGAGAGTAACTTCTCAAGAATGTCTCTCCCTCTCTCTTCCTGTCTGGTCACTTCAATATTCCTTTCAACTTTTTCTTCTATATATACTCATTTTAGTATTTCCTAGGAAAATCGAATACTTTTACCTAGAAATTCCATTTATTATTTAGCGTCACTCATTAATTAAACAGCAGAGCACCACACTATGTCCTTTCGCTCCATTCATTGCAATTTTTTAGCTTGCAAGCTCATGGAAATTATAAATTCTTTTAATTTTTCTTTGTATCTCATGACGTTGATCAGGCTTAGAAAATTTATGAAACGTCAGCTAAGTAAAATCTTTGTGTATTTAATGTATTAACTATATAAAGGAATTAGCTATCATGTCAGTAAAGCCAAAGTATAGATAGATAAATGCATAATTATATATATGTATATATATATATATATATATATATATATATATATATATATATATATATATATATATATATATATATATATATATATATATATATATATATATATATAATATATATATATATATATATATATATATATATATATATATATATATATATATATATATATATATATATATATATATATATATATATATATATATATATATATATATATATATATATATATGTGTTTGATGACTTTCAAAAAGTTTTTCGTTTCTTTGTGGAAATCAGCTTTCAC
Organism: Leucophenga montana; assembly: GCA_035044765.1. Classification (NCBI taxonomy): domain Eukaryota; kingdom Metazoa; phylum Arthropoda; class Insecta; order Diptera; family Drosophilidae; genus Leucophenga; species Leucophenga montana. Next base: position 1,953,277 of record JAWNNQ010001291.1, on the reverse strand, counting down.
AGTAAATTAGTTACTTACATGTTCAAAGTTTGTCAGAGAAAAGTTTTACTTCATGCACTCATGTGAACAAGCTGTCTAAATGATGATGAAGTATTACTCCCAAAAAATATGCAAAAAAAAAAAACTAAAAGAACAAAAATAGTTATTTAAAAGCAATTTAAGTGCAATCTTCTCTGCAAGATTATACTTGTTAAAATACATAAGATAGAAATGTATCTCAATGTTAAAACATGTTCACAATGTAAACAAATTATTACTTTGAGGTTTGTGTAGGCATATTTAAATTGATTTCAGCAGATGCTACAAGTTTAATGTAAATGTAAACTTATCTATCTGAAATCTATTGAATTTGTGAACAACAAAAATCGTGATTATACTATATTATATAATAACACTAGTTAACAGAACTAAAAAAAAAAAAAAAAAATATATATATATATATATATATATATATATATATATATATATATATATATATATATATATATATATATAACTTTATCTTAAACTGTTTTAGCGCTGAAAACGAGAAACACATTTAGAACATTCACCTAGATAACAGAAAAATTCGTTTGAACTTAAAACAATGTCCAGTGTGTATGACCAATCCGTCAAATAAGAGAAATGTTTGATATTCTTTAAAAATTGCATGAAGCTGGAACTTTCAACAGCTGTAACTCAGTGACTTTTCTTTCACGACGAACTGGATATCTTTAGACGGGTAATTTAAACCTCTCTAGCGATATCATGTACATTCTGATCGGGCTTGCCATTCACACTTGACGCTAGTTTAAGCGAAATCATACATCAAAACAACACAAATATACCGTTATCACAGTGAATGACCACAAATAATAAAATATTCTGTAAGTTTTTCGTGTTCAGCGCAGCCCAAATCAAACTAAAAAAGTGTAAGCGAAAGTCCCTTTCATTTTAAAGTTTAAGTCTGTAAAGTAGTGTAACTGAATGATGTCATTGTATCTGAATAAATAGTCTTAAAGTTTACGCTACAAAAGTTTTGTTCAAAATTTTTTGACATAATTTTGAATTTTTATATCTTATTTGCATTTACTTACAATAATTTCAACTTTTCATTAATTTATGTCAACGGACTTCCTTATTCTGGTATAATTTTTAGCTCAGTCATGCAGTTAATACTCAATCATTTTTCTGCATTTCATACACATTGAAAATAGACCAATAAAAGTTACCAAAAATCACAAAACACAATTAATTTATATAGTTAATTTGTTGCAGAAAGAAAGATGCGAGCATAATAATATAAGTTTTACCCTTATTGATTAATTTTATTAGTGCAAACTTTTTTTATTGTACACTTTTATTGCTGCACTTCGAAGGTGTTTTTACCAAAAATAAATAAAAAAGTTTTAAGAATAATCTGTTTATGCGTAGTAGAATTACTTTAACTCTGAATATCCAACCATTTCCTGCGCTTAAATGAATTGTTTTAAAAAATATTACGGATTTGAATTTTCATAGTATTGAATTTAATTGAAATGAAAATATTTGGTTTTGTGTGTGTGAAAGCATTTTAGGTTTGTGTTCCATAGAAACCATTTATGTGTATATTGTTTTTCAATCGCCTTGACTTTTTATTTTTTCAGAAAATCTTGAAACTTTATTTACTTAAACGATTAATTGGTTGGGAGCAAATATGTTTTCAAGGAAGTTAATAATACTCAAACAAGTTTTGTATTTTTCCATTTTTCTTGACACAAGTCAAGGAACTATAGGGTCACAAAGGTTGCACAATAGATCAATCTCTGTGCACAATGCGTGGGCATATTATTATGTACCTGGATATTCTTCATCATCTTATCTTATCTGCGTCAAATTATATGTGATGTGAAATATGCAAAATTTGGTTATTCTCCGTTATGGGCCATAGCTGCGCCTAGTCAGTGAGTCTGATTTCTCGGGGTCCTCTTTACATATCTATACTGGTATAAAGTTAGTAGCTTATGCAGTAAAAATGCTTTCGTATTTTTAAACAAATTCTCTAATATTATAAAGTATTTAATAACAATTCATTCAGCATCAATCTGCTCATTCTTAGCAAATGATGACAGACGACTAGAATGGTCCGCTGAAAATATGATGATATGCTTCTTTGCTTCATGTTTCATATAAAAGGTTTCATTTTTGACTGTTTCATTGAAATTAAATGAAAAAAGAACGTTCTATGTTATATTTGAAGTTGTTTAGTTCGACAAATGAGTACATATAGAGCTAAAAACAAACTGTTGCATTGTGGGAACACAATATATTCATAAATGCGCATGTCTGTTCTCTAGGAATGGTTGCATTCCCCTCTTAACCGATTCGCTATCTCTTCCCAATATAACATAGTGTGACGCTATTATCGTACTATTTATTTTGAATAAACAGCACAAAAACAGTATAAAAGAATGCTGCAGTGGAATGTAGACGAATTCTAGATACAGTACACCGTGTCTAAAGTTATTTATTTGAGCCAAAGACTTGTATGAAATCTATATTCTATAGTTGCACCTACAAGTATGTGGGGTATTTTATTAGGATTATCTTGTTTGGCGTTTGTATACAATAAATACAAATTTTTACACAAAACTCATAATTGGGACAGGGTTGTATGTATCCTCATAGTGGGGTTAGCAAGTTCATTTAATACACTTATCTGAAGAGCCAATAAATGAAGCGAACCCCTATAGGATGGGTGGCAGACCTCGATTAAAATACGATTATGTTGTAGAAGCCCATCTGTCCATCTTTTAGTCTGTTTAAAAGCCGAAATATCGGAGACTATAGAAGATAGTGCAACTCAAAAGTTAGACGATGTTATATTTGCGATGTTAAATTTTACAATAATTACACTACTCAATTAATGCAATTTTTTGAAATGTCTTTTCGATTCTATTTTAAATCGTGTCCGCTTGCAACAGTTTTTTTTTTCGGACTGCCTGTAAAAAAAGATCACTTCTTGCGGGCTCTGCTTCCTACTAAGAGACTCTTCACATATGAGTGTAGTATATCAATGTGTGTGAGATAGGATAGCCCCCATACCATTTTGTATGGAAGACGTTCTTATTGCTGTCAATATCAATATGAAATTGAATATGACGATTTCCTACTTACGGATGATTCACATAAATATCAAAGGGCGTTTTAAGTAAGGGAAACTTACAGCCCAGTTTTGGAATTTTGAATGCAAACTTTCGTATTACAGTAAATATTAACTTAAAATTTATCATGATAAAATTTTTCAGGGAAAATCTATTTGTATTCCATAAGGGGTATGTTATGCACACTATTAGGGGTAGGCTTCAGCAAACTTACATCGCACGTTCAGGTTGTTAAATTTGACAATGATTTCACTACTCAATTAACGAACGTGTTCCCCAATGTACATGTTCATGTAAAATAAGCAAACCGATCTGATCGTTCAAAAACTGAAAAGTCAAATTCGAAGAAAAAGTTAGAAGACGAATGACATATAGCAACACATAATATGGAATTCATAAACAACATCGCTGTTTAACTATATTTAAAAAATATTTACTAGACAAAATTGTAATTTTAATTTTTTTTTAATAAACTTTAATTTGATAATAAATTAATTTAATTTAATAATAAATATTTTTCTATAAGAATTTGTATTGATCAAAACTATATCTCATGTATGATATGGTGCCAGGAAATTACTTATCATGATAAGTGACTCTTCTTAAACTGTACGGTAGTAATAGTGATGCAGAGTGTTTAAAGAAGGAATTGATAGAAGTATTAGGTAAGACATTTTAATGGTTTCTCCATATAGTTCAGATCTTGTATTTATATACATGCAGAATGGTGATTTTCATAAGAAGCTGCCAGAAATTACTTTAGTGATCAATCAAAACTGTTGATAATTATTTTAGTAAAACACATTTCAAATATGAAAACACAAGCAAGTAATTTTTATCTCTGTACAGTTTATAATTTTTATAAAATCATATTTTCCTTCCAGATATTTTGTATAGTAAGTAGTAAAATTGCTGATAAAAGCAGCTTTCATAATTTCATCAACTACTCGAACTACTAAACAATTCATGCCAATTTTTCGCAGCATTAATTTAGAGACTATGCATTTACTCACTTGCGATTGTTGATGCACGGCACATAGGCAATCGATTAAAAGTTATGTAGCACAATAAACGAGCGAGTTAATGTTGCATTGAATTTATACTACTCGTACTCGTAAATGCAGCAGCAATGAGGCAACAATTCAACAGCTCGCAATTCAACTCAGCGGCAATAAGAATGAGCATAATAATTGTGATTGAGATTATCGAGACGTAGTCGGATAGGCGGATACGGCGACGTAATGCCACATACCGGCTGCGTGTTGCACTTCAACGTCAAGCATGCAGCAGCCTACAGCAACGGCTGAAGCAACGGAATTCGTTTGGAAAGAGAAAAGCTGGCGAACGCACCTCTGACTGTTGCCTTCAAAATGCGGCTAGGGCTACGGCCCAACTATCACTACGGACTGCGCCTTCGTAACTTACTTTATTAAGTGTGCAAGTAAGTGCTTCCTTTCAATACATTATACAATATTTCGTTAAATGATATCGGAGCGTACTGCAAACAGCAAACGGCAACGAGGCATTGAGTATTTATGGTGGCGCATCGTTTTTTGTTTGCGTTTATTATTTCAGCACACGGTGTGGAACTGGCTGCATTTGCTGCGCTCTCGGCTCTTTGGCATTTCGATGAATTGTATGTATGTATATGCCAGCAGCAGCAGCAGCAGCAGAATCATCATTATATATACTCGTAATATTTTACTTTCATACAATCCCATACACTCATTCCATCATCCGTAGCATCCTTCGAGTTTATTCTGGTTCTGGTTGCGTATTTTGCAATTCACTGCATTGTGCACTTATTTATCCGTTTGTTTTCGCACGCGGGCATTTCAAAAGGGTTTATTGTTTCAATTTATCGACGATGCAAAGTCTCTTCAGCAATTGCAATTGTAGATAAAGAAAAACAACTAACAGCCACGTATAGAATGAATACTTTTGAAATGTGTGTGTGTGTGTGTGTGTGTGTGTGTATACAATTTTATTTCGCAAAAATTGTTTATTGTTTCTTTCAGTTTGTGGTGCATTTCATTAATTATTTGAATAATGTATGGTAAAGTCTGTATGTATAAGCATTCGATGAAATTTATGGCAAACGTTTTTAGAGGAATGTATACCAATTTAGATAAAGCAAATACAAAGCCCAAAAGGCCAACATCAATAGTTAAGTAGATACATATGTACACTGTTTCCGTCATGCTAGAGATATTGATTCACAGAAAGAAGAACCGTAGATGCTTTTTGGATGCAAATGGAATTGAACTAATACACGATACTGCGAGACAATGCTTTTGTCTCGTAGAAAAACAGTGTTGTATTTTGTATTTGTTTTGTTTGGTTTTATATCAGTTGATCTCAAGCGAGAAAATCAAACTAGGAGGTGAGGTTCAACTCCTCACCTAATTCGTACTTCGAGAATAAACCCTTCAAAAACAATTTGCAGAATATAATATGGTCAATTTGATTATTCATTTGACCCTCGGTTAATTCCCATGTATATTTGTGAATTTTACGATGTAGAAATTTTGTTGCGCTTGCAAATAGTCAAGTTTCTCTTTTATGGCGTCTGCATCAGGTTCAGTTGACGCATAGCATTGTATGAACGTAAATGTCTAGAACCTAGTAGTAACATGGGCTGTAGAAATTCGCTCAGTAATGGTTCGTCATTCCAACAAAGTTTTCTTTGCCGTTGGGCAAACTAATATTTCGACTTCGTTTTTTCTGGTAATAATACATAAATTGGTACCTTATGGTAAACTTGCTATGCCATCTGACATCGTTAAGTTCTAGCAAGAATTTCTCTACAAAAGTGTGTCAAATTTTGGAAGCCTCAAAAAGAGTTCTGACGTTCCATGTGGCTATCATAAACCATTGCTTCATGCCGAAAGTCAGAGCGGAGGAGTTGTTTTCTAAATTTGTTTGTGTCTCTGTAGTACATTTTTTTTATGGCTTATTAGCAATCAGCTCAACGTGCTTGAGAATACTGAGTGTAAAATATTCAGATGAAACTGCTTCATAAAAAATAATCCTCCTAATTCATGAAACGCTTATCTAAAAGTTACAGTTCGCAGGTACAGTTCATCAGAAGCTCTCATTAGATGATCGTTTTTTCACATTTAGCTTGCCTTTGACCGAGTAATCAGATGGTACCCAAGAGATGAGGAAGTCTATGAACTACTTGAGTCAGTCGCAAAATAATCACTGCTGATTGACTTACTTTTGCTACGTAAGTGTACTTCTACAACCAACACCATTGGCAGGTTGGCGTTTGAAAACAGTGAAAAACACTTTTATGTCGCTTCACTTGTGTTTTTCCCTCTTCCATCTTCAATCATTGCCAAATAAGCCGGCAAAATTGGCATTTTTATGTATTTTAATTACTTTTATGTACTGTAAACAAACAGGTGGCAGTCACAGACAATCGTAAAACAGAGTTGTCATACAGGTTGAAATATGGCGGGCAAAAGTTTTAAAAAAGAATTGTTTCTAACTTTAAAAGTACAAATCCAGATATATACAATTATTTTACATCGGACTTGGTATTAAGTGCATTACAGTACTTCGGTATAATTTTTAATTTATTCATAAAAAATAAAAATTTAGATGAGACTAAATAATTTACAAAACTATTTTTGAGTGCTGACAACCCTTTAGATCACCTTAATGATTTTCGGTAGAACCAAAGCATTAATACCATTCACACTAAATTTGATCGTATAGCAGCAATAAACCAAATGGTATATAGGTATATCATGCATCCGTTCTTAAGAAGCCTTCATATCAAGTTAATACCAACTTTATTCAATAAGTTTTTCATACAAAAACCTAAATGTTGGCGGTGGGTTTGTACGGTTCTATACTCAAAAATGGACGTGGTACATTAACATAAATACTCTATGTGCTCTACCGACATTTAGTCAAATACTTGAAATATTGCTACAAAACAGCGCAGCAAGACACAGACTGGCAGACATAGGGAAATGTTAAGATCGGTCATTTTAAGATCGACTCGTCCCGGCAAGCTGAGCAAGAATTTATTAACATATATTAAGACAATCATCGTACGACCATAGCGCTCCGCATTGACGGTGCAGCATCGATTTCGATATGGTCTCCAAGTCATAATGGGCAACCACACAGTGACTTTCTCGATACAATGGCCTCTCTTCAATTATTATAAGATTTTAAGAGCCCCAAATGTGACAACTTACTTTTGTAACCACCGAGTGAGAAATAGGCTTCAACGCCCATTTTTATTTTAAAACTGGCCGAACTAGAATTACCAATTTTGTAATAGGTTTTAAAAATTTTGCTGCGCTGTTTGGTGGTTTAACGATCCATTGTTTTGAATCTCAGACTATAAATTAATAAAACAAGAAAAAGCGTTAACTTAGGTAGAACCGAAGCTCTAGTACCATTCACACGAACTTTTAAATAGTTTTGTAAAACATAAAAGTGGGCATTTAAATAGGGGCTACCCCAAAAAGTGAGTGGTACACGCCCACTAGTTGATGTGTATGAAGCGATGTAGTAGATGTGTAAGATGCCGCCACATTGAATTTCAAGTTGACATTGACGTTTTCCATACAAATGCTTAAAAGTTAGCTGTGATTTTAGATGGGACTACTTCAAAAGTGGGCGAGATTTGTATATGTATATGAAGCGGTTATCCACTAAAATCCACCAAATCAAATTTCAAGCTAATATTGATTTAAATGAAGCATTTTTCCATAGTAAAGAAGGTGCACGGTGGGTTTGTATGGGGGCTACCCCAAAAAGTTGGCGGGCCACGCCCGTTAGTCTGTGTATGTTAAGCGGGTGACCATAAAAAGGCACCACATTGCAATTCAACCTAATATTGACTTTAATAAAGAAGTTTTTATACAAAAAATCAAAAGTGGGCAGTAGGTTTGTATGGGGCCTACCCCAAACAGTGGGCGGGTCCCACCAATTAATGTATATGTCAAACAACCATCCACTAAAAGTTACCATATCAATTATTAATTTTATATTGACTACAATAAAAATGTTCTTCATACAAAAAGTCAAAAGTGGGCGGTTAGTTTGTCTGGGGGCTACCCCAAAAAGTTTTCGTGGCGGATCAATCTTGACACTCTATTAAACTGCAATAAAAAGAAGTGTACATGCACAATTTCAACTAGATAGCATAAAAATTGGTCCCCAAAAAATGAGCAATAACATACAGACAGACGGACAGACAGACGGACGTGGCTAGATCAACTTGGCTCAAGAGAGAGAGAGAGAGAGAGAGAGAGAGAGAGAGAGAGAGAGAGAGAGAGAGAGAGAGAGAGAGAGAGAGAGAGAGAGAGAGAGAGAGTAGTAGTAGTAGTAGTAGTAGTAGTAGTAGTAGTAGAGAGAGAGAGAGAGAGAGAGAGAGAGAGAGAGAGAGAGAGAGAGAGAGAGAGAGAGAGAGAGAGAGAGAGAGAGAGAGAGAGAGAGAGAGAGAGAGAGAGAGAGAGAGAGAGAGAAGAGAGAGAGAGAGAGAGAGAGAGAGAGAGAGAGAGAGAGAGAGAGAGAGAGAGAGAGAGAGAGAGAGAGAGAGAGAGAGAGAGAGAGAGAGAGAGAGAGAGAGAGAGAGAGAGAGAGAGAGAGAAGTAGTAGTAGTAGTATATATATATATATATATATATATATATATATATATATATATGATGATGATATATATATATATATGCGTTACAAACTTTCAGACAAACTAATAATACCATTCCACACTAGTATGTGCAGCCCAGCCCAGCAGCTAAGTACAGCCCAGCGACTTTAAAAACCACGAAATGCCTAATCCTTTATGAATAACAAACGACATGCAATTGAAAATTAATGATTCTTCAAATAGCAAAGCATAAAGTTAACAAGGTGTCAAAAGATTAATTGTCAATCATAATTTCTCAATACTGACAAGTAATAAACTGATTAAAAAAAAAAGATTAAAAGCGCTGACTAACGACTGCAAATCACTGTAGAGTTGATCATCAACTGTCTAAGAATAAATTTTGAAATTCAATAATCTAGATTGACTGCATACCAATACATATAGGGTGATTTGGTTAGAGGTGTATAACTTTAAACTGAATTACAACACTGAGATGACATAGTTTGAAACTGATGATAATTTTTGGTCAAAAATGCATTTATTTCAGAAAAAAAATGAATGAAAAGATTAATCAAAGTAGTTTCCAACGCTGGTTACTACTTTTTCTCATCTCTAAGGCAATTTTCGAATTACAACTCGATAAAATGTATCGTCTTTAGAGGCGATCCAAGTTAGTAGTCATTTTGCGATTTCTGCAGTAATCAGCAAGAGCAATGTCCGAAAATAATATTGTTTTTTTTTTTTATAGAGATACCCTTCCCACCAAGAGAGCGCTCTGGATCCGAACCTTGCTTGTCGGAAAATAAAACCGCTGAAAAACAAACTATATATATAAAGTAACTAATTAAATTAAATGCATTATAAGTAAAACTTCTACAACGGGAAAGAAACACAAAAAAGAATATATCCACAGAGCTACTCACTGCTTTCGAAAAGCAATTAAAGATTATGTGTATAAGACTTTGTAAACTTACCTATGATATTGAAAATAGAAATACCAGCGTACACACATCGTCTTCACATGCAGCACCGAAAAATTTTATTCGCAAGTAAAAAAAAATAACAAAAAAAAAAGTTTTGTTGATTTTTAGTCAAGTCGATAATGTGCTCATATTTGCATTTTCATTTTGGCTTCGACTTTGTGTCAAGTCACGTAGCCAATTTTGCAATTTTGACGCCATCTTTGAGCCGCCATATTCCAGAACGTCGCCATCTTTAATGCCACGTTGCCATCACGTTGCCATGACTGACTGACTGACTGACAAACTCACTGACTAACTGACTGACTTTGAGTTTATGAAATTTTGCATGCGCAACCAACTTTCAGTTGCTGTTTGATGACTGTTGCTGCTGTTGTTGTTCTTACTTTTCTATTATGGCCGGAGTTCATTGTTGCCAAACGGTGCGTATACGCAACATTATTTCAAACTGTCGCAAATGCAAATTTCAAAATTTTGCCTTTCAAAACTAAAACACACTTGGGTCTGCTTAAGCGCTACTTTATATTGTACTACTGCTGTCATAAAGTATCTTTGAGTTTCATTTGCCTTTGTTCATTCAGTACCTACAATACAATACTCTTATTTCGCAATGTTCCTTTAGTACTTGAAAATTATTGTTCTGTGTCTATAAAGACAATGACGTCAATAATGAACGAATGAATGCTGGAAACTATCAAACAACAGCATAACTTTATAATATGCATTCAGCCCCAGCATTCTTAGTTCAGTCGGTTTCACTTGAGTTAAGTTGAGTTGCCTGCAGCTGAAATGTTGAAAAGGACATCGTCGAAGCGTTTTTCTTAAGCGTTGCGCTGTGCTTTTTATTCTACTTATTCTTTTTTAGAGCTTTGAACGGGGTACTTTTAAAAGGCACTCCGCACTGGACTCTGATAATAAATAATATGTACTTATTTTTAAAGTAAATCACTTTGGGTGAATGCATAAAATCGTTATCATAGAAACGGATCAGTAAGAACATTGCTGGAGAGAGAAATGCGGAAAAGCAAAGAAGAAATAAATAAATAAAGAGTTTTTCAATAGTTGTTGGTACTTTGATAGCTTATTGATCTGTCGTTTCAGGCGGCAAAGCTGTTTTATTTGTACCTCAATTGGATGACATAGATCTTGACGATATTTGATTCAAACAAGACGGGCATCGTCCGTTACATGGAGTTGTTGCAGAAAAGTTCCCAAAACGAGTTATTAATGTGTAACGCTAGCCAAGATCGTGGGATTTAACGTACTAAGACTTTCTATCTGGGGCTGGTAGCTGGTTTATGGCAATATCATTCAAACGATTGGTGAGATGCATCACGACTTATGCAAGTGTACATTTTTCACATAGTGCAATGTAAACAGTTTTTAGAAAGTTTTAGTTCTCTTTGCTAGTTTGCTGCTAGTCTTCTGTATGTAAACCATCTATTACGCTTTAATTCTCAATATTTTCTCTCTATCTCTAGCTCTCTCTCTCTCTCTCTCTCTCTCTCTCTCTCTCTCTCTCTCTCTCTCTCTCTCTCTCTATCTCATTATGTTTCTTTTAATGCTTATGCGTATACAGTAAGCTGCATAGAAACAACTTACATGTGAAGGGAGTTGCATACAACATATAAATGTAAAAAATATTTTCTGCGCTTTTCCCGATAAAAAACAGTTCGCTCCGGCGCTGCCGGGTCCGCTTCCAAGCCCTTTTAATTATAATTTACATTCACAGTCCATTGACTTATTCAAAACAAAGTTGATTTCCATTTCCTCAGGCGTACGCAATTTACATTCTTATTATGTGCTTTGACTTCGTTCTTATAGTCTGCAAAGCGTTTTTTTCCCACTTCACTTCAACGCAGTTCTTTAAGTTTCTTTAACTGTCAATAGAAACTCAAAGTTTTATTCACGCCTGAATCTTGTTTGTTGTTTTGTATCTTATCGAATTGTATAATATATTTCTTTTCAACAATAGTTAATCGCTTCGCTTACATTTAATTAGTTAAGTGGCAAATGCAATTAATTGTTGCGTAGAGAAATCTAATTTGACGTTTTGTGTGACATTTTGTAATCTTCACTTTTCTTTTTGCTAAATTTATATGAAAAGTTTATCGATTAGTGGTCTAGTGCGGCAGTTTAATAAAAGAAACACGGAACTTAGATTTATTATTGACAAGTGCAATGAACTCAATTTAAAGAGTGTTCTACCTAGATTGTTTTTGACAGATTTGTGAAGCGATCTGTCAGCGAATAATGTGTTCAGTCGTTGCGACTCTGTCTGAGATAATTTTGGAATATTTGATAATAAATTGTACTTCTTATTGAGTCTAAGGAGAGCCTGCAGGAACAGAAGCAGACTTTTTGAGTTGAAGCGGAGCTACTTTTAAAATGGCTTTGCTATAAAGCCGTTATTCTTGATTTTGACGTGTCAATAGGAGAACGCCCCTTATTATTTCCAGAAATGGAAATAAGACTCAACATTTTGAATGACAGAATTTTCGCACATAATATATATTTTTTAGGGATAAGAAATTTAACTGGAGTCTTAAGTAATTTTAATGATATTTTTTAAATAATGCTATATGCTATGATATGCTATAAAATTTTACTAGTACTGTAATTATTTAAAAAAAAAAAAGTTTGATTCAGTAGAAACGAAACTTTTCTACTTTTTCAACATGTACCTAAACATTAATTCGCGCGTTGTGGGCGTGTCTTCCAAGTATGGATATTCCACTACGTTTTAATCTCCGAGATCCCGTTGTTCAAACATACAAAGGACGGACAGATGGACATATATCGATGCTGACCAAGCGCATCTGCGGCGTAGGACATGATAATGAAAACATGTTGACGATAATGAAAACAGTTTCTTCGTTCTCTCGTTGTCGATGATCTTTGCGGTATAAATATATCGCAGTATATCGGTCCAGCTTTTGATCGATATATCGATTTCACAGTTTGATGGCGGTTGGTGTTGATACAGCCATTTAAATACTAGCGCCATCTAACTCTCGGCATTTGTCAGATTCAATTCTAGATGTCGCTAAAATATTTTAACAGTGGTTAACAGTTAACAGTGGTGCATGACTTTACTAGACAAATTCACAAGCTTTTCGCTGAAACTATTGGTCCCCATTTCTGCGGATAAAAGTTTTTCTATGTAATGCAACAACCAAAGCTTTCGTTCATCTGCTAAAGATTCAAACCGTCGAAAGAGTCTGTGCTCTACCCAGAAACGGAAGCGGCGGAACAATGTTTTTATGGGTTGTGACCGAAATCGGTAGCGGCAGTTATTGTTGATTTGACGTTATTTAAAACTGAAGGAAAAATTAACAATTTATATATATTAATTTAGTTAATTTACAATTACAGCATTATACTGCTTCGCATTGCATACTAACAATACATAGCTGTTTAGTTTATCATTACTGATGATTAGGCTCAAGAAAGTTTACCTAGGAGGCTCGCAACTTAGATTATTTTCCTCACAACTCACACTTACGAGTATACTAGTTTATTTTCGGTACTATTACCAATAACTCCGTCATGGCCGAAGGTCCAGCTATGGGTAAATTTGCTGGAGTAACGCTTATATGCAATAACAAAAGCTACGAATTAAATTCCTGGTTTAATAAATTTTTTTTTTTGTAGTTAAAATAGGCAGTGGCATTAGTGCTAAATGTTTGTATCGTTTACTAAGAGAAACAAATATTTGGAACATTGAATTAATAATGAGCGTTTTTTTTTCGAAATTTATGGATTTATTGTGCAAAAATGTTTACAAATATATTATTCAAAGTATTGTCCATCGCTGGCCACAACTTTTCACTCTCTTTCTGGCAATTTTCGGATACCAGCTCGACTCGTCTTTTGGCGCAATCCAATCATCGACCCATTTTTTACATTGCTCATATGATGTGAACTTCTACTAGAAGGAGCGATGTCTGAAGAATACGGTGAAGAATACGGGTTGAAGTTGCCATTTCAGCGTTTCCAAGTAGAAACGCTGAAATGACAACTCCAACCCCACCCAAGTAGAAATGACTTTGTCGTGCCATTCTTCGTATTCCGGCCGTTTTTGTTTCATTTCGCGGCTCAAACGCATAAGTTGAGTCCGATAGCGTTCCCCCGTGATGGTTTCATTCGGTTTGAGCAGCTCGTAGTAGATCACGCCGCGCTGGTCCCACCAAATACAGAGCATAAGCTTCATGCCATGAATATTCGGCTTTGTGATGGATGTTGATGACTGTCCGGGCATCACCCATGACTTTTTGACCTTGGGGCTGTCGCAATGGATCCACTTTTCATCGCCAGTCACAGCGCGATGCAAAAAACCCTTTCTTTTTTGGCGTTCGAGGAACTGTTCGACGTTGCCCGGCTTCAACTCGTATGGCACCCAGTTTCCTTGCTTTTGAATCAATCCCATGGCTTTTAGACGTTTGATGACTGTCGACTCATTCACTCCCAATAATTCTGACAACTCCTGAAGCGTTTGGCAATTCTTCGTCTTCAAAGATTTGGGGTTGACCCGGCCGTTCCTTATATTCGAGCTCAATATCACCACTTTTAAAAGCACAAACCACCTCCGACACGATTGTTCAGATAGACACGCTCGCCGTAAACTTCCAATAAGATTCGATGACCCTCGGCCGTACTTTTCTTCATAATAAAGTAATGTAGAAGAACTCCCCGCAAAAACACTTTATCTGGTACAAAATTCAAGATGTTCGAGGAAATATTTAGTATTGTTGTTTACGTTTCAAACAAATAACACAAGCTGCCAAAGACGCTCATTGACAAAAGCTTTTAGCGGCAAGAAATTGGAAACTCGAATATAGGTTCATATACTAGTGGCGGGCTCTTGTGTGAAACGCTCATTATTAATACAAGGTCCCAATATGTTCAAATTTCTCGCCTTTAATAAGCGCGTTGCCTTGAGCGCTGACTGAGGCTAATTCATAAGAGCGCGTAAGATAGAAAAAGAAACAAGAAGCAAGTCCGCACAAAAAGAAGACAGATTAGAACAGAACAAAGAAAAATTCGCCCGCAGTCAACTATCGTTTGACCTGTGAAATACGAGGGCGCTTGTCATTGTGTACAATGATTTTATGTTTATGGCCACAAAAATACAAATTAATAAAATTCAGACGCTTGAGAAATATTGTACGCATTTTGGTTCAATAGTATTTGGCGGCTTGTTGCGAACGAGTCAGACTGTATCGAAGATAACGGTAAGCAAATTGGAATAGAATCGTAATATATTGAGAGTGTTAACACAGACAAAAAACGGAGAGAGGGACGTACATGGCTAGATCAACTTGTCTCGTCGTGCAGATCACGAATAAAAACTAATTTATTGGGTTTTCGCTGCCTCCGTTAATGCGTTACAATCTTTCTGAAAAAACTGACAACCACTCACAATTTGTATAGCAAAACCAAAACAAATCAAACAAAATTAAAAATTTTATTTTAATTTTAATTTAGGCACCATGGAACCCATGCGTACTTTTCAAGCGTTCAGCACTTGTTCAGCATTTAACAGCTGTTGGACTCATCCGATAAATAAGACCAAAGTAACCAATTTTTGAACACTAACAGGCAGGAAAAAAATCGATTTATACTGCAGGTCTACTCGAATTCCATTTATTACTATTCTGAAGTCGTGAAATACACTACAAAATACATTTCCAGCAATAGCATATCCTGGAAATAAGTACGATTTGATTTCTTGGATATTGGTACTATGAATTTAGTATTCTCAATGTTAAGTAATATCAACCCGAAACTGTTTATCACCTTATATGTCATTTACCCGGACTGTCCAATGAAAATTCAGGCACATTTGTGCTGGGTGGGAGATTGTAACTCAGCCAACCATTCTAACCTAACCTAACCTAAGTAATATCAAATGTCAAAATCCTTCTGCAAGTGACAAAACGGAACCGATACAGATCAGTTTTATTTATCTAGAACAGCGGGAAATAATTTACAACACGCATAACAATTAGAGTTGAGCGATATTTAACTATCTGTGATTCAATCACGGCGACTGAAAAATCATTTATATCTGTTGCTATTCGATATGGTAAATATCAGTGATTAAGTATCATTTGTTTCTTACTAGTGCAGGATTAGATATAAAAAACCCAAGAGAATATTAGAATGAAACATTTAATTTTCCACTCCAGTGAAAGAAACCAGATAGTACGAGATTTTAAAGCCAACGAAGCACAAAGGTTGAATTCAAAACAAGTGCTTAAATAGCTTTATTAAATATTTACATACATCAGTTGAGTGATAGTTAACTGCCTGTAATTCAATCACGGCGACTGAAAAATAACTGATATCATGTTATGTTTATGTTACTAATACGCCGTGAATTACTATATCGAGTGGCACCTGATATCAGTTATTTTTCAGTCGCCGTGATTGAATTACAGGCAGTTAACTATCACTCAACTGATGTATGTAAATATTTAAAAAAGCTATTTAAGCACTTGTTTTGAATTCAACCTTTGTGCTTCGTTGGCTTTAAAATCTCGTACCATCTGGTTTCTTTCACTGGAGTGGAAAATTAAATGTTTCATTCTAATATTCTCTTGGGTTTTTTATATCTAATCCTCTCTAGAATATGACATCAAAACACAACTCCTTATACTCGTAAGTTGCAGTGAAGATATGGCATTTTATCAATTCTGGGAAGGATAATGTGGATTATACCTGTTCCAATTGAATTTTGGAATGGGCTCTGCAATCAACAATAGTTGGCCCTACAATATGTACACACCTTTTTTATTCATTGTTAAAAATAAAGTTATACATATTTAAGTAAAATTGAATGAGAAATTAGTTCTGTAATAATATAATAAATAGATAAAATAATGTTTATTTTTTGTTTTTACTTTTCATTTTAACAGTGCTCGCAGCAGCAGTGGAAAATCACGGTAATTTCAAAGTAATAGTCACGATAATCAATGCTACTCAAAAATAACTGATTAGCTCATCTCTAATAACAATACAATGTTAACACTAGCGCCATCTAACTGCCGTTATTTATCATGTGCAACTCATGATGACGTTAAAACTTTTAGGTTTGCTTGTTAAACTTCCTCGTTTCCGGTTATCATGTGGTTTATAACTTTACTAGACATTTACTCAAGCTTTACGATGAACTTAGTGGTATACACGGTGTTCTATGTTTTGCTATTTAATGCAACAACCACAGCTTTTGCTTATCTTATTACGATGAAACTCGTCGAAAGCTTTTAGGTGCAACCCGGAAACGGAAGCGAAGTATCAATTCGTGCTGTAATCGAAAACGGAAGCGGAAGCTATAGGTCGACTTAACGATATTATTAAAAACTGAATTAAAAATGAACAATTTGAATTATTTGAATTATTCGCAGCGCATACCAGTAAATGCGTAGTAAACTGCAAGCAATTAAATTAATAAAAAATTATATATCAGCACAAGAAAAATTACCAAGGATTTTATTATGGTTGACGTTAGTAACAGCAAATTTGGCACTTCTAGCTGAATTAACTAAAAATTATTTTCATACGAAATTATGAGAAGGTTTGTATGAAGGCTTTTTTTAATATTTCATTTTATAGACTTTATCTGAAGACGAAATATAAGAGTAATATGAGAGTCTCTGAGATCTCGATTATGCAGACGGTCGGACGGATTACCCAACTTTTGAACCTAATCATGTAGGAGTATGTAGAGTCGAGTTTGGTTATAGTGAACAGCCGATATAGTGAACACCTAAATTTTTACATGTAATACTCTAAAAGTGTACGGCGAAATGCTGTCATCGGATACCCAAGCAATTTAATGATTTAAACATAAGCTCAGCAATATTATTTATGAGTAGAAACTCTGCAAGTACCAAATTTACAACGCAGACGAGACCGGTTTGTTTTGGAAGATGATTCCTGAAAATTATGAAATTTATGAAAAAATGTATGTCAGCTAAACAGAAAAGCAGAAAAATCCAGAATAACATTTCTTGCAGGCTAATGAATGAAACTGGACAGCATAAAGTCAAACCGTTAATAATAGGGCATGCTAAGAAACGGAGCTCTTTTAAGGCGTATGACATTCGACTAGACTACCGAAACTCTAAGAGTGCAGATAAATCTCAGATAATTAGTATAACGTATAATATGTATAACGTATGCAATGCAATGCAATGTATATAACAGTTATAACAGATAGGATCACATAGTGTAGATAACAGAAATAACATATATGCACATATATAACATGAAGGTACAGTGATTTTGCATTATTCAAGTGACCTACTTTTTGAGAATTGAATATTCCTTTTGAAAATTAATACGAAATTGCACGGATTGAAAGGTATTTGCAAGACTTGCTTTTCGTTATACCTCCTAATGTGAATCATTTTTACATAGTAAGGCGTACAAAGTTTAGGCTTCTATTAAACTCACTGCAGTCACATTTAGGCAAAATAAATATTTTATATCACAGACCCTTTTAAAATAATTCCTTAACTACACCCTACAATTAATAAAAAGTGTTTTTTCTTTGCAATAACACTTTCCACTGCTGACACATTTCTCCAGACGTACAAACATTCTTAGCTCTCCGGAGAATATGCAAAACACTTGGAGTTTATGGCCACAAAAATACAAATTAATAAAATTCCGCCGCATGAAATATTTGGCATAGTCTTGACTTTGATTCGAGCGCTCCGATCAGTAGTATTTGGCAGCTCGTTGCGAACGGAACGCACTTGATCGGAGATAACGGTAAGCAAATCGGCATAGATACGGAAGAAATTGAGAGCGTTAACAAACGTAACGGAATTCGAGCAAAAGTTCTAATAGAACAACGGCGTGGCTAATTAGCACTCGACCAATTCGGGGTAAAGAGAAGTCTTATGCACACAAATTGGCGATCTTCAAATAAACAAAACAATCTGAAAAATCGGAGCACGCCTCAAGTGGAAAACAAAAAAAAAAACAAAAAAATATATCGTGCCATCTTGGCCACAAAAAAATAACAAACAATTCGGCAAGCGGACACGCTAAGTATTTGTGAAGTGAAGACTTCGGGGGTGGCACACCACATCTGGAGGTCGTCGGTCGATCGGTCGGTCGGACGTTCTCACAGATCAAAAGTTCGATCGAACGTCAGACTGACGTTCAATGAATGAAAAATGCGCTACTATTTGTGGCCAATGAGTTCATGTTGAAAGATGTTTTACACAAAGTGAATTGTTTGTGAATTAATTAAATACGACAACCGTGTGCGAAAGTGTTTTTTTATTTCCACAATTTTTGTTTTTTTTTTTGTTTTGGTCATATCGATATTAGCTTTGGCATGGAGAATGTGCGTTTCTCCATAATTGTAAGTAAAGTGTGCATTTATAGTGGATTTTAAAATTATAATAATAATGGCTTCAAAAAACAGGAAAATGATCTCAAGTGGAATTCGGAGAGTGAACAGACAGATTTGCTCTATGATAAGCGCAGCATCTCAAGTGAGACAAATAGCGATGCCATCTTCAGTGATGAGGCGCATGAGATCTTCAATCGACAGCAACAGCATCAGGTGCTCTGGGAGGCCAAGGAGATCGACGAAACGCTCGCTGCTATGCCGAATGCGGCATATGTCATTGAAAAGATCAAATCAGGCTGTATTTTGGGTAACTAATTCGAATATTATTGAACTATATTAGCATTGTTGATAGACTCATTTTCGCAGAACTAATTGTCGATCCCAGCGATTGCAATCTGGCATTGCTCTACTGTTCCATCAGAAATTGCACGGATAACATTAACAATCTGTTGAGTCAGTATAACTCCGATCCAAATTGCACCGATTTGCTGGGACGCACTCCACTACACTTTGCCTGCTGCCGAGGAAATGCACACATTGCTAAAGTGTTGCTCGATCGTGGCGCCGATCCAAATCGCTGGGATGCCAAAAAGGAGGTGACATCGCTGCACTGCGCCGCCAGGTGAGTGGGTGTTTTCTTCTTCTACTTATGCTGCTTCTCTCTGTAGCGTAATTTCTTTTATGTTTCAACTTGCAACTAATTAAAGCGCCAAGAGTGTCGAGTGCATTTTGTTGCTGTTGAAACGCAAGGCGAACATAAACATTGGCATCGAGAAACGTTCAGCGCTGCACTATGCCATCGATCGCGATGCGGTTGATTGTGTTGAAATTTTACTAAAGTACGGCGCCGATCCGAATACGCCACAGGTGTACACCGAAACACCGCTGCATACCGCCTGCGCCTCGGGTTTTACCAAATGTGTGGAACTGCTGCTGAGTCATAATGCCGATGTGCGTTCGCAATTTGGTGAGGGCAAAGTGACCGCGCTGCATTTGGGTGAGTCAATGCTGCTCCTAGAAAATAATTAAGCAGAATTTAATTTTATTCATACATATTTAAACGCATAACCCCGATAGCTGCCGAGAATGATTATGTGGAGTGTGCGCGCCTGCTGCTGGAACATGGAGCCGATCCGAATTGTCTAAATGCCAGTCGTCAGACGCCGCTGCATCTGGCCTGTCTATCACAGTCGATAGGCACTGTCAAGCTGCTTATTAAACATCGCGCTGATGTGAATGCGGTCTATCGGGATGGACGAACCGCATTGCATGCGGCAATTGTAAAGCAATCCCGTTGTCTGGACTGTTGCAATGCGCTGCTCGAGGCTGGCGCGGATGTTAACAAGGCTGATCATTATGGTTATACGCCGTTGCATATAGCAGCACTGAATGAGTTCAGCAGTTGTGTCTATACATTTATTGGTAAGTCATTTCAAAACAATAGAAAGTCATATCATTGATGTTTCTCAACGTAGTCTTCTTTCATTCAACGTTTATGCGCGAACATATTATGAAAGACCTTGATAGACCTTGAATGATGAGTCGTCATCTGTTCCAGCCTTATAAACATCTTTTCAAGTATAGTGACCATATTTTCAAGATTATTTTCAACATTTATATTTAGTGCAATATTGAATGTAATGCCTAGGGATGCTCCAATACAAATGACTTGATACTTTTGCATTATTCATATTAGGGGACCTTCACGGAATTCATTATTGAACGGACGACGGCATCGACTTTGTTCCATTTTTAGCCTAGATGAAACCTTCATGTCACTGTAAAAAGGACAAATAGCATTCGTTTTTGAAAACTTTCTGAGGACATAAATAATTCTAACGGTAGTTATATACCAATACATGGTGCAAAGTAGAACCAATAGATAGTGCTGCCTTTTATAACTAGGCCACACCATCTGCCCAAGTTTGGTGGTTCTGTGTTTTACAGTTTTCGAGATACATAGAAAAGACCATCTATAGACTTGACTTATGTGCTAAACAATAATATGTATGTGGTCTGCCACGCTTTCTTCTGCCTCTGTGTGTGCGTGTGTGTGTGTTATATATACTCACACATACTTAGTACACCCTCTACTCTCAAAAGCAGTGTCTAATAAGAATTTGCATTATTAATTTTTAAATTTTTTAAATATAAACAGAGCACGGCGCTGATATCACTGCACGTACAAATGGTCACGTTTCCGCACTTTCATTCATAGTGCGACGTACACCAGAAATTATACCTAAGCTAATGCATAAACTGGACTCCTCCATCAAGGCAGATGATCACGAAATCGGCGATGTAGATTGTGAAATAAAATTGGACTTCCGGCTACTAGTGCCGGGCACTGCACTGGAGCGGGGTGAAACTGAACTGCTGCTTTCGCTCATTGAGGTTGGGCAGAAACGCATTCTAATGCATCCGCTCTGCGAGACTTTTCTATTTTTGAAATGGCGTCGCATTCGAAAATTCTTTCTAATGAGCTTGGCCTACCATGCCATTTATGTGTTGCTCTTTACGCTCTACGTGATTGGCGTTTTTGTGCGCAATTGCAAACCGGATGAGGTCTGCCAGGCACCCGGCTATGTGCGCACCTTTGGCTATTTTGTTATTGTACTCAATTTGATATTACTTGGTAAGGAGCTATTTCAGATGGCACACGGTTTGCATGGATATGCAAAATATTGGGAAAACTGGCTGCAGTGGACTATAGTCTTCGGTGTGCTACTGTGTGTGGTGAGACTGTGTGTGGTGCTTAATTGCTAACAATTATTTTGACTAAGAGACTAATTCATTTTATTAGACACCCGAAATACTGTCTAAAGGGGATCTGCAAGCTGTGCCCGAGTGGCAGCATCATGTGGCTGCAATTGTTATATTATTCGTTTGGCTGGAGCTGATGATGCTTGTTGGACGTTTTCCAATATTTGGTGTATATGTGCAGATGTTTACCAAAGGTAAAATCAGTAGTACTACATGCACAATTTATATAATTATTTTTCCTTTATTTGCAGTTGCTGTTAACTTTGGCAAATTTTTGTTAGCCTACATTTGTCTGCTGATTGCATTCGGTTTAAGTTTCTCGGTACTTTTCAATGACTATCCTGCCTTTGAGAATATAACTTGGTCATTTCTAAAATCAATAACAATGATGTCCGGCGAGTTGGAATTCGAGGATATATTCTACGGCGACTATGCAGTTAAATTTCCTGTCACAGCGCACATTATATTCCTCTCGTTTGTGCTGCTGGTCACGGTCATATTAACGAATCTAATGGTTGGTCTTGCAGTCAGTGATATACAAGGACTACAGGTGTCCGCAACCTTGGATCGTTTGGTGCGTCAAGCGGAGCTGGTATCAAGACTAGAGAGTTTATTCTTCTCAAGACTGCTACGCGGCGCTCCCACAAAACTACTTAAACTCTGCAAACGTGCTGCACTGCTGCGTACTTCACGTAACAAACTCCAGTTCATGATACGTCCAAATGATCCGCGTGACAATCAGCTACCGGAGGATATCAAATTGAATATCTATAAGTTAGTTGCTGAGCGACGCGATCGCAATTTAAGCATTAGGCGTCGAAATTTTGAAAGCAATTACAATTTCTTCAGTCGCAGTCTGAAGCAGCAGCAGGAGGACCAACAGCAGAAGCTGAAGGCGCAACTGGAGTATGCCAAACGTAGTCCATTGCCGCGTAGCAACAACTATGAGCTGAATCTGTCACAGCCCAAACAGCAGCAAACACAGCAGCCACAAACGCAACCAAAATTTGCAGATTTCGAGGCAACACCGAAGCTACCCATGCACGATCTGTTGCGTCCACGTTCCACAACCAATGTACCACAGCAGCTATTCGCCGAGAGCGATCTTGCAGTGAAACTGAAGAATCAGGTCAACGGCTTAGCCGATATACGCGTTGAAGTGCAGGGTCTGAAATTGCAACTAAGCGAATTGGCGCAGAAGCTTGATAAATTTTCTGATACTGCAACGCGCAAGTTGAATCATGTCACCGATGAACTTTGCCGTCTCAAATTGCACTTTGAACCGCGTGGAACGCGGCATCATCCGCTGCAGCAACACTGAGAAAGAAAATATGCAATGAACTATGCTCCATTTTATTAGCTTTATTAACTTTAATTGATAGACTCTATTGAAATACGTAATACGTTTAAATCATTTATACTAAAAGCATGCTGAATAAATTTTAATATTTATATAGGGTGTTATTTTTTAGATGTTTCATTTTCCGACAGTGATTAAACTGACATAATGTGGAGAGATTAGAGGCAACACTTTGTCATTTGTGCTAAGTTCTTCATGAATAGACTAACACTAGAAGAACACTTGCAAACTGTGCAAATTTATTTCTTAAAACGTGGTTATGTGCACTACGTTCATTTTACGGTCGACATAATCATCCATGCAAGCGATTAAATCGATTAACCATATATCGTTTTCGCACCACGTATACTCTAAATGATATTACGCTTAAGGAAAGATGTCGTACAGTGCGCACAGAAGAAATAATTGCTGCTGTAGAACGTTGCATTGAGGAGTGCCCAATTTAGTCGATCCACCATCGCCCGCAGTAATTAAAGCTGTGTGCAACCATTTTATAAACAATTTAAAGTAAAGATCTCAGCTTACGAGCTCATAAGATTCAGCTGGTGCAAGAATTAAAGCCGAATGACCATCATTTGCACCGTACGTTCGGACAATGGACTAAAAATCAACTGGAAGTCAGCCCACTTTTTTATTGCAATTTTCTAATTGATGATAAGGCTCATTTTTGCCTCAATGAACATGCCAATAAACAAAATTTCCGCATTTGGAGTGAAGAAAATCCACGAGAGATTCTCGAGGCACTGTTACATTCACAAAAAATTACTATTTGTTACGCAATATGAACCGGTGAAAACATTGGTCCTTACTTCATTAAGAATAAGGCCAGCAGGAACGTTACCGTCAACGGCTTGTACTATAGAGCCATGTTTAGCAATTATTTCCTGCCCTAATTGACTGGGATGTTTATTGAAGACATGTTTTTCCAACACGATGGCGCCGCATGGCAAACAGTGTGTCAAAAAAAAAGGCTTACTAAAGGAAACATTTGGCGAACGTGTTATTTATCGAAATGGACCAGTCAATTGGCCTTTGGATTATTTTCTATTGGGAAAACTGGCTGCAGTGGACTATAGTCTTCGGTGTGCTACTGTGTGTGGTGAGACTGTGTGTGGTGCTTAATTGCTAACAATTATTATACAATTTGTTTATGCGAACAAACCAGGTACTTTGGGCGAAAACATTATGCGAGCCATTGCCGAGATATGAGATGGTTGAAAAAGTGGGTGAAAATTGGACTTCCAGAATGTGCCAAAATCGAGCCAAAATCACATTTTACTTTCATTGAAGCTATTCGTTATTTTTCTCAAGATCTATTATTAATATTTTTATTGCTTTAAAATTATTTTTCAATTGTGGCCGAAATTGCTCTAAGTTTCAATGTATTACAGCGTTATATTGCATTTTCGATTTCGCAATTAAATTCTTCATGGTCTACAAAACATTCGTTAATGTTTATATTTTTCAATTGTTTATTTGTAATATAGCAAGCATACACTTATTTTGATTATGAAAATGCATTAATTTTTGAAAAAAAAAACTACTTTAAATGTAAAATTATTGAAGTAGTACTTCCGAATGGTTGCAACAACGCTTTGAAAAATACGTAAGTAGTATTAACTGGTATTATCAGTTTATCTGCAAGAATGTATCTCATTAATGGATGCATTCTAAACAATATATAGTATATATAGATGGCTTTTCGGGTTTCCATTTTCGACAAGATTTCGTTAAAATGGTCAAAGTCTTACGTTTAGAATGACTTTACGATTTGAAATCTCTTGGCATTCAGCTAGTGAAATTCAGATTACTCCATGCAAGCTAGAATTATACTAGCGTATGTCACATGTATTTGCTATTGTTGTTTAGTGCTATGTCTGATGTGCCCTCGCTTTTCCATACTCTCCACATCAAATGTTTTTTAAAACTTTTATTTAGCTACACTTTGTATATTTATTTCAAATGCTGTGAATTTTAAAGTTTTACTTAAATTTTAATAGCACTTGTAATACATAAATAGTTTTTTAAACTCTTTCACTATCATTAGGGAAGCATTCAAGAGTTTTATATATTGCCATCAATATGCTTGCATATGGATTTATCACAATCAAATAATTTGATTGCCGAAAACTGAAATGGGGAACGGAGGACAAGAATTCGAAATTATATATTTATATTTTCAACAAACATATTTCGACTATTTATACAAAAAGGACACCGACAGAGATGTGTGAAACCAAATTTGTTGTTTAAAATTATGCAATAAATATAAAAAACCAATTTACACAGCACGCATACAAAATATGAGCGAATTTATTACAAAGGAGCCTCAAATAATACAAATAAGCAAAAATCTTTAGTTCATTGACAACGAAACTTTGATACACTACAACAGCACTTGTTATTTTGCAATGAAATATATTGTACTATAGGGATGCCACACGGTGCCAAATATCTGAAAAACTATGTTTTATTTAAAAATTTGTAGATATTTGATATTATTATCGATGCAATGTGATGAGGGTGTCACATATAGGTATACTTATGACCGTCTGAACATAGCTTTAAGTTATCATAAGTTCTTTGCTACAGGTATAATTATATGATTCTGATTTAATCGAATTTACTTCTGTTGCTTCAAGTATCTTTTTACTGCATTACAAATTCGCAGATATATTTATAATACCTTATTACTTTATAATATGTATGTAGCGCATACAAGTAAAAATGGAAATGCCAAAGAAATTACATGTTGTGAATATTTTTTACCTATTTTGCACATTTTTTGCCATTTTTGTTTTGTTTTTTTTTTTTTTTGCCATTTGGTGCCAACAATAAAGGAGCATAAGACAAGAGTAAGCACAAAGTGATTGCATGGCAGCAATGAGCCCACGGGAAGTCTGTTGGTCGACTCAAGTCTCATGGGGTTTGCCAAAAAAAAAAAAAAAAAAAAAAATAAACCCCATACAAGAAATAGAAGAATACATATTGGCATAAAATGTGAAATAAAATCAAGAAACAACAAATTCAAACAAATTCCCACGCGATTTGCTAAAAATCCATAAAAGTGCTTTTGACAATTGGATTGCTTCACTGAACGCCATAAAAAAATAAAGCTCAACAACGACCCACAGATCGACCGTCCAACCAACACACACACACACACACACGCACATGAGCGCAATTCATTTTCGCGGCAAATTTCGAAGAAAATCAGTTCAAGTAACCATGATACTACCTTTCAAACTGATTACGAGCATCTGAGCGAATGTGAATCAGCCGATTCAAGTGCGAGTCTATAAATTTTCTACCTTTTGTGAAACAATTCGTATGGCTTATCCTGACATATCAAGCCCAAACCCCGACCCCAACCCAACATAAAGGCTATCAATTGCAAATTTTTTTACGTGCTTTTGTGCTTTTGGCATTCATATGCTTTATCCTTGCTTAACACCAAAAAGTGCTAGTCCTTTGTATGTGAAACGCGTTCTTTGATTCAGCAAATACTTATTTACAACACAAATTCACATTATTACTTGACAAGCTTTTCGGTTACAGGACACGACCAACACAATATGCAGTGCGGACATGACAATGAGTTGGCAATGTTGCTTTAGAGTTTTATCACTGTGGACGGTAGTCAAGGCAAGTGCAGTGTGGCCAGTGCAGCATGAGCACTATATTATACAGGATATACTATACTCGTAAAGGTCTTGAAACCTAAATTCGGCAAATGTTAACATACAAAATTGAATATCCAAAGTGTCATATAGTATTCACGGTTGAAAATACACCTTCCAAGGTTAAGTATTTTTGTAATTTGGTTATGTGTTTGTTTGAACCATTTAGGATTTTAGTACACAAAAAACTCGTTCTACAAATGGCTTAATATTTTCAAACATTCGTTAGATCGTTAGAATGCCTTTCGAATACCTTTCAAATAAATACTTAGTTGGCATAGTACAGTTACTACTTAAAGAAATGTTGGTCAAAATAAAGGTTGAAAATTACATTTTGTCGATTTGCCAAAAATTAAGACCAAAATTGAGTGCTTAGATTTCATGTGATAATACTTCGTTTCATTCAGAAATATATGATATAGTGAATAGTTTTCTGTGAAAATGCTGTGCGCTGAGATATAGCATTGCAAATAACATCAATTCCAACAGCACAAATGAAAAATATAAATCTTTCGTCACAAATTCATACCATCAGAAATTTAGTGAGTTGTAAGTCTGCATTTGTCACTTGCTTTTTACCTCGTCAAGAGGTTTTTTATTTGATTTTTATATTTCTACCGTAAAAATCAGTAAATTTACAACATGAATTGCAATTTCATTTTGTAGCGTGTGAATTTTCAAGCATTTTCACAGTGCTATCAGCTGTTTTTGTGAATCTTTTACGCTTTGAAGTTATTTTATTTTTCAGAATTTTCAATGCCAACAACGGCTTGAATACTCTACAGTTTACTTCTCATCATTATCGTGTTAACTTTGCTATTCTGCATAATTTATGTTATTTTATGTTATTTAATATAAACAAAACAAGTCTTGAAATTTCGTTGACTTTGTCGCCTGGGAAAGTGCTGTGAAAATTTTGTGGAATGCAAACTCTAAAATATTTAAGAACTTTGTATTCATTTATGCAGCGTGAATTGCGTTGGCGCGAAAGTTTTGCTCTCCAAAGTCGGTATGCAACGTGTTGTTGCATAAAATTTGTGGCATAGAATTTCTAAGTAACACTGGCAAGTAACGCTGTTTTAGATTGTACAAAAATCTGACATGGCATCGTACATAAGTATATCGAATACATATTTTGCAAACACTGATTTTCTATATGAAGAGACGTAGATGCATACACAATTCATCCATTTGACAACAAGTGGTGGAAATATTATGAAATGCAATCGGTTTTTCAGTGCAAGAATCAGTGGACACTAAAAGAAAAGTTGTTACTCTACTCTAATTTAGCAGTTTATTAGACTACTACGCATAAAAACACGTTTGGCAAATGCCGGAAATCATTCATATTATTCTTTTACTTGGTTTTTTTTCAAAATATTTTAAACGAAAGCAACCAGTTTCAACAAGTTGTAAGTTGTGGTGAACATGACTCGATACAAGAAATGACCAAATCGAATGGAAAGAGCAAAGAGCAAAACATACAAAACAGTCTTTCGATTCACTAATCTTCAAACGATCATATACCTCTGGAACGAATTTGACCCGAACTGGTGGACTTAAACCGAACCGGTAAACCGAATCGGTTCGGTTCTTCTTCTTAAGTTGGCTGTCACTGTCATTTACATACATGCCAAGTTTGAGCGGGATGCGATAATTAGTCTATGTTTGACAACTGCGTGTTTACGACGCGAAAATTTTGTATGGCGATTTTTAACATGGAAAAAAAAGTTGAACAACGGGTTTACTTCAAATTTTGTGTTTCCAATGGAATAACGGCAACGGAATCATTCAAAATGTTACAAAAGTATTTTGAGGACTCTACTATATAGAGAATGCAAGTATTTGAGTGGCATAAAGCATTCAGTGAGGGGTCTTGAAATATTCGATTGTGAGTGGTGATGAGACGTTGTGCTTTCAATACGATCCCGAAACCAAACATCAAAGTGCCGAATGGAAGCATCCAAACGAGCCAAAACCGAAAAAAAGTGAAGACAATGTTGATTTGTTTCTACGATTCCGACGGCATTGTACACCGAGAGTTCGTCCCACCTGGCCAAAACGGTTAATGCTATATTTTATCTTGGTGTTATGAAGCGTCTTCTGTCGCGTATTCGTCGTGTTCGACCACAATACCATGAGCCAGGGAGTTGGCGCATGTTGCGTGATAATGCGCCGTCTCATCGGCTCCATGTGACGTTTATCTGTTTAGAAAACTTCATTTGCCGATGAAAAGACTCCGCTATATAAATCACTTTTGCAAAATATTCAATTTTTGAGGTTTTTTTTCGAACAGTTCTATTTCTTTTGCGACACACCTTGTGTATGGCAGATTTTATTATTTAATTTAAATTTATAAAAATATCAAAATGTCAAAAAAATTTGTCTAGAGATTTCTGTGAAATCCCTGTATGTGTGAATGGTATAAAAAACCATCTCTTCTTCTTTATGAACATAGCTTATATAAAAATTAGAAAAAAAAAATTTAATACCCTAATAACATATCCCACATAGATCAAATGTACAATACTACTTGCCCTAGAAAACTCAATTGTGTTTTTGGCAAAACATTTTTCTCAACATAATTTCCCAACATACAAAAATTTCCGATTATGATTTTTCAAATCTTCAAAGTAGTCGTTGCAGCTTTTAGTTTTATTTACTCGTTCAGCATTAACAATCACTGACATCTTTATTTTGCGACCTCAGTTATTACACCATGATTTTATTCGGTCATTTTTGGTATAATGATCTCTTCTGAACAGTCGTAACAATCAACGTCGAAAAATGTCATACGAACAAGTTTAAAATGGAAGTTAGTTTCAAACAATCAGAATTCAGAGCATATTACGATGTTCCTTGAAACGGAGACAGATAGTAAAAAAAAATAATCAAGTCAGAAAACTTCATTCACACTTCCCAATCCTTCTATGAAATTTTTTCATTTAACTGAGAAAGCGAAGTTTTACTATTCTTTGTTCCACAAAAAGTGTGACTCTGCATAATCTTGAGCACAACGCTGCACATAGGTAACATTTTGTATTCCGAGTTAGCTGAGTAAGCATTGGAAAAGTATCGATTTTCCAGATCAAGCTCGTACATTGGTTTAACTTCAGAATTTTCAGTTCTACAGGTTCACTCATATGTACTCAAATCTTTTCCGCTCATGTGAGGGAAGTTCTGTATAAAGTAAATCATTTGCTTAAAGCTCATGGACAAAAATATTGTTCTCTGATCGAATGACTTTTTTTACAACACTCTCAATATAGTTATGAAGATTTGATAAGCGTTAAAGGTTTTTCATTGTTTTATTATTTTTCTTCCTTTTGGCCTTATTTTCTGAAGTCGAATAATTTATGTCATTACTACTTTTTTCAATTTTACACAAACGTCAGCTCTAAAAAATTAATACTTATTGAAATAATTTTTTTTCTGGTTTGGATATGAACGCCAACATTGAATAGCATCGACAAAAAATGCTAAAAATTCGAACAATTCTATACTTCATGATGCTAATTCAATTTGCATTGTGTATACCTACTTTAGGCAAGTTTATAACAAGATGTAACGATTAA
Source organism: Leucophenga montana (assembly GCA_035044765.1). Classification (NCBI taxonomy): domain Eukaryota; kingdom Metazoa; phylum Arthropoda; class Insecta; order Diptera; family Drosophilidae; genus Leucophenga; species Leucophenga montana. The sequence continues at coordinate 1,922,807 of JAWNNQ010001291.1, read as the reverse complement.
AATTTTGCAAATTTCCAAACATTTAATTCTATTTTTAGTAAATGACAAAAACAGGAATCTACGAGTACGTCGTATGGCTGATGGAAATTCGGTATCCATTGAAAGTGCTCCATATGTAGTCTTTGCTGCTAAGAAAATCGTAAACAAGTACTACGTCTATTATGTAGGCGTACTGATATCAGAGGATAGTCTTATCACGTTCAGAAATATACACCAAAGGTAAATAATAAAATAGTTGAAATAATATTGATTGCCATATTTACTAAGCGTACTATATGCCTTAAAGCCTGCAATTTGATTTCGAAGGAGGTAGTTCAAATCTCTCCGATATTGACAGTCAGTTGCTAGTGGCAAAGGAAAGTATATATAATAACTGTCCAAGTGGCGCGAATAATACTGGTATTGCGCTTCTAATACTCGAAGAACCATTAAGAAGATCACGTAAATTAGATTTTATTGAAATTGATTATGAAGAAGTGAAGGCGGACACCGTATGCAAAGTTTTCGGTTGGGGTGCCTCAAAAAACGTATGTTGTATGCTAAGTAGTACGAAAAATCTGAAATTTAAATAATGCATTATCATTCTCAGAGATCTTTGGAAACGTCTGAGATGCTCCATGAAGGTACAACAAGAATAATGTCGAAAGAAGATTGTGAACAAATAATTGGTCCAAGAAATTTTGCGCTGACATACTGTACGAGAGGTGCTGACACTTGTTATGGTGATTTGGGCGCTCCGTTGGTTTGCAATGATAAGTTGGCTGGTATTGGTATATCTGATAGATGCGGTGAAAATGGATCACTCAGTTTGTACATTAAGCTTGCCACATTTAAAAATTTTATAGAAAACCAAAATCCAGTATGCAGTGCGTCCAGAAGAAGTACTTGCATAGAATGTGTTATGCTTTTAGTACATATGCATGGGTCCTTATGGATTTTTTTTTACGTTAAAGAGTTTATCCATTTCAAAAAAATTTAACATTGCAAATATTTATAAAATAAAATATTTAAATATGGAACCAAACCCATTTTGTTTGCTGTGAACACATTACATATTGTAAATAGATAGATAGATACATATTGTAAGAGTAGAGTTAACTTCGGTACAACCAAATTTTTAATATTATTCACAAGCATCTAACAATTTAAATCAAGTCTTTTAATACTCATAAAAACATTATATCCTAAAATCACGTACTTTTGGGTTTACATTTTTCTTAAAGTTTCAGTCTTAAAATTAGACCGAAAAATCTTAAAGTAAGAATAATACTTTGAAAACAAGATTAAATGCTTAATTTTAGATCAAAACTCATGATTTAAGAAAACAAAATCTTATACCGGGTGTCCCAAGTAGAGCGCCGGATTTGATTTTTAAATAAAACACTGTTGTTTGTTGAAAATTTATGAAGCTTTATGAAACATAAAGTAGACATCATGAGGTTATGTATGGAATAACATATGGCTTTAATATATATTAATATTTTATAATCCTAAAATGAGAATAGTTAATCTTAAAACTGCCAATTTTCGACTTGTAATGGTCTTGAATCAACACCATTATCTTTGTTTTGAGCCCAGCACACTTTGGCCTACTTTCGTCACCGAATGGTCTCGATTTACCTCAAAAAGTGGGCGGTATACGCACACTAGTCAATAGTAGTTGTGTATGAACCGACCATCTATAAGATGCCACCATACCAAATTAAAAGTTGGTATTGACGTTTTTCATACAAATGCATAAAACTGAGCTGTGGCGTTGTATGGGACTACCTCAAATACCATATACAAGTGGAACACGCCCACTTGTATATGTATATGAAGCGATTGTGCACTAAAATCCACCAAATCGAAATTCAAGCTAATATTTATTTGAATAAAGCGTTTTTTTTTTCGTCAAAACCAGAAAAGTGGGCGCTGGGTTGGTATAGGCCTACCACGAAAAGTGGCTGGGACACGCCTATTAGTCTATGTATGTTGAGCGGCTGTTAATAAAAAGGCACCACATCGCATTTCAACCTAATATTGACCTTAATAAAGAAGCTTTGCTTACAAAAACACAAAAGTGGGAAGTAGGTTTGTATGGAGCTACCCCGCCCGTTTGGGCGAGTTCCATCCAAATAATGTATATGTGAAGCCTCGATCCATTTGAAGTTATCATATCAATTATTAAGTTGATATTGACTACAATTCAAAAAGTTGTTCTTACAAAAAGTCAAAAATGGGACTACCTCAAAAACTGGGCGTGGCGACTCACTCTTGATACTCTATTAAACAGCAATAAAAAGAAGTGTATGTGCGTATAGCATAAAAATTGGTTCCCAAAATATGTGTAACAAAATACAGACGGACAGACAGACGGAGATGGCTAGATCGACTCGTCTCGTCATGCTGATCAAGAATATATGTATACAAACTTTCAGACAAATTGATAATACCATTTCACACTATGGGTCAATCGTATAATAATAATTCATTTATACCTTTGTTTGATAGGACATAATATTACGCAACAAAATTTTAAAGAAATCTCTGTACTTGCATTGGCCACCTCCAAGCGGGGACGCTTAGCTCGCTCGCCAACACTCAAAAACCCTCTTGTGAACTATAAGTCAATGCAAGCAATATTCGCCTTAGCGACAGTTGGCTGCCATGAAAAATGTAAACAAAGTTCGAGTGAGCATTTACATAAAATTTGAAAAGTTATACCAGAAAAAGCGTCAAGTGGAAAAAAACAGAGCCCTATAAAATGCAAATGCTTGAGAAAAGGGAAAATACTTCAAGATAATCTGAAACTGAGCAACAATGCGAAATACGTAGCTTCGTAGCTATGCAATTACTTCACGAGCATCTGAAACTGAACAACAACGTGAATCATGGCGATGAATGTACTCAAGTTGAACATTTGATGCAAATGGATAAGAATCTGGTTATATGTACTATGTAAATGGTACCGGAAAATATAGAATCCACTGTAAAAATGAGCGGTGAAAGTTAAGTATAATACAATGAATGGGTATTCTAATAAAATTATATTTGTATTGTAACAAAGTTGTTCAAGTGTATATTAAAATCAAAATAAAGTATTGTAAATGTTGGTGTTCTCCCATACATTGTACAACAAGCACAACAAACAAGTCTCGTCAGCCTACATTTTCGCAAATAAATATCGGAACCAGTGCAGAAACCGCGCCCCGAATTCCAGTCACGCCCTGAAAGTTGTATAAAACATGCCGCGTTTTTGTGTTGATTCCAAACAAAAAAAAACAAAAAAAGAGTAAAAACAAATATGCCTAAAAAATGATTCGTGAGAAAGGCTAACCAGAGAAGAGTGCTTAAAAATACAAACAGAGCAACTTCCGCTGAAATTTCGGATTGTTGTCGAGAGCTGTCTTCCATTTTTTTTTATTGTTTAGTTTGTGTGTGTAGCAGTGTATGTTAACGAATTTAGGGTTGCTACTAAACATACGAGTACATACACATGTAATCAGCCATTTATATTTTACTTTAAAAATATCTTTGAAAAGCAAAAACATATGCGACTCCAGCTCCATCAGGCTTTCTGTCAAAACATGATTTAAAGAATAATCGCGACTTACCATATGCAAAATGCTACCAATTCGTTTTTATTTTTGTACATTATTAAGTTTTAGCATGTGTCGGATGTTCTGTCTTCTTGTCTATTTTTTTTAACAGTATTAGTGCTAATGGAAATTGGTCACGTACGAATTTAACTGTTGGTGGCATATAATTCTCCTTTGAACTTAGATTACAATAAGTAGGAGGATTAAATATCACCAGATAAGTTTCTGAATAAATAAAACTCCTAGCAAATTTCTTCGTTTTTGCAGTGTGTTAATCAAGAGAACTTGTTCTATGAGATAATTATCAGTAAGATATATAGATAATATAGAGACTCTACGACAAAAAGTCATTATTTTGCACTTAGACCAATGTACTAGAACTAGACCATTACGTTGACACCAGCAATGAAGCGTATTTAAGTCGGCTTGCAGCTTATCAGGCCGAATTGGACCATTGTAACTCAAGCCTAATTTAACATCATCAGCATACATCAAAGTGTGGCAGTAGAATAAAACATCTGGGAAATCATTAATAAACAGGATGAAAAGTAAGCGTCCCAGGTGACTAATAGGTGGTACTCCTGAAAGAACGTAAAATTTATTCCATATAGTGTTGGCAAACAGAATGCGTTGTGTGCGAGATACCAAATAATATGATATCAAATTTACCAAAACTGGGGGAAAACCTAAATAGGCAAGTTTGTAGAGCAACAGCCGATAATTTCCACAGTCGAAAGCCATACTAATATCAGTGTAAATAACATCCGTTTGTAAACCATTAGTTTAGGTTAGGTTGGGTTTGAAGGGTCAACATGGTTAAACCCCACTTTGTCACTTAGGCCAGCATAGGCCCCTTGTGATACCATATGTATTTTCTCTTCGAATCGCAGCTACTCTGAGAACCACTTTGACAATATCAGGAACGTTGAGATACGTTTTATCTCTTTTTCCGAGAGCGCAGTAAAATTGTCAAAGAAGAGGCTCCCTAATAACATAGCAAGTGCTCGACCGTCTCATTCTCCTCTGCATTTCCACTGCCTCTGCAGAAGTCCCGGGAGTTTATCCCTAGCCTTGTGGCATGTCTCCCTATTATGCATTGGCCTGTGAAGTCTCCACAAAGTCAGCTATCTGATGTCTCTTATGTTGAAGTAATGTTATTGTTTTTTTAGATTATATTTAGTTTGAGTGAAAGTAAGTGCTTAGGGAGTTAATCCTTAGACCGAAAATAAACAAAAATCGAATTTCAAATCTTAAAAAAAAAAAAAATGTATTATAACAAAATATTAAGAACAATGCCCATTGAGACAATCGAGCATCATATGGAAAATATGTCCGCAAATGTCTGGTCGTCTTGTTGTAGTTGTAGTTGTTCTAGTTGTAGTTGTTGTAGTTGTAGTTGTTGTAGTTGTTGTTGTAGTTGTTGTCGATGTTTTGAGAAACTCAAATTCAGTCATTACATCTTGTATAACTTTATCGTATTCATTTAAGGCATCCTGCACTGATATACACTTTTCAATCATTTGTAAAATTTTTAAGATGGCAGATACAAAAACTCCATTTTCATTACTGCATTGTGCATAAATTTGCTTCAGCACATTTCTCTCCAATTCTGAGTTTATTTCAATGCGAAGATCCGGCGATGTGAGGTCAATTAGACAATATGCTTGACTGTAATCGATCTGAATTATGCAGACACACAAAATTATAATGACTCCAATACTTTGTAGTAAAATCTAAAATGAACATTACTCTAATAAATTTAAGAATTTGGCTTGGAAAAATATCTAATTTACCATTATGAAATGTTTTTTGTTTGAACTGTAGTTTGTCTTCAATGTACACCGGTTAGAGTTAAAATGCTTGACAGCTCTGACTTTTTTAAAGTATAATGATAAATCTATTAGCTACATATTTATGGATCAAATTGATTAGTTAGCCTTCTATAACCGTGATAAAGCAAATTTGTAATACACGTATTCGTATCAAATGGCGTTGCTTTCATGTATATAGATATAAATGTATGGCCTGATTGACTGGTTTTAGATAGAAATTTAGATAGTAGATACCAATTTGTTATTGGTTTTCATGGCCTAAGTATAGAACCTTTAAACTTGGCTGACATAAGTACTTAAAAATCTTTCATATGTAACTTCAAACCGATATGTATAGCGGAGGGATCACCTAGGAGCGTTTGTTGTTATTGCAACTTTATTGTGCGCCAGTCACTACAACAACAAGCAGTGAGACTGTTACCAAAATAAAACGAAGCGCATACAAACTCTTACGTACTTGCTGAGTCTTATCAACTAGTAACTGGCTGCTCGCATGATATCATTGAATAATTGTGCGTGTGCGTTCGTATTTCATGTAAAGCACATGTGTTTCCTATTAGTTATGTGAATGACGATTGTGTAAGTCTTTTACGCCCAAGCATTTCAAAAATCAAGAAATAATTTGAACTTAGGTGGAACCGAAGCTTCGAGTCTGAATACAAGTAAAGACTCGTCCATCCATTTCAAATTGATAACGACTATAATTAAAAAAATGTGTTTCTTCATAAGCCCAAAAATGTTCGGGGGCTTTGTGTTGAATCTACCCATTATACGCCGTGCGCAATAGTCACAGTATAGCTAAATTCCAAGTTCCAACATTTTGATCACCATTGATCATCAATGACAACTCATTACTGATCAGAAAGAAAAAGAAGTAGAAGAAGAAGAAGAAAATAAACCCCTAATACAATGGTAGTCGAAAAATACAATGTTGATATCGAAGGTATTAATTTTGTAAGAAACAATTAAGAAATTTACTCAAATGGTGACTTTTAACGATTTATCTCAGATTTGACAGATCCGGTATCTTCGAAAAAATTGTTGAGAAAGCTGTTTAACTTTTGCCAACTAACCTATCCCAAAATTCAGGTTTTGAGGCAAAATTTGGATAAAATTGCAAAAAAAATGTGCGATATGTGCGATATGTGCGATATTACAAAAATCACTATGACTAAAAGTACCACATGAAGTTTCAAGCTGTGAAATTAGCAGATTGACTTCAGCAATCTCCTCAACCCTAGCTGAAAAATCGCCACCAGCCATTGTTAATGAGCTACGTCATTTACGTGTGTATAAATGTTTGTCTATCGGACCATTATACGTTATAATGATATTTACAAATAATTAAAGATCTATTTTTTAATAGTGAACCAGGATCTTTGGCCTAATAAGAAAATTGTTTTAAATTCGAATTTTGGAATCACCAGTCGCAAAAAATAAAAAAGTAAATAAATCCGTACAAAAGCGCTGCATAAAGTTATATTTTTCATTTGTTTGCATCATTACGAGAGGAAATACTCAAAATGTGATGAATCAATTACACAGCATTATATTATATAACTGGCATTTAATGACCCTTTAATTTGATTAAACTTTAAATGCTTTTTTTTTTAATGTGGTTTATACAAGCATATCTTATTAGAAAACTATTTCGTTTCAAATGTTTGTAAATAAAATAGGAATTGGATTTTCAGCTGCCACCATTTTTGCTGCAGAGGCAGGCAGCTGTTTGGGTGAAAAATAGCTGAAGTGGCACATTATCCTTAAAGAGTACATTTTTATTTCGGTTCATTCAACAACTTCCAAATAGTTAGGCGCTTATCTAACTATATTCAATCGTCAACGTATAGTAAGAACAACAATTGAAATATATCGTTTGACAAATGATGCACAGAATGATGTTGAACAAAGAAAAAAAGAAAAAAACAAATCTGATAAACCAAAATAATAATGACAGTTCAAAAATAGGACACACGAAAATGTCTTATCGCTTATCAGATAAAAAAAAAAAGGAAAAACTTCGAAAAGAAAACTGCGACCCCCAATTCTAAGCCAACAATAATAATCGTAAGATGCACGTTGGGTACATGTAGGGTGTATGGTGGTTGCTGTGCATATTCATTACTTCTGCTGCTTGGCATTCGTTTTCAATTCTAAGTATATCCGCTTCCATTTCCGCATGCTTGACACCGTCTGCGCATTGTTCCTGCAAACACTTCCATGTAAGTCTTTTCCATATCGAAGTGACACAAACGACGTTCTCCATTCGCAACACACAATACAAGTTAAGAGTTTATAAAGCTTTTTCATGCCGAATATTTTGACAAATGATTTTGTTTATATTAGATATTTCAATGGCTATAGTTTGCATTGCATGCAGCCTCATTTCTAATGAGGTCAAGCTTCTAGATGTAGACCACAGATCGAGTGAAAACTTTTTTGTATATTCTTGTTGTGCGCGCTCGTCGTTGTTATACTCTTCACAAGTAGTGTCAATAGTACTATAATTTTGTCACAGAGTTTGTAACGCATTAACGGAATCATTCGATAAACCATAAAGTGTATATATTCTTAATCAGCCCGACGAATCGAATCCAACTAGTCTTGTCGGTCTGTCCTTCTGCATGGCTGCATGGCTGTCTGATTGTCCGATCGTCTATCTAATTCACTAAATATGAACGTGAAATTCAATACGATGGCTTCTAATGGATGAAAGCTTTACGTATATAGGCTGGTTGAATTAATTCGTAGCGTATTTTTTTCTCCGAAAATTGAGGTTTTATTGTTCAAAAATGTTTACAAATAGAATATTCAAAGTATTGTTCATCGCTAGCCACTACTTTTCCCATCTTTCTGACAGCATACAGAATCTGCGACAAAAGAACGACTCGTCATTAGAAGCAATCCGAGAATTCACCCCTTTTTTGCAATCTTCATAAGCAGTGAAGCGTTTCTCATTCAGGTGATGGGTCTTCGATCAACACAGATAGTAATCAGATGGAGTGATGGCTGAAGAATACGGCGGATGGAACCTTCCATTGGGCCATTTCGATGTTTATGTCCATATTACAGCAGATATTTCTTTAATTCCCTTTTTAGCACATTAGTAGAGATCCGTATCTTTCCCCGTAATCGTTTTATGCAGTCTAAGCAGCACAATAATCTCACCAAATACAGAGCTTAACATAAGACTTTTTGTATTTGCCAATATCAATTCGATTCGAAAATCGTTTTTTTTTCTGTCGTTCAAGCAGCTGATTTCCTTCAAAATGGAATGAAGGCGTCAAATTGTCACTAGATCAGTGAAAGACTTGACAGTTATTTGTTAGATGCTTGTAAAGTGTATTGAAGCTTCAGTTCAACCGAAGTTAACGCTTTCCCTTGTTTTAGTCACACATCATCAACATTGATTTCAAAGTTTTATCTCAAGTTTAAGTTTGTATGAGCCTTAAGAGCATGAATGGCTACTTTGCTCTACAATTGCGCTTCTTGTTTCTTGCTGATTTGTTGGTTTCCATTTTGATATAAATTGTTATTCATTATCTATTTGAAGTATTAAATTTGTCGACTTTTCATTGCTATTCGATTGTTTATCAAATCGTACAGCTAAAAGGCGTTTGACTCATTTATTTGAGAAAAAAAGAACACTTTTAAGCAAGTAGCACTGCAACGCCGGTTTTGAGATATATATTTTCTGTTGTTCAATCTCTGTTTTTTGAAGAATACAACCACGACGCGAACATGCTCAATTCTCTAGCCAACTGTGAAGGTAATCGCTATCACTTAATTCTCCCTAACAATTTTATAGAACGCTAAGGACCGGTTTCCCAATCAAAGTTAACGCAGAGCTAATCTTTGAATACAAGTTTTCAATTGCACAAACATCATTTACTTCAAAGTTAGTGGCCGAGTTTAACCAGTCAAAATTTAGTGATATGATAGCATTTAAATATTTCAAAACTGTCCAGTAAATGAAAATCATTTTTAATCAATGTTGGAAATAGTAAAAATCTTAGGCTAGGAATACACCTTTGCCTTGCAATACAGTGTTGCCGGACAGTAACGTAAAACTTGAAAGCTGCTTAACATTTCACTGTGGAACGCCGACTGCTGTTGAACAGCTGGTTAGAGTTAAATTTAAATTACGCTTATCGAAATTTGCTGGAAAAAAATGGAAAAGTGATAATTGTTTTAAGAGCAAAAACTAAAAATAGAAAAACGACAGCAATATGCCAAGTACAAAATAAAATTAAGCAAACGAATGGCGCGAAATTCTTTAAAATAGCTTTTGCTTGTCGAATATTATATGCTTGAGAAATAAAACCGAAAACAACAATTACTAAATTCCATGAAACATGAAAAAGGACATAAACTAGGACTATGCCAATCAATAAATACAGCGCGAGAAACAGAAACAATACAGCAGCGTATGCTGTGTTTGAATAATTCAAAAGCTTTATAAGTATCCTTAAATCCAGTCGGCGCATTATAATCGAACGAAAGGCGCGCCGTCGAAAAATAAACACGCCCGAATGATTTTCCCAAGTGGGCGGACGGCAGCAGTTGTAATGAAGACAAACAAATAAAATAATTTCGACTAAAAACAATAAAGACATAAATTTATATTTAAATGAAACGAACGAATGAACAAGATGGTACAGACACACAGACGGACAGACGGACAGACGGACGGCAGGCGATACTACAGAATTTAGCTGAATGCTGACTGAGGGATTGAATGAAGGACAACCGCACGCTACAAACACAACGTAATACGCTACAGCAAGATTGGGAAAGAGACAATAACAGCATAATGGCAGATTACGTATACGCACAGCGGAGCGTCGCTTTTAGGCGCAATAATTCATGAGAAGGCGCTGCGCTAAAAATGAAGACATCGAAATAACGTAAATTGGTTTAAGCTGACGGCAGCAGCACCTCCCAGGGCTGCAAATGTAACAGGACATAGAGAGTGAAAGAGAGAGAGAGAGAGAGAGAGAGAGAGAGAGAGAGAGAGAGAGAGAGAGAGCAAATAGTGGAGCAGGGAAGATACACACACTCCTCACAGTTAATTCGGGAAAATTCTTCGCAGTCGAAACAAATAAACAGCAAGCTTTCAGCAGAAGGTTAAGTCTAGGAAGAGTCGGTAATATATGTTTATAAAGAAATATAAATAATCTTGAATTGGGGGCTTGGTCATTTCATTTTACTGATATGTGTTGCCACCTCGCTTCACATATCTGGTTAAGGTGGGATTTTAAGATTATTGAAGTAATTTCATGAAATGTGTCATATAAACGAAATATGTGAGAGATAGAGCCTACAAATTTTGATAATTTGACTTTCCATCTCCAGCTTTAAAAAAGTGTATAAAATAAACCACACTATAAGGTGAAGTCGCTATACAAAGCTGCCCCCATATTTAACTAAAGTTCATCCAATGATCGAAACTCGATGGTCTGTCTTAAAATTATTAAATTAATTATAAAAAATATCAATAATACAGTAAGGGAATATGCTTTCGCCTGTACATTTTTGGACGTTCAGAAACAGAGCGGTAAAAAGTGAGCATATATAGGTTAGGTGTATTGTATCAATGTGTGCAGTATGCTATGCGCTTTTGTATGGACACCCTCTTTACGTTTTTTGTTGTAATTTTATTCTTTCTCAGCTCGTGTCGGTGTGTCTACATGTTGACCTTGGACACGAGTGTGCTATTTATGCCAAAAAATTAACATGATGTCGAATTGTGAGTCGTTGCACTTTCGGCAATGGATTTATATATATTATGTGTCACTTATAAAAGGGAGAAAAACATAAGCAGGTATACCAGCGAACGACGCGAACACTAAACGAATGAGATTTGGTATATCTGAATGAATAAGAATATCGGCATCAGAATGAATAAGACTCACTTGGAAAATAGGCTGTGCCACGCCTTCATATTATAGGAAAACAAAACGAAGCAATGCTACTAAAATTATAACCATAATTCTTCCATTGGTCGAAATTCGACCTTTTGTATAAAAAGTACGGAGCCTGTATATCAACGCTTTCCAGCCATAGCCCCAGAGTGACGAATACCTTCGTATTTTAAACATATAAAACGAACACATGACGAATTCGGCTACTGGATGATAAAGATGAATGATTTTTTTATTCTTTGAATATAGAAACTTCTAGTCAGTCTATTTATATCTTTTCAAAATCAGTCCAAACCCTCCCAATCACTTACACAGCTTATAAGTTGAAATATTCCAACTCCATGGTGCTGCACGGTAAAAGGTTATGCCAAATTACGTAAATTTCACCGGTTCGAGATTACCCCATCCCCTACCAACGATGCCACCCATTGCTTGCTTGCTGGGTCACTCGCATATTCGTTGCTACGATATAAATCATTTAAATTAACAACTTTTGGTTTATTAACACAATTTATTGGCAGCAGTTTGTGCAGCAGTTGTTGCTCTTCGTCGCCATTTCGCCATTTACTCCAAAAAAGGTGCACACGTTTTTTGTTTTGAATAAATAACTGGGTAAAGTATTGTGTCCCATTGTTTACTTCAGCAACGGACAGCAGCTTGTACGAGAATTGTATTAGGTTTAAATGGCATGAGATGATGCTCTCGTGCGTGAGGTGCGTTCCTCTGTGTATCGTGTTGTTGGCTTGGCTTGGCATTGAATTGAAATGATTTGTTGCTTGTTAGTGAAATGATAATGGCAACAAATGAGCTTTTATTGTTCTTTGTCTTAAAGCTTTATCGGATTTTAGTTGCGCGACGGTGTACATAAATTCATGAAGGATAAGTCATTCATTCAAATTGGATTTGTTCAGCCAGCTACTTTGTATGCGATTCTATGAGTTGTGGACAATTCTGTGGAAGATTTTATTTTTCGGGAGGGTTTCTGTATTAGGTTCGCTAGGTACGCTAGGTTCAATGCATATTTATGCTGCCAGACGTAATATTAATTTTTATTACTTATCTTTACAGCGCAAAATAATTAATTTATTTTAGTTTCAAAGAAAATAGTTTTAAAATTGGTGAATATTGTAATCTGTTACTAATTAAAATTTAATGCTCTCATAAATAGCAATTTTAATGATCTGCAATAGGAGGCAAATACGATGTAGTAGTTTTTCTTATATTAGTTTTTCAAATATTTCCCCTTTGCTTCGGTTTTCGAAACACATTAAATTGCTCGGAGGTTAACCGTTTTTACTTTCGAAAGAGTTTCGTGATTTGAACTTACTAGGCCTTAAGCATATTAATTTCATAGTGCCAAGTGAATTCCAATTGCAAAATTCTTCTGAAATTGAAAAACGGATCATTTTAACGAAATTACTTCCAAACAATTTTTCAGATTAAACCCCTTTGCAACATGTTGTAGTTGTATGTTGTAGTTCTGAGCTAAATGTTTTGATTGCTTCAGTTTATCCCTGTTAATTAAGTTCGCTTTCGAGTTTAGCTTCCATAAAGTATGCACTCTAAAGCGCTGATGCTGCTGATAATATTTTGTAGTCAAGATCTGGCAACATTGCCATGTACGCTAGTTCCATCACTCTCAAAGCAGTACGCGCCTAAATTTCTGTTCAACAAATTCATTAGGCTCGACATTAAGTTCAACATATTTTAAATTTTATACAGTGCAGCATTCGATTTAAATATATCGATTCGATCTCATTGAACCGAATAACTATTGCACTTTAATCAACAAAATATTGACTCAGTAAACATAAATGTAAGCTGGCGCTGTTAATGCAAAAATAATGCAATTAAATTATTTAAAATACATAATTTGCAATTAAGCGCATTGTTTCATTTAGTTTAGCTAAGTTCATAAGCCGTTCTATAATATTCTCAAAAAGAAACAAGAAACACACGTTAACTTCAGTGGAACCGAATCTGTAATACACTTGACTTGTTTGCTCGGCATTATTGGTCTCTAACGTTTATTTTTGAATTTTTGAACAAAGACACTCCGTTATGAACAAAGTACGAATGGCTTTCTGAACTTGGTATTTAAGCAGAGATCGTTTGTTTTTTTTTCACGATAACGCTATCACACACACAAAGCGTTTTTAGAGTAGAAAAGAACATTTCCGACCCTTCTAATACTAAGATATGTTACATCCAGGGTGATGCTTTATTGTGCAATCTTTTTAATCTCTTGATGGAGTACAGCCCTCGTCAATCGTTTAAAAGATCACATTATCGAATACAGCGACTTTGCGAGTGTTCCAGAGGAAGCATCTTCGTAAAATGATTGATTCTCTTAGAATTAACGTCAACTTTACGATCCGTATGAACCACGAACTGTATGAACTGTATAATGAAGTTGACATAGGGCTGATCACCTCATACGGATGAACCCCTCAGCGCCAGTACTCAAAGTTTATGACGGAAACTTGAACTTAGTTGGCGGTCGGCGTCAGAGGTCCTCTCTAACAGTGTCATGACTAGGTCTATGATGACCTCAAAAAGCTTCTGTATATTAACGTAGGGTGCTGCTTTTGAAAATTGATTTGCTTATTGTTATAAAAAGTCTCCACATTAATGTTTAAACCAATATTTCAAAGATGCACGGAAAAAGGCTCTCACAAACGCATGGACAGATAGACGGATGAACAGACAGACAGACAGACATGGCTAGATCGACCAGTCGAGTAGTGCTGATCACGAATATATTTACTTTATGGCGTCTCTGATGCTTCCTCTTAGGCCTAGCAAACATTGTGACTAAATTATAATACTATTCACACTCTGTGTGAAGAGTATGAAAACAACAACAATGTACCAATATAATTTTTGGAAATAATTTGTATGTGTTACCAAAAGCACAATTTGTCGATTTTTTTTTTATTATAACTATTGTGGTGATTATGCTTGTTATTGTTCATATACGAAATTAAAACAAATTTGCATATGAAAATTATAATCGGTTTTAGTTTAGCACCAAGAACAACAAACATGTATCGATACAAGCAACGATACGGATAAAGATGCAAATGTATCTGTGTATCTGTTTGCATTGGAATATTGTTTTAAATTGATAATATTGGCGCCCATTCCAAAAGTTTTTTGGCATGTACGTCATCACTGCCATTACCAATACCACCGCATACTCAGGTGGTGACCAATTCAGTGCCAACAGGGTACCACAAAATTCGACGAGCGTCGGCTTTACGGACAGCTGAACGGTCACTCGAGCGGTTGTGGCTTCGATTTTGGCATGTTTTGCGTATCCGTAATGCTCGATAAAGGTGTATCTGCATTTGTACGGGTATCTGCGCTACCTTTTGCGGTTTTGGTTTAGTGGGCCGTGCTGAAGTTCGATGTGGCTACACCGTGCAACTGTTCGGCTGAAATCGATGTTGTTAGCATTTTCAATAATTGGGTTAGAGAACGAAATTTATTAATTTTTACATTTCACTAATTACGTGCATAGGAAATTGTTATTATGGCAATCTGCTGGTATATACTTTTGCATCTGTGTGTACAATTTGTAGCAGTATCTGCACATGTGTGTGTGTACGTGTGCGTGTGTGTTTATTTCCGCTTCGTTTCGCTTGCATTTTGGATTTAGCGCATATCGTTGCATAATATTAGGCACTGTCAATATTCGTGGTCGAAGAAAATTGTTTATAATTTGTATACTTTTATGTGTTCGCAATTCATTTGCATCTCATTCGCATTTTAGATTTGTTCCGGAAGTTAAATTAAAAGCTTTTCAAAGTCTGCTCAAATTATATTTTGTAGCTATGTATTTGAAATTGAATTTGAAGCTGATTAATTTATTTGCAAATTCATATAGACACTTTTGGATTTGGTTTATATTTTTGCATAACCTGCGTGAATTTAGAAAGCGGAAACATTGGTACATCAATGTGATCAATACCACAACTCATTGAAAGGAAAGCCTTTCCAGAGTTATCTGCGGCGAATGTTGTCGAAGTTTGTAAGTCCAGAGTGAAACAATTCCTTTTTATACTGCTGCCCTGTAGTCCAAAGTTATACTAAGTTTGTGGAAGTCTATTTAATGTGCTGATCATGTTTAGAAACAAATTTGAACGCCATGCCCAACTCGCCCTCAATTTGATTCGTCGCTTATGTGCACACTTTCAAATGGTACAATAATAAGGTACAGTGTTGACAGCGAGCGCTCTCGTATTTCGCTGGCCACACTTGGTACGTTTGTGGTGAACTGTTCGGTTTGCGGACGTATTTTTCCTCTGTTGCTGTGCACGTGGTATAATAAGTATGTATTGTATTAAGAATAACTTAAATCAAACAATTAATCTTGCTTCTCCTTCTATCTTACGCGTTAATTTGGATAGTCTTGCTTTTTTTTTTCTATATTACGCGTTCCTAAGGAATGACCTAAGTCAGCACTCATTACGCTAATTGTACCAGAAATCAATGAATTTTGTATATTTTTTATTTGAAACGGCTATCAATGAAATTATGTGTGACATCGTTCGCTGCGTTAAATTTCCGATGACTCTGCGCATAAATCAGACTGAATTTAGGCAATGGCATGTATTATACTGACTTTGAGGGCACTGGACGTTTACTTAAGGCAACTGCGCAAGAAAAAGGTCTAACAGCGTCCAATCGCACTATCTTGGAGAGTTCTTGTTGCCTCTGCTTTAGATATCATTGACCTCAAACCGCTCGTGCAGAATGTCTAATCTGGCATCAGCTGTGTGTCACGTGGTCTCGTTCTCTTGGAACACGATGTCGTTCACATCCACATAATGCAATTCGTTCCACAAGAAATCATCAATGAGTAGCGCTCTCCGTTGATGGTGATGGCAATGCCATCGTATTTTTCAATTGATGCCGCCGGCCTACAATTTACACCAAACAGTGACTTTCTGTGTATTCATTGCCACTCGGTGGACCTCGTGGGGACTGGCATCGTCCCAAATTCAGGAATTTTGCTTGTTCACGATACCATTGAGCCAGAAATGCGCCTCGACGCCTGAATATCATTTTTTTGTTTTGCTACAATCGATATCCGCTTTAAATTTTAATAATTTTAAGTTTTTATCATTTACTCGTGTTGCTCTTTGTGTTTATCTTTAGTGTCTGAAAAAAAAAAATAAAAAAAAAATGGTAGAAAAATTACAGGAATAGGCTCGAACTACTCGTTTCCTGAACCACTGGGAAATGCGAATGCGCAACAATGCCGAGCAAAAGAAGAATAAATTGTTCAAGAAATGAATGTTGAGGATAGTGACGACGATGAACGTGCACTCGAATCGGACAACTAGTATATTGATTTTCTTGAAGTGGAAGCAGACGTCCTACAGCCCAGAACAGAAATCAAAATTGATGATGTACTTGGTCAATATTGCGCAATTTACACAGTGCCGCTCGTTTCGAATGTAAGTAGCCGAATAAGATACATAGAAGCCAATAATATTAAACTGTGATCCAGCGATGGTCCATCGTACAATCGAGCATATAAAATTCGGTCAATAATCGTTCATATGAACATTCGTGCATTCAAATGCAAAGGCCATAACAACATGAAGCAGTATATAAAAGATATACCGATTTCATGGAGATTCAAATTTTTCGAAGGTAAAAGGAATTCAAAGGATTAACCCTTGCGAGTCACTACTTTACATGGCTAAATCTGATAAATTTTTAAATTATATTATTTGTTTAGATGCCCGTACATTTTATATTTAATGTAATTGCTTTTAATAATAAAAGATGTAAAATTTAGGATTGTTTAAATGTTCGCTCAACTGATTGTTCATAGAAGCCAATATATTGCGTTGTTTCGAATAAAAACAATTCATATAAAATGAAAACAGTTGGCAGCATGTTTTATCTAATTGGCCTACGTCATATTCATTGAACTTACATAGTATATGAAAATAAATCTGGCATACAATTGAAAAATATAGAAAAATGTATTCCAAGTAAAAAAAAGCAAAAAAAAACCTTTATGAAAACAAAATAAATAAATAAATAAATATATTCGAATGTTGTACATTGGATAAATGGCAACGAGAATAAACATTTCGAGTGGGTGTCAGTGTGTCAAATGAACAAGAACAGAAGGCATTCGACTGTAAAAGAAAAATGTATTTCAAAGATATACATAAAAAAAAAAAAATGAATTGAAAGTATCGCAACTGTTGCGCTCGATAATTTATTGTTTTTTAGTTGATAGCAATTTTCATCTTTGATACGTAATTTCTCTTTGAATAATAAAATGCTAGTTTCAAAAACAAACAAAAAATTAAAGTTAAATCATACAAAATAATTTCATGCGCGAGATTATACGAGAAAAAAGAGTACAAAGTGACATCATATGGGCAAAAATAGTTAGACTAGATACAAAATACAGCAAAGTTTATATCGAAAAAATTACGCTTAGACTAAAAGAAACTTTTTATCTTTTGAGTTTGTTGACGCATACAAAAAAAGAAAGAAAGAAAATTAATCGCCAAACAATTTCTTGCCCAGATCCATCATTCTGTGATTGCGACAGACGCGCAGCGCATCGGCCTTCTTCAGCACGGCTACCACATCAGTATTGGCATCAACCAAGGACGAGAGTAAGTCCTCATAGGCGGATTTGACATTCGGTGGCAGCGTGCCAATCTTGACCTTCTTCAGTGTCAGCACAATGCCTTCGGCCCAGCCAGATTCGAGCGCAAACTCGGACAACCATGGGATCAGCGCTAGTACACCACTAATGGTCTGCATGCCGAGGAACCATAATTCATTAATTTCCGCCCAGTGTTCTTTGTAGGCAATGGAGACAACCAGCGCTGTAGGATCATTGGACTCGTCAATGTTATAGGCATCCCAGAGAAAGCGTATGGTGGCCTGTATATAGCGGCAGATGGAGAAATCATTCTGCTTGATCTTCTTCGATTGTTGCTTGAGCAGCAGCAAACCAAGCACTGCCAGATTACCATGCAGCGGTAGATTATAGGGCGTATCCTTCAATTCGGGCAAATTCTCAACAACAAACTTCAGAAGATTGTTAAAAGTTTGACTCTCTTCAGCGCGTTTCGGCTCCAGCACTGCTAAATTCGAGAGTATGTTGCACAGTAAGATAAGTGCAGCACGTGCTTCCTTCATTTCCTCAAGCTGTTTGGGCGTTGGCACCGGATCGGGCTCATTCATACGCTTCAGACGTTCAGCGCGCGGTATTGGTGGACGCTTGTAGTGCGCAATGCTGAAGTAGAATTCAACCTGTTCGAGAAAAACCTCATCTTGTTTGTGTGTGAAGAGCACACGACGCGCCTCATCCTCAACCGCAAAATGGCAGAGCGCAGGCAGCATAAAGCGCAGCGCATCTACCGGCGCCTCACCTTCGCGTGATCCAGCGCGCCAAGTCTTTAGTTCGTGAAACGAAGCATTTGCAGTTTTCAAGAGGAACGGCAAAAGTTTGTAGATAGCAGGACGCATGGCGGTTGTTTCCTGAGCCAACCATGCAGAAAGTATGCGTACAATGGCACAGATGAATGCCTGATCACGTGGGCTGCTGCTATCCTTAACCTTGTCATTGGAGACGCGTGTCAGTACTGCAAGCACCTGATTGAAGGCGCCCTTCAACGCTGTATAAGTCGTCTGCTTCTCTTTACCTTCGAGATCCAACTGATCACTGGCCATATACTCAATGCAGAACTCGAGTATAACAAAGCAATTGGTTATGAGATCGGCCTGTTTGAATGTTGTCTCCAGTTTTTTTTCATCCATTTGCATGCGCACTTCAATGGCAGCCAACTGCAACAGCAACAAAAAGAATTGTTTGCTGTCATCCATGAAGGCCCACTGTATGCCCAGCACCTGCAGTACAGTGGCAATCAATTGTATGGCCGGCTCACGTTGTTTGGGCCCAATCTTGGCCTTCAGTATATCGCCGCAACCCTTAAACAATGATTCCGGCCAAATTTCGCCCTCCAGAGAATTGACAATAATCTCCCGACGGCATGTTATCAAAACGGCGGACAATATGCGACATAATTCATATTTGCGTTCCGTATGATCCGTTTCCATATCGAGCGCAATGCGTTGTATAAGCGCATGAAATGGTTTCGGATCATCCGTCCATGAGGATATACCGAACTTATTCACCAGCAGCACAATCAAATGCAACGCTTCATCCGTTTGGAAACTCTGCGCTGAATAGATCTGCGACATTTTCGGTATTGCTCCCGTTGCCAAAAGCGCATTTTGGCCAGGTGCATAGCTGGCAATGCTCTTCAGACAGCTATATGCCTCACTGACCACAATCAAATTATCCTCGTAGTCCTCATCGTCAGCCTGTTCAACAATCTCTAGCAATGTGGGTATTGCATCGATCATATCCTTGTGCGTTGCTAGTTCCTCTTCCTGGCAGAAACACGTGAGTATGGATAGCGCTACCGATTTATAGACCAACGGTGGACAATCATTTGGTAAATCTTTCGAAACAAGTAGTTTCTTCAAAAAAGCAAATCCAATGGCCTCGAAGAGTAGTTTCTTTGCTGCAGCATTGCAGTCCTTGCCCTTCACCAGTTTTGTAACCATAAAAAGTATTGCAAATTTTTCGGTATCACTGCGTGTGCCCTTCAGCATGGCTGCACATTTTTGTACCGGTTCCGGAACGTCAGCCATTTTATTTTATTTTATTTCGCGTTCTTTTTCGATGTGAATAGACTTTTTCGAATGTATCTTAACGCTAGCAGGTTTGTATATATATAAATATTTTTTTTTGTCTTAAATATATATAGCGCGTATATGATCTAATCTATAAATACATGTATGTGTATATGCCACACTTTCACTTGACTACAGATTTTATTTTCTACACAGACGAAATGTACTTTGCTTTGATTCGATTCTTCTGCGATTTTTCGTATGTTCTTCACTCGCCGACGCACTCTCGCGCACTGAACTCAAACGATCCGTTGGGAAAATCATTTCGTCGAAATTTTCCTATGCAACGTTGTTGGGATTTTTCATTTATTTTTCCAAAGTATGCAGCATCAGCAGCTGTTTCGCGGTCGTATCGTTGGATATTTTGACGCTTTAGTGTTATATATAGACTAGCTTGGAGTACCCAGTATTGCTCGGCTTCCAGAAGTCAGCTATGAGTTTTAATTAGCTTTAATTCGATTTTAAGGCTAAGTATCAATACAAGAACAACTTTTATTGGATAAGATATTTTTTAAAAATTTTAGCAATAAATTGAAGCAGGTAAAAAGAGTATTCATTGCTTTGTGCGCGAAATTGTTGACAAGAGAAGTGCGAATTTCGTCAACTCATCGACGAATAGTGTAAATAATTCCTCCAAGAAATATCAACAATAGCGCGTCGAAGAAAAGAGCCAAAACAAAATGCCAGCTAATTACTGCTGGTCATTTAAGGGAGACACCGACGATTCGATTTATCAATGTAAGAGATCTTCGAACAGTTTTTGTTTAGAAAATCTTCGTTTTCCTTTGCCGAATCAAAAATTAATAGTTAAACGAAAACTTTATTCCATTGGAAAAAGTTTAATAACCTTGTCAATATTTGTTCGATTTTGATAAGTTAAAAACCATTTGATTGTACGTGCCTAAACATGACTATATCATTTTTATTCTATATTGCCTATAGTAATTATTATTTGTTTTTTACGGTATAATAGTAAAGTCAATAGTGTACTTGCTGAATCTAGCCCACCCCTTTTAACAAAAAGAAGTAAATTCTGGTAAATTTGTTTGTAAATGGCGTAGAGCTTATTGCTTATCACATATGGATTTATATTATTAATTAATATTAATTAATTTATAGTTTTTTCATGAAATTAAACCACAAAGAACCACCACGGAAAAATCTCTCCAAATAGTACTAAGCGGTGATTGGCTAATCCGCCTACCACGGTAGCCTGCACTCAGTTTTGAAATGTGCTAACTCCACGATACAATTATATGATGAATGAACCGATGCTCTACTTACTATTTACTTTTTTCATTACCTACAGAATTCAATCAAAAATAATTTACAGTACAAAAGGCAAAATCAGTATATTTTACAATTTTAGTAGCAGCTTTGTACACTACAAAATTTTGTGTCACCTTTTTCGAAAAACTTAATGCTAAATATTTACCAAAAATCAATTTACAATTATTGCCATCTTTTTCCGATAAAGTCTTCAACAAATTATTTACTTGAAAGTCTGATAGAGTAACATATACAATATTAAATGATTAAAATGTTCCCCACAATAAGAAGTAGCCCAACTTATTCCACTTTTATTTTATTTTTATTTTCATATGGAACACCAAATTTTCAAACTATTCCATATAACTAAGTTCAGTTCGGAACATTTTAAAGTATTTCCCTTTAAACATTTGTAATGCTCAAATGAAAACAGTCTGAGTGAGTACTGGTTGACTGCATCATTCTTTCTTGTTTTAAATCTTATAATCTTGCTCTTCTATTATTATTTGACCAGTCAAACGTGCACCATGTAATGTTTATATACATATGATTTTATATTTAGACGTTTTCTTATAGAATAAATCGAGCGTTGCTCTTTATAGGCTTTATCTTGGTTCCACTCTCGCTCTCCTATGTACCCTCTCTTTCTCTCTCGTGTGTATTTTTCCGCTTGCCGGCTTTTCTATGCACATCGCATGAATCGCTATTTAAATTTAGAATAAGTTTTTCTTTCGATTTTCTCAAAAACAAAAATTTGTTCCTCCTGTGTTTACATTTTATACTCAATCCGTGTGAAATCTTGCTTCTCCGCTGTCTCTTAGCTGCTTGCTTTTACCTCACTTTTGGTCTGGTTTGAATGCATTTTAGTTTCCAGAATTTTACTTTTCGTTCTATAATATCTATTCAGGGTGTTGGCTATTTGGGGCTGCAATCTGTAAAATTTTCTTGCAACATTTTGTTTGTCTGTCCGTGTTCGTATAAGTAGTTTACGTATAAAAAATATAAATAGCAAATGCATTTCTGTTTTCCGTTGATTTAAATTTTTAGAGAAACTTTTACAAGTATGCTTCATATTAAACATATATACATACAAGAATAACTTAATTTGAAATACGTATTTTTCCTAATATTTTTTTTTTGTTTTCCATTGATTTTAGAGCCAAAATGTGTTTTTACAAGTTTGTCAATAATACTCTAATCGGCATCTCGAAGTTTGTTAGAGTTCCTACTTAAAATAAATGCTCAAATAAACTTAACAATACAAACATTCATCTTCAAGCGCGAAAACTTCACAAAATTTGAATCTTCATCGACTAATGCCAATAATCCAATTCTCTGTTTTATAATTTGTTTGGCTGTCCATTGCGAGGCTTGTCTTCAACGCTGAAATCACCATGCTTATAACGTCGAAACCATTCCCTATATGACTTATCAGTTGGAGCATTGTCACCATAAACTTCCACAAGCATTTGATGCGCTACAGATACATTTTTCTTCCAATTACAGTAGAAAATTAACCTCCCGCAAAGGTTGCTTAGTTTTTTTATATTAATTTTTTTTATTATCAAAAATTTTCATCGATCTCAGTATGGAGCTTAAAACTCAAGAGGTTATAAAAACTGAATACTATTGACAAATGTTTAACCTCTCTGAAACTATCGAAATCAGCTGTTACTATAAAACTTTCACAACAGCCAATTTGTGTTTGAAAGTTGATATGGAGACTTTTTATAACCATAAGCAACACAAGTATTAAGGGTACCTGATCTAGCCATGTTTTTATATATGTCTGCTTCAGAGAAATGTTCTCTATCTAAAGAAGACTTAAACAGGTAAAACTCACGGTATAGACTCTCTCTGTACCGCACTGCTACAAGAGTAACTTATAATTTCATAACTTGCAACCGTTTTACAGTTGTGGTAAAAAAACAGATATGGTTGGGTTTTTTAATGTTTGTTAAAGCTCTATGCGTTGATTTCACTTTGTTTAGCATACTTTGTAAGATAGGTTGTTGATACCAAAACTTGACAAATCAAGGCACACTACTGTACTAAGTAGTGTGCCTCGATTGTAGCGTATCCTTCACATTTTTAGGAGTAGCTTCCATAGAAATCCACATTAAACACATGAAATTACATATATGAAATGGTATTAGTATTCGAATGGTATTAGTTCTTCGGTTATTATTTCTTTATTTAATTTTTTTTTTAATTTTCAATCCACTAAACTTTCTGACCCGCCTTGTATTATGCACATAAAACTATTATACTCATAGCATGCCACAATGTTTGTGACTAATTGAAGTAAGGGACGGAACTCAGTAAATTAAGTATGTGTATTCGAGATCATCTCAATGAAATAAGTCAATGTCTATCGGTTTCTATGTCTGCATGTACTAATGGCCGTATGACACACAATCAGCTGTTAGAGCAGATCAGAAAATAGACAAAGCAAAAATTCTACAGGAAGTTGAAATATAGTTTCATCAAAAAGTGAAACGAAAACCAAGAAGACAAAAATCAGGAAAAATACCATATTAATATGAAAATCTATGCGAAAGATGAGACAACTCTGGACTCAAAAATGACAAAGTACCAAAAGTTCGGCAGAAATATTGTATTTACCTATATTTTTATGGTGCTTTGGATCATCATCTTCATGCTGTCACTCTTTACACAAAAAGTAAATTAGTGTACAATAAAACTAGAAAAAGGAGCAACAATGAATAATGCAAAGACAATTACTTTGGCATGTCATGCGCAAATGGTGAATATACTCAATACATGCATTTTTAAAGTGATTTCCTCTATTGATTCTGTATATTTTAATAAAAACATGAACAAAAGTCAAGTGTGACCTTCACGACTCGATGTGAAAAATGTTGCCGTATGTATATAGCTAGCCCTTTCGCAAGGTCTTTGTCGTGTTCAAAATCCCAGAGCAATGAAGGGGAAAAAATTTTCTCATTGTAATCGTGTGTCATACGGCCATTAGCACCCAATTTTGGTATTATTATAGTACTATAAACTTCTGTAGCAAACTTTTGGTATTTAGATAATACAACATAAATTTGTGACTGTTTAAAAGAAAAGAACTTATGAAAAAAAAAACCATCATTTCAAATCAAATCAAAATAGTCTAGAAACGAAAAGTCACCGGAAGTCTTGTATTGAAAAACATACGTTCCGAATTAGTAAACAAATACAAACATAGGAAATATTATAAAATATAATAAATATAGATTGTTACTTTGGGTTTCAACAAAAACAAACTAAACAAATAAGTGCCTTAGCTCACTCTTAAACAAACAGCATCTTGCTCTATATACATATTTATACGTATGTATATTTGTTCAAAAAACAAGCTATGACGATGTCTAGATTTAAAAAGTTCACTATAAGCAAAAATACATATACATATATCGTAGAAAATAAATGAAGTATCTATCTTATATGAAAACATTTGTCGCATGAATGATATATTTATTTTAATTAGCAATGAACCATCTTAATTTTATTTAATAAATAAGTAATAAGTATATTTCATGTTCTTATTTCGCTGCAATTTTCAAGGTGAACCAAATTTCGTCAATGAACTTTTCAAAAGTGAAATCATAAAAATAAAATTAAACTTTTACAGCAAACAAATAAGCTTATACGGGGTGTTTCTTTAAAGATTCCAATTTTGTGAAATCATTGGCTGTTATTGTTACCGTCAGTGGAGAGCTCTATACAGTCATGATTAGCGCTTATTTCGTACCAGAATGATGGGATGGGAATTTTATTGAAGAATTTTATTCAACAGTACGCCGGCTCATGTCATACAATAAGTCAAATACTCGAGTTACTGTAGCAAACATTTGGCGAACACGTTCATTTTCGAAATGAAGACCACCGAGATCGTTCGATTTAACGTTTTTAGATCACTTTCTAGTAAAGCCTATATACAGTTTTAATAATAATAATAATTCAAAGTTCTACACCTCTAAACAAAACGCATTTCATATTCTAGCACAAAATTAAAAATTAATTGAAAAAATCAGTTTGACTTAAAATTGTAAAGGCATGCACTGTTTCTTCATGGTGCGCGAACCTATTTAAATATAGCAATATATAGCAAGCCGAAGGCTCATTTTATTACCTTTGTCAAATAAATAAATAGCTTAAATCCGAACAATCTAAGCACGAGTCCGCACAAAATGCTGCTATGTCCTCCTCCGAAGGTAAAACAGTAGAAAACCCATTACAATTGAGTCGTTTCGACGACAAAATGTGGAAAAATGAGCACAAATTTACACAATTTTTTTTATCTTTTACAGAAAAAGTAACAGCAGCTTACAGGATACAACAAGTATGCTGGCGCACGTGTCCTTACAGCTCGGACCATAGCCCGAATACAATACAATACAGTGTAATGTAATAGCAAAAGGGTGCATTGATGCTTGAACATTCAAATCCAAAGGTCTAAAGGTATGCAATAAAATATTATGTTGTAATAAAATGCTTACAGAAAAAAAATATAAACGCAGCAAAAGGATTTCGTTTTGCAAAAAATTCAAAAAAAAAAAAAATAATAATAAAAAAAGTGTTATCATTCGATTGAGCGATACATTTTACCGTCTGTTCCTAATCCTAACCCATCTCCACGAACTACAACCTCATCAACATCGAGTAATATTTCTAAAGTGCTAAGCTTCAGCGACATGCATAAGAAGTTGTGGAGATATGGCATTGGATAGGTAGCGCACATATTGGCAAGAAATTTCTAAGATTTATAGCTGATATCTTTGCGTGTGCTGTCGAAAGCGGGCACAGCTGTTGAACCATTGTTTTAACAAGTACTTTAAGCACAATCCTATGAAATATTTCAATATGATGGCAGAAAAGATGAGTTTCACAATGTAGAAATGTCGGTCTTTGCATCTTTATTGTAATACATCAGCATGAGCTTGTGAAATGAGTTTTTGTAGTTATGTATCTAGTAAGAAAATATCTTTATGGAATTGTGAATTGTGTAAAAGGACTTTGAGTACAATAATTTCTTGTTTAAAGCAATTTGATTTTACCAAATCATTTCAATGGACAACATATCATGAATTTAGATGCAATGAACAATTAAAGTAAAATCTATTTGTATTGAAACAAAAAGACAAAGAAAAAAAGATATAAAATGTTCGGCCATATGCAACATGCGTAACTGATTTGGTTTCATTTCATGTTTCTTATTTCGTATTTCGTATAAGAAATAAGTATAAATTGTCTAATATGGGTGTCAGTGTACGCATAATTACATTAACAGTATGTGTATTAATGTGCTTAAACTAGTTGCGTATTTTAAGGTGAAATTAAAGTTTTTTCGATAATGTCATGGTGAGAACTTAGCCATGCTATTGTGGCAGTATCCAGCTTAAATATAATGCGGGTGCGGGCTAAGGATGAATACTACCAAGAACAAAATTTTCGTCAACTTGCAAATCTGAGAATTTGAACTAATAGCATAATAAATAAAATTAGCATAACCCATACTTTAATTTTCTAATAAATTCATATATTGAATTTATATTTTATCGTTAAAGTCTTTTTTCTGTCAGGCCATGTGTGAAAAGTATTTGAGCTTTAGTTCCACTGAAGTTAACGCCTTCTCTTGATTTTAATGAGATCTTGTAGTCAAGCCTGATTGTGGTATAGTTTTTAGTATTACAAATAACGTCGGCTGGTCCAAATCGTCGTGTTTCACGTTCATCAGTCTTGATAATCTGCCTCTAAAACACTCCACACCAACGTGGCATCGACGTTCAATTGTAAAAAGTGCCTTGAACTCAATGTAACCAAACTCTAAAAACCTTGAAATAACTTAAAAAATATTACTTTTCGACAGTTAGTTAGTATTTAAAAACACTAAAGAGTACAACATACAATTTACCATGGAAAAATGTAAAGAACTGTTAATGCCTTGTAACATTCGTTATTTCAGTCGAAACGCTTTCTATACAATATTTCAAAAAAATGTTTACAATTCTTCATTGATACGATACGATGCGATGTATTGTATTTGAATAACAATTTAATTTGCTCAACATACAACAATGCAATCAATAATGAATTCCTTAGCAATTTTTAAAAACGCAACCGATATAAATGTCGAAAAATTCGCTAAACGATAGTTTTCGTTTTCTTCTGGTAGGTCGGCTTTTGTTATCTGGATGCATTGGGCCAGCGTTCGATGATGGATAAGGCGGTAAGCGTGGAAACTTGGGAAAGGGTGGAAAGGAACATATACGCGGACACGTCTTTGGACAATTAGATGGAGGTGGACACTTTGAAGTGTTATCGTACTCAGGTGTTTCATTGTCGGATGGTGCATCGTAGATTGGAGCGCTTCCGTCCACAGGTGTTTCATAGTCGGATGCTTCGGGGTACGGTGGTGGGGTGTCATCGTAGACGGGGGATGTGTCGTAGACGGGGGATGTGTCCGAGACCGGGGATGTGTCGTAGGTGGGGTGGCTATCGTAGACGGCGGGTGTATCGTAGGATGGTTGGGTGTCATCGTCAGTTACTATTTCACCATCATTTGGCGGCATTTCATCATTTATTGGAGTTGTTTGTTGTCCTTCGTCATAAGTTGCTTCGTTTGTTGGTACTTCTTCGTCATTTGGGGGCATGTCATCATTGGTTGGAGTTGTTTGTTGTTCTTCGTCAGAAGTTTCTTCGTCTGTTGGTACTTCTTCGTCATTTGGTGGCATGCCATCATTGGTTGGAGTTGTTTGTTGTTCTTCGTCAGAAGTTTCTTCGTCTGTTGGTACTTCTTCGTCATTTGGTGGCATGCCATCATTGGTTGGAGTTGTTTGTGGTTCTTCGTCGGAAGTTTCATCGTCTGTTGGTACTTCTTCGTCATTTGGGGACATGTCATCATTGGTTGGAGTTGTTTGTGGTTCTTCGTCGGAAGTTTCTTCGTCTGTTGGTACTTCTTCGTCATTTGGGGGCATGTCATCATTGGTTGGAGTTGTTTGTGGTTCTTCGTCAGAAGTTTCTTCGTCTGTTGGTACTTCTTCGCCATTTGGGGGCATGTCATCATTGGTTGGAGTTGTTTGTTGTCCTTCGTCATAAGTAGCTTCGTCTGTTGGTACTTCATCGTTAATTGGCGATTGCTCATCATCGACTTCATTCCCATTTTCCGGTGTTTCTCCTGCTATTGTTGGTTTGGTCGGTAAGTGTGGGTTCCAAGTAAAATCATTTGCTATTGGATTTTCTGAATCCGTTGGTTCGTCTGAATCTATTGGTTCTATATCTGGTACATTTGTTTCGGATTTTTTTGTAGATTTGGTTGGTAAGTGCGTACGCCAAGTACTATGAACAGGCAATTTATGAGTTGGTTTCACCCCAACTGTTTCCATATCATTTCTAAAAGAAATTGTGTCAATTCTCAAAATTTCATCACGAACAATTTCCTCAAAATTGGTCAATGATTCCTGAATGGATAAGCAATTTTGCAACATTTCTATTAATTTTATCATAGAAACACCAAAAATTCCTGAATTTTTTGGGCATTGTTGATAAACTATTTCCAAGAATTTTTTCTCGACCTCTGTCTTGATTTCAAGATGCACTTCTGATGACTTTAGTGTTTCAACGCAAGTCCTCTTTTCGTTGGTTGCATTTGTTACCAATATGTACACCATAGCCAAATATAAAAACAAATTCAATGCGATATTCTGCAAATTTAAAAAAATTATCTGTTTAAAAATGTGTAATATGGTTTATAAATTGTTTTAAATACCATTTTCTTAAAGTTGTTCTTTCTTCTATACTGTGTCCGGCATGTTGAAGTGAATAATTTCAACTGTGATGAATAATTTTATAAAACAATATATTTTATTATAATTTTTGGCGTAGCTAATCTCTTTTGTTCTATTTACCTAAGCGTAACAAAAATTCACTTCAATAAAAATACTTACTCATTTAAAAATCCAGTCAGAAAGTCAAATACACGCTCTGCGTAAATTAGAAAGAATTTTAACCTAAAAATATTATAAATAAAAAAATTAAATTAATTTTAAATCAATTTTTCGCAAAAAAAAATTCGTAAAACGGGTCTAAGCATTTTATATGGAAGAGGAGGCATCAGAGCAATGAATGAATAAAATTCATACACTGAATAAAAAGATAACCAAAATCAATCTTAAAAATTACTTTTGCTTTCATAAAAAAAAAAAGAAACAAAGGTGTTAATCTTAGAATCATCAAGATTATATATTCGAAAACTGCTTTTTGATATTTTGGAACATATTAACAAGTTTTTTAATTTTGTTATAACAGTTTGATATAAAACAAGGAATGACGTTAACTTCGGTTGGACCATCCACACGAAATTTTAAATATTATCGTAAAACATAAAAGTACAGGTTAAAATATGGGTTAAAATATGGGTTACCCCAAAAAGTGTGCGGCACACGCCCACTATTAGATGTGTATGAAGCAATGTAGTAGATGTGCAAGATGCCGCCATATCGAATTTCAAGTTGATATTGAAGTTTTCCAAACAAATGCATTAAAGTGAGCTGTGGGTTTATATAGGAGTACCTCAAAAAGTGGGTGTGACACGCATATTTTTAAAAGTACATGAACCGGTTGTCCACATAAATCCACCAAATACAAGTTTATATTGCTTTATTGCTTTAAATGAAGAATTTGTTCATAACAAACAAAGAATTGCACGGTGGGTTTATATGGGTCTATCCCAAAACGAGGGCGGGCCATGACCATTAGTCTATGTATGTTAAGCGGCTGACCATAAAAAGGCACCACATTGCAATTCAGCCTAATATTGACTTTAATAAAGATGTTTTCATACAAAAAGTCAAAAGTGGGCAGCAGGTTTGTATGGAGGCTACCCCAAACAGTGGGCGGGTCCAACCCCATAGTGTATATGTCAGGCATCCGTCCACTAAAAATTACCATATTAATTATGAAGTTGATATTGATTACAATAAAAAAGTTTTTCTTACAAAAAGTCAAAAGTGGGCGGTGTCGGCGGGTCCAACCCCATAGTGTATATGTCAGGCATCCGTCCACTAAAAATTACCATATTAATTATGAAGTTGATATTGATTACAATAAAAAAGTTTTTCTTACAAAAAGTCAAAAGTGGGCGGAGCTACCCCAAACAGTGAGCTACCCCAAACAGTGAGCGTGGTGGGTTAATATTGACACTTTCAGGCAAAAATGTTGACAATATGAGCAAATAACTGAAAAAACGTGATTTTTGAGGATATCTTGCAAACGGTTTAAAAAGAAGAAAAAACAATAATTGGCTTTTTTCGAATCTACGCCCTAAAATACATGGCAATAAATCTATGAGAAACTGTTTATACTATTCACACACACTGTAGCAAGTATCGGAACTTCCATAATATATACATATACATATATTCGTAATCAGCATGATAATACGAGTCGATCTACCCACGTCTTTCTGTCTGTGCCTTCCTGTACGTACTATTCCCCCAATCTTTCAAAAATTGGTTTGAAGATTGGCATGGTTAATTTTTACAACCAGAACAATACAAGTTCAGAAATGCTTGCGATTTAAGCACCAGATGGTATAGCATATAAAGCATATTGCATTTATTTTGTTTAATCGAACATATTTGAATTAAAGCAATTATTAATGTTAAAATAATAATTATTTTAAATTGGTCAACTACATACAAACATTAATAAAAGAAAATATTGTTAGGATTTTTACGACCCCCCTGTGCAGTTGCGTAGTTACGTACTTGCATACTCCTACACCAGTGCGTATGTGCGACCATTTTACCACTTTGTTGCGAAACAGTGAAATTTCCACAAATATGCATAGGCGATTTTGGAAACAAGGCCTGAGGTTCGACACTTGCGGAGTTTTCTCGCCAGTACATTTTGTTGTTGTGGAGTTCGAAAAAAGTGTGTAAGTACAGAACTACGCAACTGCACTGGGTATCAGTCAATGAATCCAATGTAATGTGGCAACTCGATAAACGTCCGGTGCATTAGGCGAATATAAGAATTCTGTTAGCCTTTCCAAATAAAAAAAAAAAACAGCAAAAACTCGGTTTGTAATTTTGGTCAAAGTACCGCCATCGCTAATTCCGAAAATGGGTGCAATTTTCCTAATAGAAGCGGTTACTTCTGACGATCCCAACCGAAACTAGATACTTGCAAGTTGCAAATCCACAGGAATCTGCAGAATTTTAAACGTCATTGTCATTTAACTTCTGGTAGCACACTAAAAGAAACACCTTGTACAGTAGTTAAATTTCAGTATTATTGAATCTCAGCGTAGTTTTATGTAAACTAAGCGATGCAGTAACTATTCAATGTGCCTTATATAATAATATGGACGTCCTAGGTTTACAATAAATAATTTGTTTTGTAGTTACTATGAATATCTTAATCTAGGTAATATTCTAAAAAAATATTGTAATTTACTCAAAAACTTGGCAATAAAGGCCTTATGCCCTAACACATATACAAGTATGTGACAAATTTCTCATATTGCTTTGAAAATAGTATCAAACTCTATATATGTCAACTGGATCTGACAACAAACTCAACGAAAATTGATTAAAATTCCGAATATATGTCACATATGTATGATCGTTTGAACAGGGTATTAGCAATACAGAAAAACACAACCGATGTAATAGTCGAAAATTTCTCGAAAGTTTTTGCTTCGCTTTGATTTGGCTTTTCTGGACAGTGGGTTTGTGTAATCTGGATGCATTGGGTGAGTGTTAGGGTCCCATGGTGGATAAGGTGGAAGGGGTGGTGCCTGGAGGGAGGGTGGAAGAGAACACAAAGGCGGACATACAATGGGACAGTTCGACGGAGGCGGACATACAGGTATTGGTGGAAAATCGTCGTCTGGAAGCGTTGTTTCACCGCCTTGTCCTGGCTTAGATTCTTCGATTAAAGTTGTTTCCACGTCGTTTGGAGTTGGTTGTGTCGTAGTAGTTTGTTCAGTCGTAGTTGGGATTGTTTCGCTGTCATTTGGAGTTCTTTCATTATCGATTGGAGTTATTTCTTCTCCGATTAAAGTTGTTTGAACTTCGATTGGAGTTGATTGTGTCGTAGTAGTTGGTTCAGTCGTAGTTGTTGGTTTAGTTGATGTAGTTGGTTTAGTTGGTTTAGTTGTTGTGGTTGGTTTAGTTGGTTTAGTTGGTTTAGTTGGCTTAGTTGGTTTAGTTGGTTTAGTTGGATTAGTTGGTTTCCTTGGTTTAGTTGTTGTGGTTGGTTTAGTTGGTTTAGTTGGTTTAGTTGGTTTAGTTGATTTAGTTGGTTTAGTTGGTTTAGTTGATGTAGTTGGTTTAGTTGGTTTAGTTGTTGTGGTTGGTTTAGTTGGTTTAGTTGGATTAGTTGGTTTCGTTGGTTTAGTTGGTTTAGTTGGATTAGTTGGTTTCGTTGGTTTAGTTGGTTTAGTTGGTTGAGCAGAAGTAGGTATCTTTGTTGACTTCTGGTTTGCATACTTTCTATTTATATCGTGTCTTTCATTAAGCGCTTCAATACTCCATATTTCATCCCGAATAATTTCGTCATAATGGGTCAATGATTCTTGAATTGATATGCAAGTTTCCAACATTTTTATTATTTTCATCAAAGAAAGACTGAAAATTCCTGAATTTTTAGGGCATCGTTGATAAACTAAAGATAAAACATTTTTCTCAACTTTTGCCTTGAGTTCAAATCGAAGTTCTCGAGATTCTAGAGATTTAACGCAGGACTTTTTAGCAATTGTTAGTTTTGTCACCAAAATGTAAACAATAGATAAATATAAATAAAAATTTAATGCGATTTTCTGCAAATTTAGAAAATTATCTGTACAAAAATGTGTAATAAGTTCTATAAAATGTTCTAAATACCATTTTCTTAATGATGTTTTTTTTTCTATATCGTGTCTTGCATGTTGAAGTGAATATTTATAACTGTGATGAATAATTTTATATATACAATATATTTAATTATATCTTTTAGGCGTTACCAATCTCTTTTGTTATATTTACTTAAGCGTAACTAAAACTCACGTCAAGAAAAATATCTGCTAATTTAAAAACTTGGCCAGATTCTTAACTATACGTTCTGCATTGATTGTAATTAGTATTTATGGCCAGCGGGAGACACTATCGCCCTCAGTTTAGGAAAAAAAAAATGTTATTACTGCGTATATGTGCTTGGTGTAATTGAAGTTTATCCATGTGCCAATCATAACAACTAATAGTGAAAAGCATAGAAAGTAAAGCACGTTATATCCTATTCGTGCCCGCAGAGTCTTATCAACTTGTAACTGGCTCGCATGCTATCGTTTATTATTTGATGTGTGCGTTTCTATTTCATATAAAGCCTATGTGTGTTTGATTCGTGACAATGTGAGTGACGATTGTTTAAGCCTTTTACGTTCATAGTATTTTAATAAAATGTCAAATAAAAAAACCTCTTTAGGAGGTAAAAATCAAGTGACGAAAGCCTACTTGCAACTCAGAAAACTTCTGATATCAATTTTTTGACGATATATTTATATTTTTCATTTCTATGGTTGGAATCGATTGTAATATGTAATTGAGCATTCTTTATTTCGTAATAGATTATATGAAATATATAAAAATTTATAAAAGTTTTCTACTTGAGGATAATAATTTTCCTACTTGAATATGTTGCAAAATCTTTCACACAATGTTATTTTAAATATAAAAATATTTCGACCAATTTTCCGCATTTTAGTAATTTTGCATTCTATACGTAAATATAATTTTTTGAGAACTGTGTTAAATTAGCATAGCCTGTAAAATATATCGTCGATAGGTGAATAATAACGTATTATACGGTTGCTTATAGTTATATAAATCATATTGCATAACATTTTGCTTGATCACGAAGCCATAAAGCCAGACATGAGCATTGTTTTTCTGCTGCTCTTGGGTAACTTGGTTTTTTTTACGAAAGTGGGTTTAAGTCATGACTCAAAATTCAGCAAGTTGTTGTCCGCCAGTCTCTCCATCTGTATGTCTGTGTATTGCTGCGCTTTTTATACCGTTGGCACATATTGTGAAATGGTATTGAGTATTCAGTTTGTCTGAAAGTTTGTTACGCATTAAAGGTGGTATCGTGGATCCCATAAAGAGTATATATTCTTGATCAGCTCGACGAGACGAGTCGATCGAGTTATGTTCTACTGTCTATATAAACCAACAACCCACTTTTCAAACTTTTTCATTTCAGGCAAAATCAACTTGACATTTGATATGGTGACTTCGCATGGACGAACGCCTCGTCATGCCTACTTTTAGGGGTAGGCCTAACAAACTTACATCCCACATTTAGGTTGTTAGATTTTACAAAAGAATGTTTTCTCCTGCTAAATTCAATACTTGAAACTTCGAGTGAATTATAGCATTGGCTCCACCGAATTAAACTTTTTTTTCTTGTTTTGCTGTTACTTTGTCTGATGCATTAGCTCGTTCCATTAGTTTAGTTAAATCCGAAACTTCTTTGAAGTCCAAAAACACTATAATCGAAATCCAATCCTACAAAATCTAACTCTTTGATACTTAGAATGAGTGAATGTGATAATATGAAGAAGTTCTTTACAAGTAACTACAATTTTAAAGCACAATTGCATGTGAACGAAGAAGTTTACGCTTGCTCACCATATTCAGTTAAAGGAAGCATTGTAGTCTGTTGATACCAAACAATTTAAAAATAAATGCAAGAAAATATTTTACTTTCTAAGAAGAACATCAATGAAATTGCACTTAAATTCGTTTCACACTGCACTAGTTTTTCCCAAATATCGAGCTAGCAACCCCAATGGCATTTCACTGAAACTACATTCAATTGATTGGATTTCATGTGATTTTGATTGCCATATTCAATTGCCACTTGTTGGTTTGGTATTCGTGTTTTTAGATACATAAGTAGATCTGCTCATTTATTGATGTTACATAATCTGTGTAAACTTCCCCACTGAATACTGTCTTAAGCAAGTGAAATGTGCACTGCAGGAGTATAACACGGTGCGAATGCACTTCAATTCGAGCTACTTGGTATGTGAGTTTAATAAACAACTCTTCACATTCAGCTATTCACACAGTCAGACTGTAAAAAAGATACTGAATCGTATTTATAATGCGTCAATACATCGACCCTTTAAAGAATTTTTATCAATAAAATAAATTTCAAATAAAAGTGCTTTTATGAATTTTCAATTGATTTGCACTTACGTATTGTGCAATATTTGGATTCATACTCGTATTTCATATCGATTTGGAACGTCAACTTAAGTTTAAATACCTTTCATCTGGCTAAGAGTTCTATGTTAAAAGCATCTTTACAATCAACCACTGATTTGGGTATTCGGATCGCTGTCTGTTGCAATTTATAGGCATGACGTGCTTATTCCATAGCTACAAATTCCTGTTCAGAAAAGTATCTGCAAGTATTAATTTCAATATCAGTAACATTCAACAAAGTTCAAGTTACTACAGCGAAGGCAATGAACTTAAATTTGACTTTGAACTTCCATTCAAAGAAATTCTTTATGAAAAAAACATAAACAAACTAGTAAGTAATCAAAAAAATTGCACAATACACGAAATGCTCTTCAACAAATACTCGTAGAAGGTATCTGTATTGTACACGAATAATGGAATATTGAAGTACAGCGTGAAGTTCAATGTGTACAACGATGAAGAGACAAGTAGGCAGTCAGTCAGTTAGTTTTTTGTAGAGGTGGGCAAATTCATAAGCTATACGTGTATATACAACATACTGTCTATGTTTGACTTTATAAACTTGTGCTTGTTGTGATTTCTTATTGTTTTCACAAACTCATTCAGCAAATAGCAAGTATTCAATGATGCACGAGTACAAACAGACGCCTCGAAGCATTCTAAAGGTCCTATAGTACTATATTGTATTCAACGGAATTTACATGTATCAATACAGTATTGACAAGTTGACTAAGTGTAACTTCTGTAAGCATGCTTGTCTAGATACATATTAGTCTAATGCATGATTTCATTGATAAGTATGTAAAAATTTATAACAGAAGACATGCCTATAAAGACATATTTTTTCTTTGTTCTTCAATTTCATTTTATTTGCGATCAGTTCGACTATAGAACTATAGTCAAATTAAATAAATCTAGATTTGTATAGTGGTCTGATATGGAGCTTCATTGGATATTTTGTTAGGATTAACGCAAGGTGCTACAAGCTCCAAATTTAACGCTTGAGCGTCTAAAATCCGGTAATTTTTCCTGTTTCTGAAGCTATTAAGCCAGAAATTTGACTCGTGGCTGAAGATGATTTTTTTTGCTGCAATCGCATATGTAAACGCTCAAAAGTTGTCGGAGTGCAATCGAATTGGAAAGCGAGTGTAAGTGATAAAGCGAAAGCAAAGCTAGATAGCAGTTTCAAAACTGTTTTGTCGCTTTGCTTCTGCATTCTTGTGCGCTGTTGTTTTTGCGTATATTTTTTTTATTGCAGGATTTTTTAAGTTCACATACCGCTTTTCACTATGAAATCTTCTAGCATTGCTTATAGCACGGGATATTAGCGCTTCACGCATCGTATCGCTTCTAGTGCGCACTCTAAGGTCAGCATAAAGCATGCACAATAAAGGCTTTTTTTCCATTCATGTTGACCATCTGCTTATCACTACGCCAGGCTTTATAAAAAATCGAATATCGTAAGAACGCTACAAAATAGAATTGACAAAATTTATTTTTTATTTAATAAGAAAATGTCGAAAATTTGTTTTTTAATGGTTGTAAATAATTCGCGCATCACTGAATTTGGTTTATCAATATTTAGCAGCACTGGTAATTAACTTGGACATGATGTTCTCCAAATATGTACAAGTAAAGAACACAAAACAGGGCACTGAAGGAAAATGGTTTTCCGTTTTCCTTTAGTATCGTCCGTCCGAACTTCTTACTATTTCGTTGCCATGCTGCTATAAAAATCATTTAGCACTTGAACTGTTCAAATGTGTTGTTATTGATATATAGAATAAATGTTTGTTTTGCTATAGTATACTCGTATCGTATCCCAAGTAGAAACGTTCACACATCCTTGCCCTTCTGCTGGGCAACATATTTTGATTTTGTCTATGAAGCCTAAAAATATGCTATAAAAAATATTTTCTCTTGGTCTGTTTTAAGAGAAAATTGTTGAATTTTCTTTCACAGAGCGTGATTTTTCTTTATCTTTCCTCAAAGCTTTAAAAGCTTTCGTTTTTCTTTGCTATAATTTTCAAAAGCTTTTTCGCCTTTTGGTTTGTTTTTCCGCGTTGTTAATGATGCGTTAAATTTAAATGGCCATAACAATTAATGATAATCACTTTTTAAATTATTGTTTACTTTTAACTTCCGGTTGAAACAATTTAGTATATTTATTTGTTATACAGTATTTTGTTCTTAAGAAAGTTTAAAAGAGCTTGATGGTAAGTAAAAAAGGTTTCAAGTTAAGTGAGTCCTGTGTTTGGAACACTTTAAGCAAAGTATTTAGAAGTTTATTTCTAAGCGAAGTTATGCTTGGAGATGAATATATAAATCTCTTTAAATGTGTTTCAGGCAGATACTTTCACATCTTTGTGCTCTAATAAAAATATTCAGCTCGTATCTAAATAAAAGATAACGATTTGGTCTGCTAACTTTAAAATAAACTTACCAGACTAACATTTAAATTTAAGCAAAAATACACATGCTAAGATGCATTTATGTTAAGTTCGTTTACTTTGTTTACTTTGTACGCTAAGTAAAAATGTTGTGCTCGACTATAAATAAGAGAAACACCGTGTTCTGAATATTCTTGATCAGCTTAAAAATGCAAGATCAGCTGATCTCATAGCCCATAAGAGATAGAGACTTAAGTTTGAATATTTCCACGCTCCTCTTTTCTCTTCAGATATCAAATGAATGTAGTAACCCTACTTTAAGGGGTCGCCTACATACAAAGTCCTAATTTTGTATGAAAAGATTTTGTGTATTGTTGTTAATAATGCTATAAATGCCAAAATTGAGGTATTTTACGTAAATTCTAATAAAATCTATTCCATAGATCCAGATCGGGTGACTATAAGAGGCCATGTAAACATGCCCTAAATTTTTAAGTTTTTGTATGACATTTTTGTTTATAATTCTTAATTAAACTGGAAATGCCAAAGATGGCATAATTTACATCAACAATTACAAAATATTTCCAGATCGGACCGCTTTAACGTCCAAACCTGCAAACCTGCCCTATTTTTTTAGTTTTTGTATGAACATTTTTTGTTTTTATTTTTACTTAACTGTAGTTTTTATCAATTCTAATAAATTGTCCCGCATATGTTCAGCTCTGACCAGTAAACAATATAATCTATCAAGAGTGTGATATGTTTTGAATAAAAAGTTTCCACAACTGAATTTCCATTGGAAGTTTTACATAAAAAGTTTTTCAAAATTGGGACTCAGAACACCAAAAAAATCAAATTAGCTTTACAAAATTTCATTTCAATTTTCGTTATATTTCAGCACTGGGCTTACAGGACTCTAAGAACATTTTGTCAACCATTCTCAGAACTCTCTTCATATCACATTTTCGTAACCTCCTTACAAAGCTTTCGAAGGGCTTATTAGAAGGCCGCTCATAGACTTCTTACGGAACTCGTAGAACTGCAAAGACTCCTTCATAAAACTTTTTGTACTCTAAGAACGATTGACTCCTTCGCAGAGTAGTTGCAAATCTGATATTTCGAATGATGATTCGAATACTATTGCAGGACACGCAATACTTATGTGTAGATCCTTTTAAGAACTACTGAGCTTCTTAGACCCATTTCATGGCTTGTAGGACATTTGTCTAAGGACATTCGCAGGATTCATGAAGTTTGTTGTAAAACACTGAGCGCTCTCAAACATTTATTTCATGGCTCTCACACCCTTGTTCGCTTCACAAGTGCTTCGTCTTAAAATTGTTTTCTTTATATAAATTTTAACTGCTTCAGGGTCATTTCACATTAAGAAATAGTTTTAAAATATTATTTTCGTAATGCGAAGAATGAATAAAAACAACAACTTTTTGTTTCACAGAAAAATGTTTACCCACATATACACTTGTTACAAACTTAGGTACAAGCTCTCAGCAGTATACTGGTCGCACATTGTAAATTTTTGGGACTTATATCATGCATCTCCGGGTTTAGGTTTGGAGTAAAATGACCTTGAGCTTCATATATATGTATTATAGGTCGCTAATAGTGCATTTCACAAATTTTCTGACTTAATATTAAAATTTTTAAATTCGACTTGGTTTAGAATTTTTTTCGATTCCCAAACGAATTCCGACATCTAACCGAAATCCCTAAGGTAACCATGACCTTCAATTAACTTTCGCCGAACATCACTTGAGTAAATACAATACAAATTCTCAAACTTTCTGCAGAATCTCACTGCAGCAGAACAATTTGGAAAAACAAAATGTACAAAACGAAGGTCACTATTTTTGTAGAACAAAAAAAAAAGCATCTAAGTCAAAATTGCAAATGAAACAAATGAAATAAATGCCAAAAACGATTCGAGTGCACTCAAAGTGCTGCACTTGTTGCGAAATTGTTCAAATTGCTTTTGTTTGATTACATTTTGACTACTTTTCCAGGTTTTTTTTCGTTCTTGTACAATATGTTCAATCGGCAATAAGAAAATCGACAATCAACAATAATGTAATAGTAGTTGTACGTAGATACAAATATAACCAAAGACAAGGACAAATGTAGAACGCGACCAGGGCGTGGCAGCAGGTAACCAAAACTGCAAAACTAATAATTCAAATTATTTGCTATTGAAGTTCGAGTAACGTAATCGAAGCGTTAAGCAAAACAATGGAAATGCAGCAACTAAAACACAAAAATACATAAAAAGTTTAGCCTGAAACATGCAATTTTGTAGCCAATAACAAAAAATTGGCAATGGAAATGAAAAATGTTCACTTGTTGCCAATGAAAAATCGCATTTGCCAATAAAATTTTTCTGCATTGTTTTTAGTATGTATTGAAATGATGTTTTGTATTGACTTCATTCGATATTTGAAGTGCATGCCACTTGAAATTCAAGTGATTTGAATTAATCAGGCTTTCGTTTTTTTGAACTGTGTACAATAAATGTCAAAAGTTATTAGACGAATATTTCAAAAGAGAGAACCTTCACACGAAACTTTCAACTGCAATTTACAATAGAAAAAAAAAAAACCGAAAACTTCGATAAAGAACCATATTTGTAAAATCTAACAATCTAAACGTGCATGGAAAGTTTGGTGTGGTCTAAAAGTGTTTCATAGAAAAAGGTAAAAGCGGTTGTTTGGTTTGTAGGGGCGCTACCCCAAAAAGTAGGGGTCAAACCAGAGTTCGAGAGGTTTGCATGAGGGCCACCCCACAAAGTTATTTGATGGTGTTCATTTATTCAATAACTAGTGTACCCGACGTGCATTGCTACGACTCCTCTAGTTTTTTTATTGGAAGCGAAAAAAACTTTTCCATGGCTTTATTGTGAAATACTGGTTATAAATGAATTACTCAAAATATTGTCCATCGCTAGACACAAGTTTTTCCCAATTTTTGGGCAGCCAACGGATACGTTATGCATTCATCGTATTTTGTTCATCACGGTCATAAGTCATAATCGATCCGAATATGCGGTAGTCAGAAGGAGCAATGGTAGGACTTCTCAATTCAGCCTTTTCAAGTATGTTTTTACCACTTGTCCAACATGAGGCCAAACATTGCTGTGCTACAAAATCACTTTATCGTGTCGCTGCTCGAAAAGTAAGCATTAATCCTGAAATGCTCCGTTCAAACGTATCAATTGTAGTCAGCAGCGATCCCCTGTGAATGTTTCGTTAGCTTGGAGCAGTTTGCAACAAATAAACCCTAGCTGATTTCATCACATACAGAACATGAGCTTGGAACCAATGATATTCGGATTCGCCATTGATGTTGCTGTGTGACCGGGGTAACACAATGATTGTTTATGTTTTGGATTATCGTAATGGATTTATTTTTTGTCATCAAACTTTTTGTCATAAACGATTTTTCTTTTTGTGTCGTTAAAGTGGCACGTATTAAAAAGGAAACCTTCAATATGGAACTTTCAGATGAATATAGTGGCAACATGACCCGCCCTCTCTTATAAAGACAATCAAGATCTTCAAATAATTTATACGGTGCCTTTACACTCACCAAAAGTTACTGTCTGGTACGGTCAAGAGTAATTTGGATCCTACTTTTTTGAAGACGTCCATTTCGTACTTGCGAAACAATTGAGTTTTTGATGCGTATGTTCTCTAATCAATTGATTTCGATAACCTCGTTCAGCAGATTTGACTTAGCCTGAGTTTTTCTTGTGGGAATGTACAAAAAGCAAAGTTTATTCCAGCAAACCAGTTTCTCTCATGCAACTTACTCCAACATACCCAACCTACTCCAGGAAATCGAAAGATTTTTAACACAAACTCTCCAAAAAGTGATGGAGAACTCCGAAAAAGGTAGATTTTTGTGTGGCTGAAGGATATTATTTTCAAAAAGTTACTAAACAATTAGTAAAGCTCTAAATTTACATAAAATAAACACGAATCACAAAGAATTATTGACTTTTATTTAAATTATAAAAAAAAACTTCGCTTACGTAACGCAATTTGTTGACATTTTCAACCCATCTCCAAAGCACTGTCACAAATTTGTTGTCAGTTTTACCCTCTTCTCTCGCAATTGTAACTCTTTAACAAACAAATCAAGAAATCCCTGCCCCTCGTTGCATTACGTAATACTTTAATGGCATCTTACAACGGCCTCTTCCATTCGCTTTTGTATATTTCAATACAGGAACTAATTCCCCAGTTTTCATCGAATCATTTTTAGATAAGACTATACTCTCCAGCAGTGCTGTGGTATAACCAATGTTATCCTACACACAAAAACGATTTTCGTTACAAAAGTTCAATCCGTGAACTCCTGACAAAAGCAATAGTCTCGAAGCCTGAACTTTTGGTAAAACTGCATCTTGCCTATATGAATGAAGGCCGATATATTTTCAATGCAACAAATCAGACAACGCCCAATCGACAATTCCACAACTTTTAATATTTTCGTATATAATAAATTCTTCAGGTAAAGATATCACTCGACACTATTTGCTACAGCTTTGCAATTTTGTTGGCGACCTTGCAAAAAAGCGGATAAAGTATCTACAAATATCTATCAATGAATATTCAAATATTGTGCAACGCTGCGTATGCACAATAAATAAGAAGCTACATTGAGTTTATGTTTATGTGCCTTAGGCTTGTCCGGACTACCGCAATAAATTTCAAAGTGGGCGTTCTGTTGTCTGCAGTTCAACAAAACACGATTTCTTAATAGAAACTTCTATGTGTGCATGGAAAAGACCCAAGAAAAATGAGTGAAATAAATTTACAAATAAATACGATTTAAGTAATCCGAAAGCTAAACGTTTGTTTACACGCGCCACGCTAGTTCATCACACACACACTCACACACACACACTCGCAGACTCCTATACACGGAAGTATCTACAATATGTTCGTGTTGTAGATGTGTGCCTGTCTACACTTGATTGCATTTGAAAAATTTATCTGAGCACCACAAAGACTTGTATGTATATCTAGTAAGTATTTCTCACATTGCTAATAGGTAGCTAGTATCTTTTGTTTATAAATTATCCAGTTTATACAATTTTCCAATCGCAACACACAGAGACTAACATAAACGCATAGATAGTTTTCGTTGAAACAATAGAGCCACTTCCAATGAGATAATCTCTTAAATGCTTTTGCTAGATTTCAGATACTTATTAGTGTATCATGTGGAGTGCATGTGTGTGTGTGTGTATCTATGTGCCCGTTGTACTTGTAGCATGACGATGTGTTAATTGCGGACTTGAGTGCTATTGCATGCAACAACGCGTCGTATACGCTATGCAGTCTCTTTGCCTTTTACTACTAAGTTCAATTCAACTTTTCTTTTCTTGAATTCCTTTTTTTTTTTCTTTTTTTTCTTCCACTTTTGTCTCATTTTCTTGCTTTTCATTATGTCTTTCAAAATTTTCTCCTTGGCATTTAACTTTTGTAGATACATTAACATGCACAGATACATATACATTCGTATCTGTAGCTTACTAACAGCTTGTTACATGTTGAGAACGTTTTATGTATGCATAAGTTCAGCACTGCGGGGGACGCTTCAGACTTATACGGAAGAAAGAATAAAATATGCGCGCGAGAATAAAAAATATCTTTAAGTATTTACTATACTATGCATAAAGCATCTAATGACAAAAGTTGTTTCATTGATTTATATGCAAAAGGGTTGCCAAATTGCATATATTTTTATGGAAATCTAAAATGAACAAAATTTTAGCAGAAATTTTTATTATTGTACAGTAAAGGTCTAAAAAATTTGAAAATTTGTCAGAGCCATCAGTCAGAGTATTTCTCGTCTGCATTTTGGTGGATTTTTTTGAAAATTAATGTGTGTGAAGAAGTGAAAAGTATACGTTTTAGTGGTACAATCATTGGCTGGGGTTGAGTGGGTAACGTTCTCCCTCAACAGCTTTTTTCTTCGGTATAAAACAATTTTGTTTTCAGTTTATTTTTATGAAATAATAGGTTTACTTTTTAGTAGAAGTACCAACAATCAAAACTGACATGGATCACGAGTTTTTGAGGTCGCTGAATCTGATGTCAAAACTTTCGAAAAGGTGGAAAATGTTTTTAGCAGTATTTAAGGTAAGTGATTACTGAATTCAGATTTTAAAAATTCAATACGATGGACAAACTTTAGGAATGGTAATTCTAACTTTATTCTCAATTCTCAATATGAATTTTTGGTATAAACTATTTTTAATATGATTTAAAAAAGAAAAATCGAATAATAATAAAGTTGTAGCTAGATCCAGACAAGTTTTTCATAATTGTTTTCAATAAATCCTAGTACTAAAATCCTACATAAGTTTGCATGCGGATTCTGACAGAATCACTCGTTTCCCCATGTCCAACTCGTTGTTTGAAGTAACCAAAAAAATTATGTCCGTCTGTCACTTCAAAAATTTACCCAACTGTTCGTCTGTCGGGGTTGATTAATACAATCAATCAATTTTTAATATATTAAGATAAAAATTTGAGATGTTGTATACGGAAGTATATACTATGAGGGTGTCATATCTTCTATGAAACCAAATCCTT
Source organism: Leucophenga montana (assembly GCA_035044765.1). Taxonomy (NCBI): domain Eukaryota; kingdom Metazoa; phylum Arthropoda; class Insecta; order Diptera; family Drosophilidae; genus Leucophenga; species Leucophenga montana. The sequence continues at coordinate 1,878,185 of JAWNNQ010001291.1, read as the reverse complement.
TATATTTTTGTTCATAAATTTGTTTAACTTGCAGCGTGGAGGATGCGTTGGAGACAATTTAGTAAAAAGGCTAGAGGTTATTAGTTATATGAAACAGAATAGGAAACCATTTTTTTATCTATTTCTTTTTTTTTTTTTAATTGTAAATTGGTTCCATCTTTTTGGCTTTTTTTTATTGAAAGAAAAAAAAACAATCCAAAACCCGCCGAAGAATCTTCAGCAGCATTTATTTGTAGTCAATTTAATTAGCTGCTGTTATTTAATAATTTTTTACTCTAATAAATGTTCTATAAATTTAATAAAACAATCTGGCAACCCTAATTCCGTCGATTTTCAAGACAAGAGTCAAAAAACAGCGTGCGGCGAATAGGTTGCACCAAGCGAACAATGCATGCATGCATTTTTTTCTGTATCTCAATGACAATAAGATTTTAGTTCCACATCAACTCGTTCAATTTGGCTTCTGACATAAACATGCCCACTCACACATGCATATGTAATGTAGGAAAATCTACACACAGATACATGCGTGTATATGCAAGCAAACAAATACCAACACATACCTACATATATATGAGTATATGGAAAATAAAGCTGCAGATACATGAAACTGAATGAGTAGACAAACGTGAGTGGCATAGATTCGATACTATAAAAGCGGCAGCCCGCAAAGTACTTAATATGTAGCTACTTTCCAACGTCAGCAGCGGCAGCGTCATAGTCATGCTGCCTTGGCGCTGCTTTTGTATCTTTTAAAATTCCAGAATAGAAATCGACTTACAGCCGCCTACTGCGTTCGCAACGCCTCCGTTCAAGATCCCATTCAATACACGTGTGCGACATGTAACTCAGCTGTTCTCGGAATGTTGTTGTACAGCGCTGCGCTGCAAGTTATTTTACTGGAATTGTCGTCGCAGTAAGTCAGTCTTGCGCATTTGTTTTAGTTTGCATAATGAAATGGTGCGCTGCGCTTCGTTTGTCAATACAATAGATACATACTTGTTTGTCTATTGAAAATGGCAAATAATTAAAAGCAAATTAGTCATACGCAACGTTGGCCGGTTGTAGCTCAAATGCGGAAGTGAAAACGTATGCGAAAAAGTTTCGAAAATGATTCGCGCCAAGCTACTCGTAAATAAATTATTGCATATTGTGAAATATCGCTGCGAATAAATCACGAAAATTGACCGCGAGTTTTTAAAGAGTGAATAAATTTGTGAGTTAAATTCATTCGATTTGCCAGTGAACAAATTAAGCGCAAATCCTTTGACGCATACAGTTTGTATAAATAAACGACGAAGAAATGAAGCACTCTAAAAATACTGCAGTATAGCCGAATTTGGTTAATGCTTCGAAAATGGTTTTGAAAGTGTATGAGTTGCAGCAGGAACTATAGTTTCAAAAATCGTTAGATATAAGTTGATGATAGTTTTCCACTTGCACAGAAACAAAAAAAAAAAGTCTCCAAATTTGCATTGTGCACCCTTTCTGGGGCACCCTACATACAATTTTGTGTTTATAGTAACTGCATAAAGAAAGTTAAAAGTCAAAAGAGGACGGATACTTTGTCTGGTTCTACCCCAAATATTGGGCGTGGTGTGTCAATTTGGATACATTATTTGCCTGCAATAAAAAGAAGCCTAGATTCCGACTTTCAACTGGATATCTATATATAAATGGGCAACTGCAAAAAGTTCACACTCTTTTTAACCGCCTTTAACTCAACATATTCGCTTGATTTAGTTTTGTTGGACATGTTGTGAAGAGAAGTACAAATACAATTTTTTTCTAGAGTATTGTGACTAAGGTAGATAAAAACCATGTAACGTCCTCTGTGCCAATCACAAAAACCTGTGGACGCTCCCTCTCTTAGCTTTCTTAATTTGTAAAAAAATTACAACAAAAAGTGAGTGACGCCGTAGAAATAAGCAACAGACGGATTTGCCAACATGTTGGCGAGCATCAGTTTAGAGCGGGTTTATAGTGTTGTTGGGCAAATTTTAAAAGAAGAGGAATCAATAGTTCTTTGAACCTGTTGTCGAGCGCATTGACGAAGTGTTTATACGGGACATATTTTTAGCTACATTATTTCGTACTTCACTTTTCAGCAGAAGACTGAGCTCAGAAAATACTGTTCTTGACTAATGCTTGATCGGTTTTTGGGCCGTTCTTAAATGGAGTTTGGCATTATTTTCCAATCGGTAAACATCTATTATTAAGAATAGTTCATGACATATGGCCTTCTTAACCGCGCTTATACATACAGCAAAGTCTTTGGACAGCGAGTGTCATCAAATCACACTATCTCATAAGTGACTACTACATATAACGCCATTCTAAAGGAAGATATTTTTGAAAAATTAATCGGTGATCATTTACTTATGATTAAGCTTAAGAAAATTATTTATTTTATACTAGCGCAACCGTTGTGGTCTTGTTTTCCAATTTTATGGAGGTGTGCACAGTAAAATTTTCCAAAATGCAAAAATTTACAATTGAACCTCAGACCGCCAATTTTGCTGGTAATTCGCAGTGGTACTGTGTGACGAATTTCATAGTCATTTTTTAATTGTTTTAGATAAAAAGAAAATAAGATAATATTTAATTGTCGTTTGCATTCACCGACTCTGGCTATGCGTTGCCTACTTCTGACTCTATTGATTCCCGAGTGGGTAACCTTCTTTGGTTTCCGATAAATTGAAGGCTATTAAATTTGTATCGCTTCGTTGCAAAAAATCCATTCCAAGAATGATTCCGTCAGTAACAGCAGGCAGTATCAGAAAATCCACATCCAGCAGCCTGCCTGCGTATGACATTGCGATTCGCATAGCATATTTAATATGTTTCTCTGAGCCATCGGCTGACAATTGTAGTTTATTTTATGCGAGAGCGGTTGCTTTGAAAATCCTTTGCAGTTGACTCAGTCATGAAACTTCGCGTGGTCCTAGTATTCACGACTGTTCGTGTTCGTATATCTAATTTTTATATATAAGTACGTTTCAGCACTTTTCGCACGGGTATACCCTGCGTTATGCATAAATGATCTGGTCATCCAAGTCCTCATAATATTGACTTGGAATGAAAAACTGCAAAAATCCCTCCCCAAGTAGTCTTCCAGTCAATATCATTGTAGTTGGTATGTGGTCAGCTTTTGACCTATAATAAATGCCTGGGCTAGCTCCTCCACTCGCTCCAGGAAGGCTAGCCGGTCGCCCTTTACGTCGAACCGGAATTTACATTTCCGCACTTTGTCTAAGGCTGTTGCAATTTCAACTATTGTAGATTTGACAGTAAATTCATTAAATTTAATATTCTGATTATTGTCCTGATATTAAATGTTATATTGTAACGTATAAAGCAAAATAATTATATACCGAACAAATGCTACAGCATGACGTTCTCATTTCAAAGTCTACATACATATGTAGTTAATTAAATTATTTTTACCTTCAACCGAAATTAACAGCGGATAATTTGTTCAATTAAATGCTATTGGCAGCTCGTTCACACTTTTACCTTTGCTATATATCGAACTCTGTCACGCTAATATGTATATCAGCAGCAGCACAGCTGGAAAATTGGGTATTTAGTTCTGGTTTCCAATTGCTCGATATATTTTTAAGTACCATAAAATAAATTGTTGCACCCTAACTAGAACAATAAAATTTTTAGACAATTTGTTTTAGTTTCGAATTTATTTTTATACATTTTGAATTTGTATTTTCGGAATTTATTTACATTTGGTATTAAATTACAATAAGCAAAGAAAATGGTTTTGTTTTAAGCAATTTTGTTGCGTTCAACTCGAGTCGAACAGGTTCCTTCCCTTGGATTTCGTTCGTCTTTAGTGGCGTTTCATTTTGAAATTCATTTTTGACAAGTTGCCATTAACTAAGTGTACAGTGGAGTGAAATCAATGATATTCGAAAATGTTCGTTCACAGCTTCCTAGTTAAAGTAATTGTGTTCAGTAGAAAAATTTAGATACATGCTCCGGATGAAATTCCATGAAATACTTACTTTAACTTTAAACTCAATTTTTAGCTAGCTCATATCAGTATCTAAATTTCCAAAGTCAATTATGTGCACTTCTACACGGTTCTGCTCCACTGTAGTTTATTAAGTGCCAAAAATAATAATTTGTATTGGAAAGACAAAAAAAGATATCAATTTTTGAGTTGTTAATAAACCTTACAGAAACTTTTTATTGCAAATTGTACTTGAAAGATTTAAAAACAATAAAATATAAGATTGAAATGCGGAAGAGCTGCCACACAAAATCTGATGTATAAAATATCTGCTTAAATTGAATTTTTTCGTTGATAATTTATTGCACATATTGAATTTAAATGATGTGAATATTTTTGTACTGTGCACAAAAGTTTATTCAACTGCATACCGCATAAATGAACAACAATAGCAATGTACAACATTTTTTTTTTTGAATTTTGTTCCTTAAATAAATAAATACTTCGTTAAATAAGCAATTTCAACTGTCAGCTTCTCTAAGTGAGATACATTTTTCAGCAGAGAATTTAGCAAATACTTAAGTAAAGAGTTTGTCTAGAATGAAAGACACCAAATCCGGATTTAAATAAAAAGCGGGTCACACGTACAAGAGATACCGGTCAGAATCAAACAATGTACTAGGTTGTTTCGCTGAAAAATACATTCTGAATAAACATTTAATGAGGGAGACCGTTTGAGTGAATGACAAGTCAAGTGAACATTAAAATACGCTACAATATATCAGAATCAAAGCAGATTCTGTATTAAAGTAGATTTATTTTTGTTTCATAAGTGAAATACTTAGAAAATCTTTTTTACAAGATTTTAAAAATAAAAACCGCTCAGGAAGTTTTTGTTTCAAAACCATTTTAAGACTTTTGAGTTGGTCGATTATTGAGAACCATCGAACCATATATCGCGAAAAATAATACCCAAACTGCCTTAATCTAATAGAGCACTGATTAATCGCAGTGTCTCAAACACCGATCAAGTTGTCGTCTATAGTATAAATCAGAGTTTCAACGTAAATTATTTAACTTAGTCATCAGTCCGCTGACGGGACATTGCAAATTTAGCTATTTATAATAAGCTTCTCAGGAAAACTGCCTTGTGTATTATATGCATTTGTATGTATCGAAAAAGAATGCCTGTTCCAAGCATATTTTACTGCTATTTAGCACTTTTCTAACAGATAGACGGACGGTACTTTACGGGAACTCCGATGCGTCCTTTAAAGTGTTGGAAATTGTGACTAAATTACGAGGGTTGCGATTTGTTCTCTGCACCTTATAATTATTGCTTATAAAAAAAAATTATTTACCATGGAAAATGGCTTTATCATTTTCAAAGTATTCTACATGAAGATCAAGACACTTTTGCATGCGTTTTGGTAGCACTTTTGTCACTCAGAGGTAGATATCTAAGAAACGAACTGTTTAAAGGATTCAACACCTTCTTCAGACGTCGAAAAACGTGAACCGTTGTGTGAGAGATGGCATTGTAGTGGCGGAAGATAGTCCCTTTTCGTAGGTTGGTTTTCTTTAATTCTCCGCAAACTTCTAGCAAGCAAATGATTGTATACCATTCAAAATTGACCATCCTACGTTGCTCTAATAGAATATTTGTGACATGATTAGTTTTTTGAAAAAAAAAAAAAAAAATAAGAAACAAGAAACAAGAAACAGGCGACTTTTGGTTGGATTTGGCTCGTCTGCAAACACACTTACCATACAGGATTTGAGCTCATACAAGTATGCAAACCAGGTCTGATCTAAAAATAACCGAACTTTTAATTTAAATCATAGATCACGTAGCGCCATCTATTAAATGTTGGCAGTGTTAGAAAGGTACATTTTTCTTCTTTCGAAAGCAGCTAAGTTCATGCTAATCGTTTGACAAGTTACAAAATGACAAACTTTTTAATAACAGCAATTTTTGTAGTTATGTCGTAAAAACCAAAAAGCAAATATTAAATTTTGTTTTAAACTCGGTAAAAAATTTGCTGAGAATTACGAATTGTTAAAAAATAGTTTATGATGATGATTGTACGAGACGTACTCAAGTTTACACGTGGTTTACATGATTTAAAAATGGTCGTGATGATTTAAATGATGATCCAAGACTTGTAGGACCCGAGGCATCTAATTGTGCTGAGTTAGTGACAAAAGTGTCGCTATCGATGCAAATTTCACTCTGATAATGCTGACAGAAAATTTAAATTCATCTTACTGTACAATCTACAAAATATTAACAGAAGATTTGGGTAAAAGAAATGTGTCCACACGTTTTGTTCTATATTAGTTAAATAATGATCAACAAAACGCTCGTGTAGTCAATGAAATTTTGATGAAAAAACAGATTTGTCTCATCGACCACCCGCCGTATTCGCATGATCTATCACCGTGCGATTATTTTGTCTTCCCAAAAAATAAAACTGCATTGAAAGGTGCTTTTTACGATGACATTCCAGCCATATAAGCAGCCGTGACACAAATGCAAAAGTTCATCCCAAAAAGCGAGTTTAAAATGTCTATGGATAAATTGGTTGAGCGTTCCAAACGTTGTTTTGAGTTAAATGGATCGTATTTTGAATAAATATTAGCTTTGACGGAGTAGTAAATAGGGCTACATAGTTTGACTGAGTTCTCTAGTCTAGCAAACGCAAAACTTCGAAAAAGTTTCTTAGAATTAAACATAAAATACAAAATTTATGTGTGCGATATCACAACTACAAGAATTCAAAGACTTGTAGCAACAAAAGAAACACACACATTCAATTGGTTCAATACGCCCACTTGTATCTGAAATGTAAAAACTATATTCAATTAAATCGGTCAATCATTGATTTAGCCCGGCAAATCGAAATATATCTCATACAAAATAAAAGAAGTAATGCTACAAATTCATTGTGCAAATAAACAGAATTGCGTACAGATCGCAAGAAAAAAGAAGAAGAAGAAGAAGAAAAAAAAAAGCGAAATTAAATTGTGGAAAAACTAAGAGCGGGGAAAAACAGCAGCGGAAAAACAAACCCAAACAAATATTGTAGAAATCAATGGAAAAAATACAAAATACAATACAAAATAATGTGCGAAACGATTGGAAAAGCGTTAACAGCGAAAAAACAGAAAACATCGAAACAGACAACAGACAACAGAGTTCAATAAGAACAACCGCCTCAGTCTCAGACCCAGAGTCAGACAAGTAGGCAGGCAGGCAGCCAGTCACTCAGGCAGTCTTTCAGTCAGTAGGATCCGATGCGATACGATATGTTAGTATAGAATAGTGAACAGCCAGCAGTGTAGTGCGCTGTTAACAAGTCAGCAGTCGTCGTTAATACGTACAACAAATCGATAGGAATTATCGAAATGTGTGCTATACAAACCGATCCATTAAGTATTTAGTTGAATTTGTAGTATTTACGAGAGTAGTTGCGCTTTTTCCGAAATTTTCTGCAGTTCATTTTGCGAATGCTGTTCGAAATTTAATTACGGCTATAGTTGATCGGATGAGCAGAGATGAGCGTACTTTGAAGATTTTTATAGATTTTTTTTTCAATGAATTAAAACAAAATTTTTGAAAAAGATACAAAAATGTGAAACAATTTTTTTTTTTTTAATTATTGCCAAAATCAAAAATTCGAATTAAAAGTGTATAAAATATTTTCAGTTTAGTTCGTCAATGATTACCGATTTATATATATATACATATATATCGCATTTAAGTGCAAAAGTGCATTGTGCTAATTCTGTACAACGCGGCGTATGAGTGTTGAAAACGTATGTGAAATTACATACGCAAAGTGCAATGAAAGTAAGCAAAGAGAATGCTTAAAAAGTAAAAGTACAAATAAATATTTAAGCCAAGAGGTAAACGACACAAAAGAAAATATTTACAAAAAAAAAAAAAAATTAAAACATTTTTCTTACTTGTTGCGCTTGAAAAATCAAAGAAATATGCAAAAATATCTAATCTGTGAAACTATCTAAAAAAGTATCTTAAAAAGTATCTCACAAAGTAACTGAATAATTTTTCACTTGGTAAACAAAGAACGTGTATTACAATTGTACGAAGCTTAAAAATTGTGTAAATATGAAAGTGTCAACGTTTTAAATAAGAAAATATTAACAAATTGTCAATTATTGAAATATTTTGTTCATTATTTAAATATGTCACTCTAATTACTTTTTTTGCCTCAAGTGAATATACTTAGCAGTTGTGTATGCGTGCATGCAAATGTGCGTGTATCTACAATTTATATCTTTCATACATATACGTATGTATCTAAGTATCTGTGTGTTCATGTTCGTGTTGTACCTGCTTAATTTGAAATAATGTCATGCATTGGCTCGACGGCTTTTCTTTGGATGACAATTTAATTAGTGGACGCGCCAGCGGCAGTAACGACGACAACGGCGACACCAATCAACGCAAATCAACGCAACATTCACCATCATCCTCGACAGCGGGTAAATCAAGTAAGTTGCTTATAGACAGCAAGATACATTCCCATATAGCTTCAAATATAAAAACTCTGCCTTCATATAAATCATACAAAACAAAGCGTGTTTATTTAGATAACATAAAAAGGAATACAAAAGCGAAAAGTTGGCAAATATCTTTTAAATTAAATTAGTAAACCATTTTGCATACATTTTGCGGCAAATAAATAAATAAATTATTGTAGCAGTCCGTGTGAACGAACTTTTGATATTGGAAAAATTATTGCTCGATAATAGTTCATATTGATAATAAATTTGTTTAAAATACTTTTAGAGTGTACGTTGTTCGATTTGATTGGCCTAATGTGTGAAAGCAGTGAAAGAGGAAAGCAGCATTTAGGGATAGTACCCCCACACTTTGTAAATTAATCTTTTCTTCTTAGTTTCTGTTGCTCTCCGTGTATCATAGCGCTTAAAAGTAAACTTCTATCGTATTTTACTCTTTAAAATGCCTTTTACTTTAATGTTTATCGAATATTTGCACCTGTCATCCGATTCCAGAACTTAGTAATCAGATCAAAGGCCGTGTTTGTGTCGAAAAAATAAGGTTTTTAAAAATTCCATTAGTGAACCCAATAACATTATTTTATTTTGTATTTTGGAGATTTCAATATACTGGAAAAAGATAATGGCTGCGTTTCATTCCTGAGTGGGAAACAATTTCATTGAGGTTCTAAATGAATTTCCACAGTTGGTACCCAAAACAATAAGAATCATTATATGAAATTCAGCATCGCTGACGCTCACACTTTGTGATGGTGAATGCGGAAGTGCAGACGTTATATCGCACTAAGCAAGCGAATTCGCCACGGTGTGCTCGAATGAGACGTTGGTATACTTCTCTTTATATGCTATCTCAGAAGCTGTTACGGCAGCTACATAAAGCTACATAAAGATGAGCGGAAGTGCGGATCGTAATATGACTGATTGTTCGAGAATGATTCTAAGTGTGTCAATTTACTTGCTGTGTTCTAATAGCAGTGTCATACTTAATGTGTTAGCAGCACTCTTTTGTTACAGCATTCGTTTACCAGTACGCCCTACAGCTAATTATCTAATGGTCTTTCTTCTGTCCATACTCTTCTGAATCGTGCTTCCAAAGATATTGCTGTTGTCTTTGTTTTAATGTTGCTCCAGCCAGCAGATCTATTGTTCTCAATACGTCTATAGAGCAGCGAATAGTGCATCATGTTAGGTACAGGTGCCCTTTATCTCAACTCTTCGCTGTTCAATGTGAGTGAGTGAACTGCTTCCTAAAACGTTAATAATTTAAGATTTATGCATTATGGATCTCTATTTGTTCGAACCAATACTTAACAAGCACGTTAAAATCTTCATTGTGTTAGAAAAATGTCAGCAGTGGTATTCTCTCCGATTGGCTTGTTAGCTTTGCAGTTAGCTTCAATATTCCGGTGCGCAGGTATCCAGATTATGTGCACTCCGTAGTGCTCTGTCATATTGTTAAGTGATAACTATATGATATGAAGATTTTAGTTCAGAAAAAAAGTATATCACTTATTGAACATAGCGGTGCAGCGTGAGAAAGTGTATAACCTCCTGTATCGTTTATTTTTAATATTTATGCTTAGTATTTATATCTACGAAATAATATCTAGGCTATAATAAACATAAAATACGAATTTTTCAATTAAAATCTATTAATTAGTCATAACATTTCAACTACATGTAGACATATTGCTTATAAAAAAATCCAATAAATTCAACTTTATTGATATTTTTGTTTGGATTAATAATAAAATTAACAAATGCTTAAAAGATAAATTATACACGATTAAATTCAAATCATTTTGCTATGCCTGCAAGACATATGCACAGATACATATCACGAAGCATAAGTTCAAATCGAACATCAATTAAAACGCCTATAAATAGTAAAAGATACATCTTGATTTTCAACAAAACTATTTACGTAAATAATAAAGCAAAATATTAGCAAACAAGCTATAATAAATTGGGAGAATTACATTCGATTAAAACATTTAAAAAGCATTTTGTGATTTATTTCAATTACGCTGCAAAATATTGTATGTACTTGAAATCATACTTCAGACGTTGTTTTAATATTTTCATTTCATTCATGTATCTACTAAATACAAGGTTCGTTGTGCTGAGATAATTGAAATTTTTGAAAATTTATTTAGCTTCTTTTGTTTTATTACAACAAAGAAAATATGAATTAATAAATAAATTACTGATTTACGAATGCATTAATTATTGTATTAAATGATTTTCTTATTTTGACGCTAAGCATTTTATATATTTCTGCCAAATTGTTTAAAGAGACGTGCTGCGTCAGATACAAGATACAAAACAAGACTCCAATTTTATTTAAATTGTACGAACATGCAGCTCGTATCAAAACAAATTGGCATGAGTCATGCATAGCTTTTATGTTTTTTCAATTTCGAACATTTATTTTTCAAAAATATTTACAAATGAGGCGAAAGATCAAATTTTTTTTGTAAATTTTTGTTTTTTTTTTATTTTTTATTTTGGTTGCAAGAAATCGCAGACATTCGCTGATTAATATAGAATTCAGCGTTATACAAAATGCGTTCTGGAACAAATATGTTTATGTGGAACCGGAAAGATACTGTAAAGCTATTAAATTGAACGGTTCGTTTGACTTTGCCTTTGCTTTGCCCCTAAAATAGATTTTTATTTATCGTCGTGTGAACGATTCACCTCAGATTGTTTTAATTTTTTGGGGGCGATTTTCTCGTTTTTTTAGCTCATGTTTATTCTTTGTGGTCTTTTAGAGATCTGCATAGTAGGGCATAATAAAAACTAAATAGGAGATACATACATAGAGCTAATATCATTTGCCCGGAAATTGTGTTTATGACTCTAGATTTTTTTTGACACATTAAATGTAAATAAAATGGCGTCAAAAATTTAAGATATTTTTATAAGCATTTAAATTTTGACTGCAAAATATAGTAAATCTGCCTATTTTACTTTTGTTACAAGTTTTTTTATATTGGATAGGTTCTTATCAAATGCTTATACGTATTTTATTTGATAAGTGAACCATTTTTGAGACTTTCCTAACATTTAAACAAGAAAAAACGTCAGCTTTGGCTGATGCCACAATGGGAATACTCTTCACATGCTCGGCAACGAAGAAAAAGTTTTAAAAAGTTCCTTACATCAAATTATTTCCCATACAATAAAATATATTCAAATATATTTGGCACCAATGGGTTTTTTTTTCTTTTTGATATTGATCCCATCCAAAGAATTGGGAAACATTTTGTTGAGTATGAAATAGTTAGAAGCAATTAATAATTTATTAAACAAGCTTACTATGTGTTTGGTTTTAACCTTAGACCATTGGGAAACTAACAAGCACGCCAGCTAGAGGAGCAATCAGGATCATATGGCAATGAGCTACAATACATCTCTGGCACCATAATTAGATATATATATATATATATATATATATATATATATATATATATATATATATATATATATATATATATATATATATATATATATATATATATATATATATATATATATATATATATATATATATATATATATATATATATATATATATATATATATATATATATATATAATATAAAAACTGCCCAACCTATTAGAAGTAAAATTTTCTGTAAATTTGCCAAATGTGCCATTCGAACCAAAGCACCTTATAGGCGAAATATTACTTACTAGATGGAATTCCAGCCTTTCCAGCCTTTGCAGTATCCAGACCAGACCAGATTAGATGGAATATTTTCAGACGACATATGAACTCATTTTTACATGTGATAAAATGGTTGAACCTGCTATTTAAATAAAGCCTCAGTTTAAATATTATAGCAAACTGTTAGAAGGATTTGAAAGTGGTTGGCATTCCCAAGGTGGGTAAAGCATCGCATGTAAACCCTAGAGAATATAGACCATAAAGACATTAGTCATTTCTATTAACATGCAGTACTGTCAAGTCAAGAGACTTGCCCTGCACAACTTAGTAACCAAAATTCTGGGATGCTTACACAGGAAGGAGTACACAATTGTGACATTCTTAGATATAAAGGGTGCATTCAACAACATCTTACCAGCCTAAAGAAGGCCAGACGATCTTGCGCGACATGGTACCTTTGCCCAATTTCTTCCTTGTTAAGACTCTGTCGGTATGACAAGGTCGGAATGTCTGAAACCATCACCACTGTGAGAGCACACTAGTCTAGTTTAGACACGTGGTATCATCAAACAAACTTGGCTACGGTGCAACAAAAAACGAATCCGATCAACTTTGAGGTTAACCGGATTTTGCCTCATGCGCCAAAAAAGCCATCAGGGTTGAAGTCAATCAACCTGATCTATGCAGAAGCTGTAAAAAAGCAAAGTGGAGGAGAGTGTTCGGTACTTGCTGTGTAGCTACCTGGGCATAATTAGAAGGAGATTCATGCATATGGGGAAAAACTTTTGGAATGGTCTTTCAGAAATCTCTAAAATTGCTTATATGACGAATGATTTTTCTACCCTGAATCCATATGTTAAAATGGTATATAACTTTTGGGCAACTGTATTGCAGCCAACAGAAGCCGTGATCACATAAAGTATATGATTTCTTGTGTATATGAATTCTTGATCAGCATCGAGTCGATGTAGACATGTCCATCTGTCTGTGCTACTGTCTGTTTGATCGACGATCACTTAGGGACTATAAGAGATTTACCCTTAAGAGTATAGAGTATCACGAAGTCAAGCACACTCGACTGCAGTGTTCTTTCTTAATTGCTTTTCAGTTTGTAACTGTTGGACACAATTGTTTAATTGCAAACAATCGATTATTTTCAACGATTTTTAATAATCGAATGTTAAAAAAATTGTGGGCTTTCTAGAATCAATATTGTGCTACACAAAAATTTTTCAGTAAAACTCATAAACCGAAATTATTAAGCTGCATATCTATTAAATAGTTCAAAAATCAACAAAAACGTTCTAAACATGATGCCACAATTAGTGTCTTGATTATGTTATTCTCACATATTTTCAATGATTTGTTTGAATTTCGATTTGAATTTGTTTTTGTAAACGCACATTTTCAAATCAAATTTTCCACACTTCTGGCAACGGCTGAAGTTGAGATACAAATAGTTTTCTATTCTGTGTGAAGCAAATTGTATGCAGGCGTTGCAATGCTCTCTCTCTCTCTCTTTCTAATTCTTTCCTTACTATATCTTAGGCATATCATTATATTGCCATGTCGCTTACACATAAAGAAAAAACAAAAAAAAACAAATAAAAAAGTTAACGCAAATAAATTTTTAACACGAAAAACTTTTCTAGGCAGCAACATAAAAATACACAGGGAACAAAAAAACGCATGAAAATTGGTGAAGAACCGGGGCAGGGGGGGATGGCGGATACGTAGTGAAACTTGGAAATACGACAGCAAATTTTGACCGAGTTCAGTGGGCCAAAATGCTGCAGTTGAAAGTCGCGTGCGTGAGTGCGATATGCGTCTTCGCATAGAGCGGATCGCATACAAATATCTGTGTAACTATAGCTATAAGTATTGTATCTATGACAGTGTATCTGCCGGTGTTCGTCGCTGGTTTTGTGTCGCGTGTGCATATTTGACATATATCTAAAGTTTGCAATACAGTTTTCAAACAGAAATAATTAAATATTTACTTAATAAAGCAAAATGTATTGCTTTTTTCTTTCATTATAAAACGTAAAAAGAAATCTTTATTTAAATCTTTGGCAATTAATTTTGTAATTAATTGGTGTGTTATATGAGTATTTTATGGCGGCGCCGTTTATGAACAATTCGCTGGTGTTCACTTAAAAGCATTTTGTTAAATCGCCTCGTTAAATATATGAATACATGCAACCATTTTTGTGGTTTTTTAATTACTTATGAGTTCTTATTACGATTCAGAGTAAGTAATTTTTAATTTTTGTAGTAACTTGTACACTTTTATACTTTAAAACTGGTACAATTTAATAACAAAAAAAAAAAAAAAAAATTTTAAAGAAAAAAAAAAACGTGAAAACAAAGCTTTAATACGCTTTACACTTTCACTTTTTGCACTAGCTGCAATAATAGACTTTTTCATTTACAAAACGTATTTTAGAGGCATATTTAGTCAATTTGCCGCCTAAATAGCAGGCGAATTGCAATGTTCAGCATTGTGAATTGGAATTGAAGCGAAATTCAAGCGAAATTCAAGTTATTCCTGTGGAACCCCTGAATATTTGGTATGAATTTCGCTGTTGGATTGGATTGAGCTTTTCTTTGTAGTTTATCAATTGCTTTAATTCAAACATGTTCGATGCAACAAAATAAATACTTTATGTGGTCTCCGATGCTCACTTTAAGGCATTGCAAAAATTGTAACCAATTTATAATACTTTTGACACTCTGTGTGAAGAGTCTAACAATAAGAACACCAAGCTAAAAAAAAAAAAAAAATCTTTAACAAGCATTGATAACATTTAAATACTATGTGAATAAATGAATTAGTAATGCTAATAGACGTAAGTACACTACTTCAAGTATCTATAATTTGTTCATCAGCTAATTCGATTGCTTGTGACGTCATTGATTTATAGGAGGCATTCTTCTTATGACTTCCGTTCTTAAATGCTGCGTATTTTCGCTTGTTTATATATTGAAATTTGAGTAAAACAAGCAAAAGTTTAACATTCAGCACTGCAGTGCAGATTTGAACGAGGGTCTCTTTTTGAATTTCAATAATGGGCAATATTATTCATCATTGATCAGCGATCAGTGCACTGGTGAACCTGCCCCTATTGTGGGATTACCCTTGTAAAACATTTATAAACAAATCTGCCTTCAACAGCTGATCTTAAAACTTTAAGCAGGAAAGAGATGAAAATGTGCGTTCACAATACAATTTTGAAACTTTCATACATTAAGACGATGAGGCAGCATTATGAATAGATTTAATAAATTTTATTGCTGTTATTTTGCTTATCAAGTAAGTTGGTAATCGACTAGCTTTAAGTACCCTATAAGATTTTCGATTGAAAATAGGCCATGACAGCGGAACAGCTGATCTTAATAACTGTGTGGAGAGATTACAATAAAAACATTTAAGCATCGTTAGAGACAGTGTATAAAGCTTACTTATGTATAATTATTAATCGTATAATGTTTCTTTTTAACAATTTTAACGAACATTATAGGAAAACAAAAGCAATTAAATAATATTAGTAGTCAGTGAACTATGTCTGCTTTGTATATACATTTCCATCTTACTAAATTACTACTACTGAAAACCTTTGTTACATC
Source organism: Leucophenga montana (assembly GCA_035044765.1). NCBI lineage: Eukaryota > Metazoa > Arthropoda > Insecta > Diptera > Drosophilidae > Leucophenga > Leucophenga montana. Next base: position 1,862,370 of record JAWNNQ010001291.1, on the reverse strand, counting down.
TGCTACCAAAAAATATATGTGGGAGTATATTAAAAAAATAGTTTAACAATATTTTCAATGTTAGCGAAAAACTGAATTTATGCTTGGAAAATCCAACTGAGTAATAAGGTTAAACTTAAGCCACTTGAATTGCATATTCACAGCACAATATAGTATACTATTGTAGCTCATAGACATTAGCTTAGATGTATATACTATGTACATATATACTAGCATATATGCAATAAACTGGGTGTCGCAAAAGAAACTTCACATTTGATTTGCTGATTGCGTGAACGCAGCTATTCCGTGGCGCGCGGGGGTATGCCAATCGTTAGCCTAGCTTTTGGGAATTTTTGTCGCTATGGAGCGTTTCTCGGGAGCAGACCGTGCGTTGTGCGTACGTGTATTGTACAAAAACGGTAATTCAGCGACAGTAGCGCGTAGAAAATTCTGTAGTATTCGACATGTTCGTCATTTAAATGATGCGCCAAGCCCTCGACTCATTGGAAAATGGGTCGAGAAGTTTGAAGAGACCGGTTCAACGCTGGATAAATCAAAATCCGGGCGTCCAAGGTCTTCGAGAACGTTCGAAAACGTAGACAGTGTTGCTCAGTCTGTTCATGAAAACCCGAACGTGCATAGATCATTGTTCCGCATTTTACACAAAGATTTAAAGCTGCAAAATTCAGTTGGTGCAAGAATTAAAGCCTCAGGATGCTGGGCAGAGGCTTGAATTCATAAACCAGATGATTGAGCGATTTCCAACGTTTACCAAAATCTTGTTTCGGAAGAAGCTCATTTCCATCTTAATGGAGATGTAAACAAGCAAAATTGCCGCTACTGGAGTGGAACCAATTCAAAACACAAACATCAGAAACCCCTACATTCGCCTAAAGTGACCGTATGGGCTGTGATGTCTGCGCGAGGAATTTTCGGCCCTTACTTTTTTGAAGATGAACACACATTTACAGTGAATTCAGAGCGTTATGTGGAGATGTTAGACTTCTTCTTCGTGCCTGAACTGCAAAACTTTCCTGGTTATAACCAAAGAACATGATTCCAGCAGGACGGAGCAACTTCACACACGTCAACTTCACACACGTCTACAGGAGAGGAAATTGGCCTCCACGAAGTCCCGATTTAACCCTTATGGACTTTTTCCAGTGGAAATGGCAGCCATCACGAAGAATACCTGCCGAGCCGTCATAGGAACAATATCATTTTTAAGAAATAAATTCCCAAAGTGTGTATTTTAATATGTAATAAACATTTTTTCAATAAACTACTTACTTTTTTTTTATCGATTTTTTAAATGTGAACTTTCTTTTGAGACACCTTGTATAAACATGTTAATAGAGGATTACAACAAAAACAACAGCGAGAGTAACAAAGGATGCTTGATGACTTAATCGATAAATCGATTGCTCTAAGAGATAAGCTACGCCTTAAGTGGAAGTTTTGTCGACAATATCGTCTAGGTTTTTGTTCTAGAACTGTATTATAAAAGAAATAGTATGAGTTTAAAAGTCTGTAGTATTTCTACATTGCTTCAAGTATATGTGTGTGTTTGAAGTGTACGTGTGTATGTATCTGTATCTCATATGGGAAAGTATCTGTGTTTCAAACGAAACAAATATTGTCATTGACAGCTGGACGAGACGACACGCTTTGATGTTATTGCGTATTTATTTTAATTAAATTTGTGAGATATTTAGCTGCAACTCGCTATTGAAGCTTATTTTATTTATGAAATTTTATGCACACACAGGATACTAATCATTCGGTTTGAACATTATTAACATTTTTTTCTTAAATATTGATAATTAGAGCATTACTACTATTTGCAATTATGTCAACCATTTCTACATGGTCTTAGTCTTTTCAGATTTTTCGTCTTTGTTTATACATGGTGTCCCAACAAGAGTACTCGGTTCAAATAAGGCGCCATTTTATTTTTCAGTGCAACTAGCAACTCTGAAATTTGACAGATGGCAGCTACGATTTTTTCGATTAATAAATATAGAGTGATACATAATTGAACAAGACTGGGTCTTACATCTTTGAAAATAAGGCCGTAAAAGCAGTGACTGTGAATGGCATTCGTTATAGGAACATGACAACAGAATTTTTGTGGTCTCAACTAGACGGTATAGAACTGAACGACATGTGGTTCTATCAGTACCTGTCACACCGCGAATGAAACAATCGATTTCTTGGAGCAAAGATTTTCAGACCTGATCATCACCCGAAATTCCGATGTTAACTGGCCACTAAGATTGTATTATTTAAAGCCATTCGATTTCTTTCTTTCGAGTTTTGTGAAATCTCAAGTCTATGTGAATAAACCTTTGTGGTTTCTTTTCGCAAGGCCAAAAAGAAACCTCGGCCTTTCTGATCGCAAGGCCGAAATCCAACGCGTCATCGGTGAGAAAAAGACACATCCTTGTCAAAAGGTCATAAAAAATTTCATGGTAAAATCAAGGATCTGTGTTCAGCACTGCGGGTCCATTTGCATGATATAATATTCCAAACATAATCGGAACATGTCTACTATACAATGCAATAAAAATACCACTACTCGCACAAAGAATATTCATTGTACTATTTTTAAATTAAATCGTGCGCTCTCGTTGGGATACACTATTTTAATAACCAAGGAAAATAATTGAAAGTCAAGCATATGTAGTTGTAGCATATATAGATATATTGAACCAAATTTGAAAAAAAAAACGATACCATTCACACGAAATTTTAAATAGTATTGTAGAACATAAACGTAGCTGGTGGGTTTGTATAGCGGTAGCCTAGAAAGTGGGCGAAATCATCCATTAATATATATGAAGCGATCATCCAGAAAAAAAATACCATATCAAATAGTATCGAAGAAGTTTTTCATAGAAAAACACACAATTGGTTGGCGGGTTTGTATGGGGGCTACCCGAAAATGTGGGCGTGGTGTATCAATACGGATGCTGTATACACTTGGAACCAAAATAAGCTTACATATAGGCTTTCAGTGAAATATCTACAAAATTTGTTCATTTCGCACATGATGGTATAAAAGGTGATGTGTACATTTCAGTTTATGGCAGTTAAAGTGCGAGATTAAATAACCAATTTCTTTTCTTGGCGGTATATACATTCCTATATACCTATATCATATTTCTTTCATGAATATTACATAGATACATATATTTCATACCGTTATACATGCTTAGATGCATATTTGTGAATAAAAACAAAGAATCTCCGTTAGAACAGATGAGCACACGTGAGGTGAATGCTTGTCAATTTTTGATTTTCGATTTCGGAATAATTTTGCAAAACTGAACTTGTTAAACTGGTCCCGATTTCTATTTCGAAAGCATTTCTTGACTTCAATAGCGAATTTTATTTACTCAATGACAAGCGACAACTTGTCGAAATTTAGAACAGTACCAGTTTATCTATTCACTTTAGCAAAATATTACCGAATATGAAACACGGAACAGTTGTTTATAGATATTATGTGCTATAATGCCAGATAAAATATTATATTTCCATTTTGGGTATATGAAGGTATCTACATAAAACTATTAGACATTCCAAATATTTGCATTTTTTTTTTTTTTTTGTCTAAATAAACACGCTTGAAATTATTTGTAAACAAAATTTTTAAACATTAAAAAAAGATAGAAAATTTTACAATTTCGTTAAAAATTTTACAGTGAAATAATTTTTCAAGCATTCCTTTGCTCTTTTATCTTTCTCTTATTTTCTTTATATTTTTGTCTCATTTTGTCTATTTGTTTACTATTATTATTTTCGCTTTCATTTTTTGTTGTTGTTGTTGTTATCTTGTTTTCTATTCTATTCTATTCTTTTCTTCTGTTTTGTTTTGGGTTTTACTTTATTTATGTTTATTTTTGTTGTATTTTCTTTTGTTGTTGTTGGTTTTACTTTCATATGCCGGAAATTAACGCACCTCGACTATGCTCCGAGAACGAAGACGGCATGCACACTATAAGCTAAATAGCAGGTAATAATCAAAAACAAATAAAAATATGTAGTGCAAATAATTATAAATATTATAATATAATATAGGTATATAATAAGTATATACAATTACAAATCGGTTCATAAAAATATTTAACAGATGTAGTCACAAATTCTAGAGAAATTGTTTTGTAAGCATTTCATATATGGCACAGTTTTCATTTAGCATAGACTCCAACCGTATGTCGATAAAACAGCGCGTAGCAGAGCTAATAGTAACCAACGCCTGCGCAGTTCAAGATAAAATGAATTTGAATCTCTTATAAAATCGTTTGGTTCAGTTTTAAATAAATTAAATATCAGGATTCTCTTATAATAAACAGTCTGTGTAAAAAGTAAACAAAATGTATTGTACATGTAATTTTCGAATATCATATAAGAACGCTGCAATCTAGTGTGCCTGACTTAGAGGTACCCTGTACTAGAGTTGAGCAATATTTAACTACCTGTGATTCAACCTGAAAAATCACTGATATCAGTTCCTACTCGTTGTTGTAAATATAAGTGATTGAGTATTATTTCTTTCTTAACAGTGCCACTGGGATTCACGGCGTATGAGTAATATATTATGCATGTAGTGTTAGCAGCATATAAAGTTACATCGTATCAACAACGTATCAATATGCATGATATGTTACTAATACGCCGTGAATTACTATATCAAGTGGCACCTGATATCAGTTATTTTTCAGTCGCCGTGATTGAATCACAGGCAGTTAAGTATCACTCAACTGATGCATGTAAATATTTAATAAAGCTATTTAAACACTTGTTTTGAATTCAATCTGTACGTTTCGTTGGCTATTATCTCTGCAAGCATCTGCTTTCTTCCACTGGTTAAAGGAAATGTTTCTTTCTGATAATTTCTTGGGTTCTTTATGTCCAATCCTCACTAGAATATGTCAACAAAACGCAACTCTTTCAACATATCAATGAGATTTCATCTAGTAGTCTTAGTCCTTACAAGTTATATAGTGAACATATGGTACTTAATCAATCCTTGGAAAATCTCTGTGAAAAATAGATAATCTAATGATTGAGACTATATCCAACTCTCTCCTCTGGTTTTTTATGCCATTTTAAGCCAATCCTCTCCAGAAAATGGCACCAAAAAAAAGATATTTCAGAAACTGATTGCGGTTTCCTGTAGTATGGAATTAGTCCCAGGGAATTGTAGTGAAGATATGCCACTTGAAATATATACAAGATCTTTGTTGGGCTCTTACAAATCAAATATCAAATGGTTTCTTGTACCATTTTAAGTCAATCGTCGATCTGGTGGCACATCTGGCTATCAAGCTTGGATACTAAAAAAAAACATTAAAAAACGTGAAAAATCGTTAACTTCGGTTGAACTGAAGCTCTAATACCATTCACTCGAAATTTTAAATAATATTGTAAAACATAAAAGTTGGGGTTTAAATAGGGTCTACCCCAAAAAGTGGGCGGTATACTACTACCACTAGAAGATGTGTATGAAGCGATGTAATAGATGTGTAAGATGCCGCCATATCGAATTTCAAATTGATATTGACGTTTTTCATACAAATGCATAAAAGGGAGCTGTGGGTTTATATGAAACTACCTCAAAAAGTGGGCGGGATATGCTCATTTGTATATGTATATGAAGCGGTTGACCACTAAAATCCACCAAATCCAATTTCAAGCTAATATTGATTTAAATGAAGAATTTTTTCGGTGGGTTTGTATGGGGGCTACCCCAAAAAGTGGGCGAGCCACACCCGTTAGTCTACTTATGTTAAGTGGCTGACAATAAAAAGGCACCACATTGCATTTCAACCTAATATTGACTTTAACAAACTAATTTTCATACAAAGAGTCAAAAGTGGGCGGTAGGTTTGTATGGTGACTACCCCAAATAGTGGGCGGAATGTATGTGTCATTATACCCCATTAATGTATGTGTCAAGCATCCGTCCACTAAAAGTTACCATATCAATTATTAAGGTGATATTGACTATAATAAAAAAGTTTTACATACAAATAGTCAAAAATTGTACAAATTGTATAGACTATCCCAAAAAGTACGCACACTGGATTAATATTGATACTCTATTAAACTGCAATAAAAATAAGTGCATGTGTAAAATTTCATCTGTATAGCATAAAAATTGGTCCCCAAAAATGCGCAACAACATACAGACGGACAGACGGAGAGACAGACAGGGACATGCCTAGATCGACTCGTCTCGTCGAGATGATCAAGAATATATATACTTTATGGGATCGCCGATGTTTCGTTTAATGTGTTACAAATGCTAAACTTTACAATGGAAGGGTCATACTTGAGTTAACAAATTCAGAAACTATTTCCATTTTACAAGTATTTTCGGGTCTTTAAGATAGGAATTCTGTAGTGTTTTCTATGCGGGACGCTTTTTCAGGTTGTAGGTTTTGCTCAAAAGGGTCTAATAATTTAAGTACTTGTTTCCATCTATATGTAAGTATAATAAAAATTAACAAACAAACTAATAGTGCAACAAAAATCCATTAAAAATTGATTATCTCTATTGAAATTATGTTTAGCTATAAATTTTATTGTAGCTCATAATAGATTTATAGTATTTATTATAGATAGATACAAACAAAATACGTAATTTGATGGCATATTTTGCAATAGCAATAAAATTATTAACAATACGCATAAAACAGCCAAATCGACTTAAAAATATATTCGCTTCAGTTTGATGTTAAAATAAACAATAGATACAGATCCATACGATGACAGCAGCGATTAGTCGTGGAACGAAATTCGCTTACGGCTCATTGGAGAATTCCTTGGCGAATTTCGCATTAATGGGTTTTAATTAGCTTGCTTAATAACCACAAATTAAGTGCCAAAAGTTTTAAAATGTATACAAATTGTATTGTGGGGAACGAGCAAAATTATTTATTAGAATACAGCGCTCCGTGTGAACTTAAGATAATGAAACATATTTTCATGAAATTTGTTTTTGTATATTTAACAAAATTTTGTTTTATATAAATTCTATTTTTGAAAATTAAAAACATTTGCATTGTATTTTATTTTGTTTGTAGGCACTAACGCATGTATGTATGTATGTATGTATGTATGTATGTATGTATGTATGTATGTATGTGTGTGCGTATCTGTGTTTGCGATACAAAGCTCAGCGGTACAGCCGCCGACGGCCATTGCCAGTGCCATGACACATTTCAATTTGAATATTTTTGGCTTTTATAATGCAGCGATTCCCAAATTATTCAAACGACTCTAAAATAAAATTATACCATATTATACCTACACGTTTTGTAGATATTGTATCTACGAGCACTTGTAGATACAATATTTTATACTACGAAAACATGAATTGCACATAAACAGACGACAACATTAAATTGTTTATTTAATTGAATTTTATGCGGCTGATTTTAATTTCCTTTATCTGTGTTCAGCTTATTGTACATATAAATTAATTTTTGCACAGTATCAATTAAGATAATATATATTTTTTTTCTGTGATGCTTGTATTTTTATAGTTAATCAGATTAACAGCTTGTTCAGTTTTAATTGATTAATTTTACTTAAATAAATTATTGGAATTGTTAATAAGCTTACTATGAAAGTTAAATAAGTCAAAAACATTTTAATTTTCTAAAACGAAGAAAATAAATGACTTTTATGTTAGTTTTAAGTATAAGCAGAATATATTTATAAACGAATTACTATAAAGAACATAACCCACAACCATACAAACAAGCAAACAGATACATCCTTACTAGATATTGGGACCGCCTCTAGTATAAGATCCAATATTCGAGTTTCCAATTTTTTGCCGCTTAAACCTTTTGTCAACGAGCGTCTTTGGCAGCTTATGTCATTTGTTTGAAACGTAAACAACAATACTTAATTTTGCCTCGAACATGTCGAATTTCGTAACAGATAAAGTATTTTTGCGGGGAGTTCTTCTTCATTACTTTTATATGAAGAAAAGTGCGGCCGAGGGTCATCGAATCTTAGTGAAAGTTTACGGCGAGCATGCTCGGAGGTGGTTTGGTCGCTGTAAAAGTGGTGATTTTGAGCTCGAAGATAAAGAACGGCCGGGTCAACCCCAAAAGTTTGAAGACGAAAAATTGGAAAAATGGCTCTATGTGGACCAATGCCAAACGCCGCAGTAGTTGTTAGAATCATTGGAGAACCATGGGACTGATTCAAAAGCAAGGAAACTGGGTGCCATACGAGTTGAAGCTGCGCGACGTCGAATTGTGATTTTTCGCTTGCGAACAGCTCCTCGAACGCCAAAAAAGAAGGGGTTTTACGAGTCATCAACATCCTTCGCAAAGCCGAATATTCATGGCATGAAGCTTATGCTGTTATGCTATATTTGGTGGGACCAGCGCGGCGTAATCTGCTACGAGCTGCTCAAACCGAATGAAACGATCACAGGGGAACGCTATCGGCCGCGAGCTGAAGCAAAAACGGATGGAATACGAAGAAAGGCACGACAAAGTCATTTTGCAGCATGACAACGCTCGGTCACATAGTCAAGACCTACTTGGAAACACTGAAATGGCAAGTCCTACCCCACACGCCGTATTCTCCAGACATCGCTTCTTCCGACTACTACTTGTTTCGGTCAATGATACATGGCCTGTCCCAGCAGAAGTTCACTTCATATGAACAATGAAAAAAATGGGTCGATGATTGGATTGCCAGAACGATGGAAAAAAGTTGCAATGGAAAATACTGTGAATAATAAATTTGTACCCATTTTTGCACAATAAATCCGTAACTTTCAAAAAAATAAAAAACGCTCAATATTCTACAAAATTGAAATGCCACGCTCACTTTTTATGTAATTTCCTTACGGACCAGCCCCCAATTTAAATTTTTTGTATGAAAATTGTTTTCATTGCTGTTAATATAACCTTGAATATTGACATGGTGGCTCGTTATGAAGGAAATCTTCCCATATATATCAATGGGTGTGATAATCCCATACCTTTTTGTATGGACCATTTTCTTAATGCAGTCTATATCGACGTTAAATTTGACATGACGGCTTCTTATGGAAGGAATATGAAGGGGCGTGTCACACTTGTTTTTACGGGTAGCTCTTTTAAAACTTACCGCCGAATTTTGGAATTTTGTGTGAAAACTTTCTTATTAAAGTTAATATTAACTTAAAATTCAATATAGTGGCTTCTTATGCACGTACGCCTCATTTAAAGAGAAATAGATGTGATATCCCCAGTTTAGGGACAGCACCCATATATGAACCCACCACCTACTTTTGAGATTTTTCATGAAAAACTTAATAGTTTCAGGTAAAATCAACTTGACATTTGATATGGTGACTTCATATTAACGGATGCTTCAACATGTAGCGCCTACATTTAGGAGTAGGTTCCTACACACTTGTATTTTAAGTTGTTAGATTTTTCAAATAGTTTTTTTTACACCTGCTAAGTTCATAGCTTGAAACTTCATGTGAATGGTATTAAAACGTCGTTACCAACGAAGTTGACGTTTATTCTTTTTCTGTTTTTTGTTTCTTTGCTCAGTGTTTTCTTATAATAAATGAAGTTTGGCTTGTTTTTATACTTTTCCCAAAGCTTTTTACACTTGGGAACCTCTGCCACATATGCTGCTTATAAAAATGTATATGTATATATTATTATTTACATACAAAGTTCAAACCGTAGATGCTAAATTATATTTCATGTTTATTACTTTGTATTTTATAGGTATATATCTAGATATAAATATTTAAAGCTCCCCCATGCGTTTATTTCATTGAGAATACAAAATGATTTGTTGTCTATTTTCTTCGTACGTATCTAGTGAGTGTCTTGCGGATTTTCCAACCATTTGCATGTGTTTTGTTTTTTTTTTTTTTTATAAAAGATTTTCATGATATTTCAATATTTAATACAATATTCGACTGGGAGGCGTTCATATAGACAAAGCTTGTTGCTCTTGGCGGCATCGTTCAATGCCACCAATGGCAAACAACGATCCACGATGATTTTCTCTGGCTCCCACAGATTTTGGCCAAAACTGATCTCGCACAACTGTCAGTTTTCGTTTCATTGCCGAGTCGTGCGGTATCGGAAAATTAAATGAAGAATTTTCGGGAATTTCATGTACATACGGTGAAAGAAACTAACAAAGCAAACGAAATTTAGTTGCATTAAAAAATTTGATTATTTGAAAAAAAATACAATAGAAAATTTAGAAAAAGTTTTCATGAAAAATTTTACCAAAAAAAAAAAATGTGGATCATACTATTTTAAACTATCTAAATTGCATCAGTGAAATACAATATAAATCAAGTAACTCAAAGTGTGTCACAATTTTCTGTGTATATCTGTAGGAAATATCTATTGCAACTTTGAGTAATTAGGAAAAAGTGTGTCAAAAATATTTTGAAATACATAAATAAGTAAAGAGAGATTGTCAGAGGAAATTATTGACAACGTGTGTAAATGAAAAGTTCGAAAACTGCACGACCGCAATATGCCAGCGAACGGAAAAGCGGAAAACGTTCCGAGAAAGCAGCAAAGTAAGCTTAATAGTTCTACTACCTAAAAAAAAAAAAAAAACGAAAAAAAACGAAAAAAAAACACATATGTACTTATTTTTGGATTTGAACATCTGTTTTAAACATTTTTTTCTTTCGACCCGACACTAAGCATCAATTATATGAAAAAGTAATAAAAATGTTTCATTTTTATTGCAATTTTTTCAATACTCGAGTAGAATTGATACACATACAATACAATATATTAAACAATGTTTGCCTTTATTAGACAAATTTTAAGAACATGCGAAATTTATAATTAAATTTGTTTATCAATACATTTTCTATTAATGAAAATTCGTATTCTTATACACTTCACACAGAGTGTAAATAGTATTGTAGTTTAGTCACATTATTTGAAACGCCTTAAAGTAAGCATCGGAGACACCATATTGATCAGTATGACAAAACGTGTCAATCTTGTCATGTACTTGCGTCTGTTTGTTTGACAACGCACTATTCCGTCATATTTTGCAATGTTGGTTTTAAACTTGGTATGAAATTTTAAAACCATAAGCAAGTCTCAAAATCACCGTGCTTTAGCATCTAGAAGGTATAGCTACCATACAAAACCACTTTGTATTTATTTTGTTGCATCGAACATGTTAAAGCAATTATTTTTAAAATTAGTTAATGACATACAAAAGGTGAATTCAATCAATAATTGTACACTTATATCAATAATCACACTAGTCTACAACCAAAAAGTGCAACCGATGCTAATATTTTTCTTATACATTTTGGTCTGCTGAATTCGAAAGTAGCTTCAAACATTCTTTTAAATAGAAACGATTTCGCGATATGAATTTTTGAATTATTATTGACATATATGTTCACTTTTCAGCTACATTTCGAGTTAGAAACGACTTATCTTACAACGAATTATGTCAGAATAAGCTCAATAAAATGCGCAAAAAACCCGGATTTAAAGCTTTCTAAAATCGGTTGAATAGTTTGATAGTTACTAGTTGAAATATTTCAAAATTATGGATAAGTGAAATAAAATATACTTTCCAAATAGGGAAGAACACATTTCGCATCAATTAGATCAGAGCAAACTTTTATGAAGAAAGTGGGATACATAAGAACTAAATCTATGGATATGATTTTTCTGGAACTTTTCATCTTTTTTTGTTTTTTTGTTTTAATCTATAGACTAGTGTCTTTTGTATAGAGTTATTTAGCGTGTTTGCGAACATTCCAGGTGAGCTGAGTTCGACCCACGCTCTATTCAAAATTTTTTCATATTTTAATTTTATTCTTTCTTATTATTTCATGTGCAACAAAACTATCCACAAACTTACTTCTATTCCACCCAAAAACATCAAAAATGTAAAATACATACATTAATAACATGATATAAAGTCAAATTTTGCTAGTATTTCGTTTGTACATGATATGTGGGGACTTTTCGAAATCAAAGCATCAATTCAATAATTTAAAAACTTAAGTAAAAGTATTGCTGAGTTAAAAAAGCATGTTTGAAGAGTAATAAAGCTTCGGTGCCACTGAAATGACCGTTGCTTCTTCTTGAATATTATTATTAGCGTATTTTATTGTTGCTGTTGTTGTTGCTATTATTCGTTGATTTCATAAAAATACGAAAGCTTTTCTATCGATTAGAAATTTATTAGATATACATGTATTTGCAAACATGAATGCTATTTCTATATATCAAATACTTTCTATATGAATAACTAAAGAGCATAAAAGATATACTATTGTCAGTGAAAAATGAATATGAAAAGCACGAGTCCATGACGTATTTAGTGTTACAGTAGAACCTCATAAAGTTCTATGACATAAAAGCTCTTCAATGAACTTAATTCTTTTTTCGACCACATAGGCACTTTCGTATGAATAATGTTAGTATTTAGAAGCAGTTGATGGAGTGGGATGTAATAGAACTAAAATTATACTTTTCCTGCAAAAATTTTATTGAGAATGTGAACCAGGCTCATGTCGTTTTATAGTTGTACATAGAATATACTTAATTTAGGTCCAAAAATCCGCATTTTTATCATTTGTCAAACTCATAACGGTCACTCGAGATATTCGATGAACGAAAATGGAAGGATACGAGACTGCAAAACAATATTAAATCGTGGAAACTCAATAAAAGTGAAAAAAATAACATATAAAGCTTAGTAATGGGGAACCCTTTACAAGTTAACCTTTGTAGGAGCAGTGTACAACGTATATATATATAGTCGATCAGCTAAACGTGATGACGCACTCTATACTCTCTGTCTCAATGTTGTTGCACTTTTTTTTTAAAAACGATTTTTGATATCTGAATACAATTCCCCTTTTTTTGATCATAGCCTCATTGAATATCCATGTCAATATATCACGCTCTGTTTTAGGGGTAGTCCCATGCATGAAAAGGTTTTTTATTACAGTTAATATTAACTTAAAAATTGGTGTATCCCACTCACTTTTGGAGATATGCCCCATATGTTAGTGTAGATCCAGTAGGCACTCTTGGGTTTGAATCCCGACTAAGGTGTTAGAGATCTTCTTAAGCTCTTCCATATTTGTAGATCCTTTTCAGTCATATTTTATATATACTCGTATTCTTTCCAGTTTTGTATCAGAGGTATATATTTACAGTTGCTAAAATTTGTGATAATTTCCTTTTTTAACGAGGGGTAACTGTTCACTGCGTGGCGGGTGCATTTCAGACGTGTGTTGTTTTGTTTTTAAATACGATGCAAACGGATTGAAATTTTGATACTTGTGCTGCTTGTGGTTGAAAAAAGTCTTCATACCAACTTTCAAATCAATACTTGAAAGGTTGAGGGAATGAGACGCGTACAACTGAAGAGACAGACGGACATGGCTAGATTGACTTGTCATTCTGATCACGATTACATATACTTTACGGTGTCTCCGTTGCTTGCTTTAAGGCATTGCAAAAACTGTGAGCCAATTATAATACTGTTAACACTCTGTGTAGAACAATAAAGAGACGCCTGGCAGTCGTTACAATACATTTTTTTTTTTTTTTTTTTTTTTGAGAAATTTTCATACGATAAGACGATACAGCAGATTGTGAATTGGCCTATTATTTCGAAAAACATGTATAACCAAAATTGTAACGTTACATGATTAGAGCGCATTTGAGATTCGGTTTCACTGAAATTTGTAATTTCGCTGATTTCATGTGGATTGATCAGCTTAACTCTTATCAGCACAACATTGCTTCCAACATCCAAAAACGAAATGTTTGAAACGATATTTTCTGAATGAACATTTTTTATTTTTTTGGAACCGATATAAACTGTTATTGTTTTAAAAATAAACACACGCGCTTTTGTTGTTTTAACCAAAGTCAATACACTTAAAAATAGCTTAAAATGAAATTCATTTCAGATGATCTAGCATTAATTTTGCTTAATGCCAAAATGTCTTAAAGCGATTTGGTGTATTTTCTTGAGAGTAAAGAAAAAATGAAAATTTATAAGAGAATCTTGTGTATTGACTGCACATTCCAAACCAATACACGATTGAATACTTCAGCATGACAGTTTTCGCAGACTACTCGAACGAGACGCTAGACTTCAGTAAATTCTATCCACTATATATATATATATATATATATATATATATATATATATATATATATATATATATACATATATATACATATATATATATATACTATATATTAATACATGTATCTTACTCAAGAACTGTGCTTAAAATTCTTCCTTGAAGGTTCAAGATTACGTTAATAAGCTCTGTTCGGAACGTAATTTGTCTGTCATCAATTAATAATTTAAGCAATAATTTAAGAGGTGCGTAAATTAGTGAAATATTTACAAGGGTCAATTATGTTACGTATATCAATCACAGAAGTTCTTGAATTTGTTTCTCGGTTATTTGTGTCTCTGTTTTGTATCTTTTATATACAACAACCTGTATCATTTATTTTGATCAAAGCACGTAAGCAGTTTCTTATTTACGTTTATAAATTTTGTAATTTATAGTTTGTTTTCTGAGCATAATGAACACCTTCGACTTGACGCGTTTCAAGATAATTTTTCCTTTCACATAATGATATCTTAGCGTCGTGCGTTGTTTTGCTCATCGCTTGGATAGTATTTATGCTTTCTGAGTGTTGGTAAAAGAACTGCTGCTAATTAGTATTAGGAAAAAAAAAACTTATTTCAAATGGACAAATGCTCTAAAATCGGGTTGAAATGGTTTAGTTGACTTACAGAATTCGCTGGAGCATGTTGGATTTTCTGTTCGGATTTTGATTTTGATTTTGTCATTTTATTTCTGTAAAACGTAGATTTTTCTATTAATGTCGCAATAAAAATTTTATTCTATTGAGTGTTATTATTAATATTATACTATATTAAATTAATTGTATCAAATAAAATGCTGATAAGCGCGAGATCGCCTTGGGAACCATTAAAGAATCGCAGGCAATATAATTTTTTAATAGTTTATGAGAGTTATAGATAAAATAAAACTAAAATTGTATCTTCCAATAAAATAATAACTAATTAAAAAACGAAGAAAAATTCGCAACACACATACTTATAAAAAAATTGACTTAAAAATTATTTGAAAAATTTTTCAAAATTCCAGATTGGATCGAAAGTCATCACGTGGCATGATCTATGAAAATGAAGAGCTTCGTTTACGCACCATCAATATTAATGCGGAAGTTGAACGAGGTAAATTAAATAACAATTAAATTGGCCTAAACTAAATTTTTATTTCGAATTTATTTTTTAAAAATTTTCCATAAAATTTTTAATAAAATGGTTGCGTTAAAAGACAAACAAAAGAGCAATTGAAAACATATTAAAAATAAAATAATTTAGTTAAATCAAATTAGAAATAGATTAAAAATAAAAAACGAAAAACAAAAAAATTTCAAGAATTCGAAAATGTGTAACCAAAAAGTTAAAAAGAAATATTTTTGTTTTTGTTGGCAAAACACGGGATAAGCCATCATAAACAACAGCAAAATGAAATACGTACACATATTTAGATACATAAGTATCTAAAAGATACATATTATATTCATTCAAGAAGTCATTTCAAATAATGTGAGCGTAAGTATGTGTGTGCAGCATAAAAGACCCGACACGTGGATGTTTTTGTATGACAACAATTTGACAATTCTAAAATATGCGATTATCTAAAATAAATACAATAAAATCTTTTACTGAAAAACAAATTGTGAAAAAAAACAAGAAGAAATGTTAACTTCGGTGAACTTGTCGTTTGAAAATTACTTATGTTTTTATATTATTTTATAGCTTGCCCAGATTTAACTATTTTCAATTCGAGTATAATAAGCTATATTTACAAATATATTTGGCACAAATTGCGTCTTTTTGGCGATTTTGGATGGGTTGTAGGCTTTGGAATAATGTTTTTGTTGAGTTAATTAGAAATATATAATAGAATCAGTGCGGGTTGAACACTGCACCTCTCACATGTTAGCAAGCACGCTACATATATGAACAATCAACGCCCCACGTTGGGCCCCAATTAGTCGAAATTTACTTAGTTGTCATTCTTTATTAAAAACCGTTACATAACCAAATAAAGAAATGCCGCTACTTAATGTATTTATTGCTATCTTCTTAGTGGAGGTTCAGTTCTCAATTTAGCATACACATGTAAAAGAAGTAATTGTGAGTACTATGCAGAAGTAATCGCCTTGGAATTAGTTCTATATATATTATAGTGGGATGGGCATATTCATAAATACTCATAAATGATGCCAAGAGTCTAAATGTTCAAGTTTGGTGGCTTTATTTCGTATAAACATCAAGATCTTAGCATACATACCCTCACAAGGACATGAGGACTTCTTCTGCTACGTATTGTACAAACTTATGTTCTTTTAGGTATAGCTTATAAATAAACATTGATACTTAATAATACTAATAAAAAAATGTATCTTATTGGATTGTCCTTTGCAGGTCAATCGGATATCAAACGTCTGCGACGTGAAAATGAGCATTTGCGACGTGAAATATGGACGCTGCGTGATGAATGTGATCGACTGAATAAACGATTTAAGGCGAAATTAAGTGAACATGAATTTGGCGGTTGTCGAGGTAGTGGCGGCAGTGGCGGTAGTTGCAACAATAAACGTTGTAGCGGTGGTGGCGGAGGAGCCGGTGGATGTAGTGGCGGCGCCGGTGGGCGTGGAAGCGGTGGTTGTGATGCCAATAGTGATGTAAGTATATAGTATGGTTAAGCATATAGTATACTGTGCAAATATACATATTTATTTTTTTTTATTTACAGGATTCAGATTCTTGTGATACTTGTCGCGGTCTCGGCGACGATGGTCAGTGCAGCGATGAATGCTGTCAGGAGAACAATGGCGGCGGCTGTGTGCCGGTGAAACCACCGATGGTACCAAATGATGCAGCGCCCAGTGTAAAAGTGCAAAATGCTGATGTGCAAAATGTGCATTTCGATCATTTGTCTGTCGTATCGGAGGAAACGCAAAGCAATTTGGAGCTGGTGGCGCAGCATAATGAACATCTAATGTTGTACACACCTGAACTGAATGGTTCGCAGACAACGTTACACAGTTTAATTTTACCACTAACTCCATTGACACCCATTGAATTGGTAGCAAATGAGCTCAATGATCTACAGGCTGGAGTACCGCCGTTGTCGTACTTTGAGAACATATTGCTGCAGCATATGGGCTCAAATATTGGTTTGTTTGCACAAATTATTGTATAATTTGATAGATGGTGGAATTAGATATGCAAGACTTTAGTTGAAGTTTGCTAGGAAAATTGAATATATTGTAGAAAATTTAACGGACTTTCCGGTACGCAACAACAAATGCGTTTGCACTCAAAGTACAAATATTGTAGAGAACAGTTTACGATACTTAAAAGATGCGCATACAGACAGACTAACGAAACAATTTTTATTAATCGATATAAGTATTTTGAAATGCTAGAGTTATTAAATTTCTGATACAAATCACTGACGATATGTTCAAGAGCTGATATTCGTTTGCTATCCAGTAGCACTAATTCCTATTACATAATCGCTTTGAAAACCACTCTACTTGTAAACGAACAAGTGCACAGTAGCCGAACGCTCTTCGCGCTTGCATTACAACTGCGTATACTAATTTAGCCAAGCTGTGCACTAGACGATACACAAGTTTATAAGAGTTTTAAAGCATATTGTATACGACTTCATATACTTACTGAATGCTAGGTGTATGGGTTTGTAATGTAGCTGCATTACAAAACCATAAAGGAATGCAAATTATGTAGTAATACATTTGCAGTACAGGTCCAGATACTCAAATACATTCATTTTGACATTTTTGTCTTTTCACATTAGAATCGAGGAATTAAGGTAAACTTGCATAACACATTTTCACAAAAATGTTCCCTAATTGCTAAAGTTAATTGATCTATAAGTCACTTCTTTCTGTATAGCAACTTGTAATTAACATGAAAGTTCATATGTACCTCCTATTAGTCATTTTCAAAGATGGGTATCTTGATACTAAAGCTAGCGGCACCATTAGTTAGATTAGAGAAAAATTAAAACAAACCCATACAAAAGAAGACATTTTAATAACAAAAATGTATGTTTACAAGTGTGCGTAAGCATACAAATTGGTAATGCTATGAAAAAAAATCTAACAAAAAACTCTACACAACTCTGTATACAAAATGTAGCGAGAACTATCGATTACGTGTGAGCCTGCGACGATGCATCGTGCAGACCGACCACATACAGTTGCGCGCTGTTGGGTAAAAACATTGAGTACCGGGAATACAACTTCAGACGACTGAAATATTAAACATTCACTAACTGCAACTGTTTAAATTTGAATATTAATCAATCAAAGTAGCAGACTCAAAGCACATTAATTAAACGAATAAGTGCATACATTCACGGGCACTTGAATTTAAGCTTCATTTGACACTCACGCATTGCTCTAATAGTTACAATTGCTATATATTGTTTACTTTGCACATAGTTACTTGTCCAATTCAATAATTTTAAAGATCAACAGCTAATAATATGCAATAATTTCAGGCACTACACCCGAAACCGCAAACAGTTCAAGTACAAGCACTGGAAAAACTGTACGCCATACCAATGGTTGGGATTATAATATTCAATCGCCATTTGCACATCGAAAATTCGCCAATGGCGGCTCACCAGTGCGCACCGCGGCTTCAGCTACAACAACGCTGACAACATTTGCAGCACCCAAAATCGAATTGAATTCACCGCCGTCTTTAGCAGGAACACCAACAACAACTGCTGGAGCTGCCATGTACGACATTGAAACTGTTGCCATTACCACAAATGCTGCACAGATGCTCAATGCCAGCCCGAAACATTTCTTTGCACCGATCAAGCCACGCCTGAAGCTCAATACAACATTAGCCAATCGTAATTTGGATGCCGGTTTAGTAGTACCACTAGCATCACCTACACCACTTAGTAGCAGTAATTGTGAATTGCATAAATGTGAACCGCCTGATATATTCGTGAATAATGCTTTAGCTTCACCCTATCAGCGACAAATATTGCACACTGGCGGCCAGCAGCAGCAGCAACAACAACCACCACCAGCACAACAACAGTTGCAACATTTGCATGCACCACAAGTAAGTCCACGAACACGACGTTCTCAACAACAGCAGCAGCAGCAGCAGCAGCAACAGCAGCAGCAGCATCAATGCCAGCAACACCAGCACCAGTGCCAACAGCAGCAGCAGCAACATGAACAACAACAACAAAAACTGCAACAATGCAAAAAACCCAATGAAAAGAAACAGCAGCAACATCAGCAGCCGTCGCAACAATTGCAGTTGCAACAATTGCAGCAACAATGTGCACTACACAAAACCGTTTTCAATGTTGCTGCTACTGTCGGTCTTGGTCTTGGCGGTACTGGCAGTGTTGTTGATCTATATAGCGCTGCACTTGCAACCGCTGCAACTGTCGCTGCAGCAAAGAAAAATTCACTTTCGACATCTGCGCCGGCGCTTGTACCTTTGCCACAACAGCCGCAACAACTGCTACAATTTCAAACTAATCAATTTTATACTAAGCCCTGTGAGCCCATCTATGCTACCGCACAAAAACACTGCAATAACACTTGTATCTCGGCTACTGCTTTATCTAAGCCTCTGATGACTGCCACCATGAACACAACTAAAACCGCAATTGCCAAAGTTTCACCTACTAAACAAAATGTACAGCAAACAACTGCAACAACAAATGTAGTCGTAGCTACAACAGCAACAGTTGCCACAGTTTCTCACAGTACAGCGAATGCATCAAAAACTGTGGACTGCGAAATTCAGGTGAGATCTAAAGATCACCACCGATTCATTAGTTTTCTTTGAGTATAATCGCCGATTCATCTATGAGATTTTCGTTCTCCACTCAAGAAATACAATTTTTTTTTTTTGCATTTTTGATAAAGTATGAGCAATCATTTCATCAGTTCCAAGTCATTTTGCAACATTAGAACAATAGAACTTATCTTTGTCTATAATCCAAGCCGTAATGCCATTCACAAAATCCATAGTTAAATTATCCCCCGTGTTCCGGCTTTCGAATGCGAATAATTTGTTCTGATTCGGTTTTTCGACATTTCAATTTCAGTAGAATTTCGCTAGTTAAATTTGCCAGACATTGAGAATATGATTTCCATACTGCTATTTCCAAAGTGAATTCAAATAGCGTAATTCTTCTCAAAGTTAAATACAGTCCATTTTATCGAAACCGAATCCGAACAAATTATTCGGATTCAAAACCGTAACACGAGCGTGTATATATCTTGCTCAAACACACTCCTTTGGCAAATGCCTGAAATTATATACATTCCTCTTTACACTTGGTTCTTTAAAATATATTTCAAACGAACCAAGCAAGTTCCAACAAGTTGTAAGGTGCAATGAACTTGGTTCGATTCAAGTAACGACCAAACTAAATGAAATGTTAAGGCAACTAAGTAAAACAAATATAGAAGTCTTTCGGTTTATTTACCCTTTAATATTGTTTATATCGTTCGACACTTTCTTACTTTTGCTGATGATCCGTTTGCACTCTACGAGTAAAAAATCAATTTTTTTTCTTGTTATATCTAGCTGAAACTAATACATACTTGAGCACAAACAGTTAAATTCAACGTACTTTTTTTTGAGAATATGTATTGTATGAAAAGAGCAAGCTAGAGACATGGAAAAGAGCATACTCAAGCTCGTTGACTCTTATCTGTTCTCGCTACCATATAACTAGAAATTTTCAGAAGCCTTTGGTTTTTAAAGTATAAGTACATGTGCAAGTACATCTGTTTCATATATTTACACTAACATAATAGAACCTAACACTAACATATATAATAGGTACAGCGTATAAAAAAATGTATTGGTCATATAGTTTAAACCACTTCTGATTGTGGAAAAATTACAACTTTTACTTACTCAAGAAGCGTCTGTAGAAGTAAGTTTGCCGAACTAGCTTGGTTAGAAGTTTTAAAAGCAACATGCGCGGTTGATAAATAGTGTTTCTCAAATGGATAATGGCTAAACGAGAAATAATGCAGCTCTAAAATAAATCAGCAAGCTTCTTGTATAGCATAAACCTTCTCCTGGAATATACAGCACAAAATCTCAAGATAATTAGTTTCGTCAACATTAAGGTTCTTTGGGTATATGCCATAGTCTAACTACAGTCTATATTTGAATCGACAATGAAGAATACCAATTTAAAGTCATATTGATTTCCAGTTTTTCATATAGAACTCCGATTTTTACAATGTACATCCTTTGTAAAGAAGTTGATTTTTTTTTTTATACTCAGATGGAGTGACAGACGGATATGCCTTTATCAACTCACATATTAATTGCGATAGAGCACAAAATCTTCATTTCCCTTTCCCTTCTCATTTTCTAACCATTCACATAAAATTTAAAATAGTTTTGTAAAACATAAACGTGTTTGGTTGAATTGTGTGAAGTAACCATCCATAGGAAGCCACCATAGCGAAATTGAAGCAGTTATTGATATAAATAAAACAGTTTTTCATACATAAACACAAAAGTAGGCGGCGGATCCGTATGGGAGCTACCCTAAAAAGTACGTGGCCTATCATACTTTTGTGAATAGCATACTCTTAGCAACTGTGCTCTGTAAAGTCCGTTTGGGTACACATACGCAGTTTGAAATTTTATACCCATAGGGTAAGAGGTTTTATTAGGTTTGTGCACATGTATGTAACAGATAGAATGAATCGTGACAGACCATATAAATTAAATTCTTGACCAGCATCGGAAGAGATGTCGATCTAGACATGTCCATCTATGCATCCGTCCGACCATCTGTTTGAACGAACAGATCTTGGAAACTATAAGAAATAGTGATTTCAAGTTCGGATACTTAGATTCTCCTCTTCCCTTTTCAGATAACTAGTATTAAATTATCATGCCAACCCCAATTTAAGGGGTAGCGCCCGTACAAACCGGGCCCCATATATAAGTTTTTTATTTTGAATTGTTTTTCTGTTTAATTCGTTATAATTTGTTATCAATTCTAATAACAAAAAAATGTCCAGGAAGGGCCACTAAAGAGTTCATACTTGAATAACGTATAGGATATATCAAAATAGAGCCCACTCGACTACAGCATACTTTATAGTTTCATCATATTTGTAATTATGTCTCAAAGTCTCTTCTCTACAAACTACGATACGATGTAGAATATGTATTAAGTTGATTTGTTTTTGGTATTTTCCCATTTTTTTGGAGTAGACTTACACTTGAAAGTAATATTCTCACAGAAAATTTTTAAAATTTGATGAGTTTACATACATTTTCAGTTGTTGGAAATTACTTGTTTTCTCATCAACTGAACTATTAATCAACTTGGTGTGAATACCTCAAATAGCATAAAGGAGCATTATATATCATATTAAATACTAACTACATATAACTACCTTAAATAATTCCTACTAAACTTATCTTTTGCAAATAATGCCGTAAGCTTTTTGAATACTACTAACATAAAATATTGTTTAAAATGACATAATTAATAATGCGTACACTTTCTAGACCGATTCAGTAAATCTGGAGACAATATTAAATGATATTGAATCGATATCTACTGATATACTGGCCATACAGCTGGAAAAGAGCCGTTCGCGTGATAATCTAACATCACCAAAGAAAAAAAATAACTCAGAAGAGATGCAAGCCGACAAAAATAAGAAACCCTATCGTTCGGAAATGAATTTATATCTAAATTATGATGGCACAAATGCAACAATAACACCAGCAACAACAACAACAACCACAGCAACAACAAATGGTAATAGTCAAATTGAACGGGAACCAACAGATAGTCCAGCACCATATGTACCCGATCCAATGGCACCGTTTCCGGAAAAATGCAGCTATATAGGATTTGATCAAGTTAATCAGGCAGCAACCGCTCAACAGCAACAAAGACCACCTTTGCCAGTAGCCACATCAGCTGCAACGCGTTCATGCAACACAACGACGAAGGGAACACCTCCAGTGCCGCCGGCGCGCATGTTTCCGCCGGTTAGTGGCGCATCATCAACGGCATCCGTTGCAACATCCATGCACGCACTGACACCGAATAAAAGTCAGCTCTATAAGGCAATTGCCTCGGCAGCTGCCAAGCGTGCTATATACCGTTCAGCACCACCGCATCTGACACGTTCCTTGGATGTGGACTATACACACGCAGCAGCCACTGAGCGTGAGGCGCTCTGCACTGACACTGATAATATTGCAATGCAAGAGGTGAGTGTGTGTATGTTTTGACAATGAAGTAAAAGAAAGAAAAGTAAAAAAAAAAAAAATATTCCAACAGCTTGATGATGCAGCAAAACGAAAAGCGCGACGCGTCTCCATTGTTTGCGGCGAGGAGGTAAATATTGGTCAAACTCCACTCGCCGCACAGGCACAAAATGCGACAAATGTTCCAACAACAACGGCCAGCTGTATTGATCTCAGCAGTGCCGCTTTCGCTGCCACAGTGCTGAGTAATCCTACTTTAAAAAACTTGAAGCAAACAAGTCACAGCACACCCAGCTCTCCACATTCCGCACGAAGACAGAATGGCGATGCCGCCAACAATTCATCAGTACAACAACAGCAACAACAGCAACAACAGCATGTAACATCGCCACATCATCGCAAGGACTCCAGTGATCCTGCACCAATCGCACTAGCAACAGTCAGTCGCACTAAGTGCTCGCGTCGTCATTCCGATGGCACAGTTCACCGTATGAGTAACTCCAGCGTTGGCGGTGTCACCGGTGGTCACCATCATCATCACAGTCATCATCAGCATAGTTCATCGCTGGTCAGTGGTCATAATCCACATCATAGCCATCACTCACATCAGGATAGCAATCACGAGACGATTGCATCATTGTCGGATCGCAACTCGAATAGTTTTGCATCGTCACGCGAATCATCGGCAAGTTTTAGTATGCGTTCAAATCGACGCAAGATCTCGATCAGTTCGCATACTGCCGGTAAAATACCATGGTGCGGTTGTTGGGGCAATGGTTGCTGTTGAACTACAAGATGTCTATGTATGTATGTGTTCAACCGTCCAGCCATCTAGTTAGCTGCGCACATTCGGATTTACTTCATGCAACTACAATAGCCACCGTCCATAGTTCGTTGAAATATACAGAGATTTAGTTTATAAAAAAACAAAGTTCACAAAAAAAAAACATCGCTGTAGCACTTAAAGCCTCAAAGTTAGTGTGTTCATACGGGCTGTCCCTAACAATGGGCGGTGCACGCACTTTATATATGTGAAATATCCACCCATAAGAAACCAAATTTGAACATTAAATTAGAGTTCTCACAGTGGTAGAAATTCGAACGTTTGTTTTAAAAGTATTCAATAATTAATATATCAATAAAACCTGTTTGTCATGGAAAACGCTATCGTCCCTAAATCCTTTTACCACCACACGTTAAGCGTTAATTTGCATAGAAAGATGTAAATAAGGAAATGGACAAATGACGGCACCAAAACCAAAACAACACATTTTCGTCTTTTGCTTATTCCTATGGTGAAACTCACTTCGACCTTTTTCGTTAATATTTTTTAGCAAATTGAAAGAGCTGAGAGAAGGACTAGTACGTTACTTGGTTTTTACATACCTTCGACGCAATACTTAAAAAAAAATTACATTCGTGCCAAACCCAAATCACAAAATTTCAAAAAAAAAAAACAGAAGACCAAGCAAATGTTGTGTTTAAGGTAGTTAAAAATGGTGTGCACGCCAATCCATAGAAATTAATATTGGTTCTAATAAAGCAGTTTCCAATATAAGAATTTTAAAATGGGCTGCCAATTACAGAGGTTTTGTCGCGTTTATTTACCCAAATGTTAAGCATAGGTTCAATTCTCCAACACGCATTTCAAGCCAATATTTTTTCTTTTTCCTAAACTTCTCAAAATAGTTTTTGCATCCTCTGTTTAAGTTAATACTGACTGTACTGAAGAAGTTTTTAATATAAAAACCCAAAAGCCAGTGTGTATGGATGGACTTGTGAGGATGCTACCATTACCATAATAGTTTGTTTAAGGGAAGTGCTTCTCCAGAGCGCAAAGGTGGGAAAAATGGATTTTTGTGGATTAATACAGATCAGTTTTTGGTCCAGGTCTCGAAAGCATCAACATCAGCCTTAATTAAGCTAAACACATCTGTTGGAGGCTCATTAAAAGCCAATATAGTGTATGGTGTATGGTTGGGCATGCAAAACAAATTTTTGAAATTATTTCTTGACAATTTTTATGTATAAAGTTTTTCTGTTCTGAGCAATTCTTATCAAGATCTCACTTTGCTGAAGCCCAATACTGAGATTTTTGCTACCGAAATTGTAAATTTTTACTGCTATGTCAAACAGACAAAAAACAAAAAGTATTTACTCGGTGCAAAGTTCACACATATTGATTTTTCTTTGGCTTTTACTGACGTATATGCCGGTCACACTCTATGTCACCTATTTTTTGAGTATATGAAGTATTTTCGGTAGCAATGATTTTTGTTATCTGAGTACTCGCTGAAAAACAGTTTGTGCCGAAAATGTTTGATTGATGTTGTTCTATATGAAAAACATGATGAGCTTACAGTTCACTTTACCAACGAGGATATAATATAATTGCGAAATAAGCCAAGTATCAGCTAATCTAAATGCTATTGGGGACTATGTTTGATGTTTCTTTGTGAACTTTGTTTTATATTGTTGTATGTATTTAATTAAATAAACAATACATAATTTATTAGCATACAATAATTTATATACAATAGAATTTTGTGTAACTTCTACTCTAAATTAAATTTCCATTTAATTAATTTGATAAATTCTGTTAAACGTACAAATATGAACAACTTTGTTTAATATTTATGTAAATAAGTTTATAAATTTGGTGTTTCTGTTTGAAAATCTCTCGTTTTGCGAATCTAGTTAAAATAACCACACCTACTTTTTTTATTGTATACGACCTCGTATCTGCATTTGTGCAGCGAGTTGAATTTATTTTATTGTTTATTTGTCGCATTTCAAAATACGACAGATTTATATATTTACAATATTTACCAACAATTTACCAACAATAAATTATTTAAGCATTAGAAATTAAAATTTTTATGTACTAAGAATAAAGTATCCCAATAACTTGAATACAGTACGAATTTGTAATTATAAACTTTTTTTTTTAAATCTAAATTTTATTTAGCGACCTATATTATGTATATTTGAATTTTAGCTAGCTCTATGTCATTTTCATGGGTGTACCAACAAGTTTTGAAGAATTTACAAAAGATGACGTACACTGTTAAAAAAAAACCACATTATTTCCGTTCTGAGTTGATCTATAGCAGTAGCAAAAGTATGGAGAGTACGGATTTTCTTAAACGAAGTACATATAATTTGTTCAAAAACGGAGCTGAAATATTCAAATTAGCCCTCATCAAGCTCTACTGCGCTTGATTTTAAGAAAAAATCTGATTTAATTTTTTTGTAATTACATGGTTGATAAACATTTTCTTCGGTGGAAGAACCTGGCATCGAACCATGACATATGTCAACGCAGCGCCATCGAATTAACTACCTCGCCTAACGGACAACCGGTATATGGAGTTTCCGAATCACCACCCTTTGATTTTCGCATTTATTGTCGGTGCGAAGTAATTGGAATAGGTAAGATAGTAAATTGTATTTTCTTCACACGTTTTGAGGGCTTTTCAAGGAAACAATAACAAGCAACAATACCAGTTAATCAAGTTAAATCCAGTTAAACAGTAAAAATCAGTAACCAGTCAACAAAATTCTCTGTTCAGCGCACCCAATAACATTCATTCATATATAACAAAATTATTTTGACTTGAGCTATTTTTATACGCTATACCCAAAGGAACAAAGCTTATGATAAGTTTATGCGTATTAATGTGACAATCAGAAGGAAGCGTGCTAGACCCCATTAAGAATATATATTCTTGATCATCATCGGAAACTGAGTCGATTTAGCCATGTCCGTCGTCCGTCCATCAGTCCCGTTGTACTAATAAAGCGATCTTAAGCTAGAGAGCTTAAGACTTCAATTTTAGACATTCTCCTTTACCATACGCAGATCTAGTTTATTCAATTTTGTAAATGCCAATAACACCATGCCCACAATACGGAAAAACTTCGTTCTTACATTAACTGCTCTATAAATGTGTATTAATTTTTTAAAGGTAACCAGTAATCACAAGGCGCTAGATCTGGAGCATATGCTGTTTGCCGAACTTATTCAATCTCAGAGACCGCTAATAAAGTTGCTGGTTCTTACATCAGTGTACGCTGGTGCATTATCGTAATGTAAAAAGTAGCGAAACAGTTCCGCTTTTTTGCAGATTTTTAATATATCATTAAATCAAGTTTCTTAACAATCATTTCTTTTATGAATCGTGGATCTTCAATAATTTAAGCGGCACATTTCTCTCGTCAGTCTAGGATTTTGGCAGAATTGCATAAGTAATTTTACGGTTCCACATCTCCATGAAAATGAATCTTCCTTATGTAAAAAATAAAATGTTTTGGTATTACAGGTAAAATACCAGCAACTAACCTAACTTTTGTTAGTATGTGAAGAGAGAAAGGCAAATATAATATGATGGTTTGTGGTCTAGTATGTATGAATGTTGCAGTTGCACAAGTATGTACATGTAAAAGTATATATGCTAACGAAGCTTCAACTCAAGTGAGAAAGAAGCGGACGATACATAGTAAGTGAATTAATGACCTATATGTATATTTTGTTCATTTGCCTTGTCTTTTCATTCGGTTTGATCATTTCTTGTATCGAACCATGTCAAAATAATACATAGAGAGCTGTTACACTACTTCGGCTGCACCGAATTTAACCATTACTTTAGTAATTTAAGATTAGTTTTATTATATTTATTTGTGCAATTGGTTTTGATTCAATTAGTTTAGTGGGCTAAAATGCTGTGCGTTGTTATTGCATGGAACAGTGCAATAAAACTGACAACTATATGCAAGTATTTTTCAATGTAAATGACAATATTTTCTTTCATCGAATTTGCAATATTTTTACTTAGTACACACATTTGTTTACGCTCATTTATATAATCGGCGATCTTTGAGATTTTAACAAAGGGTGTGTTGGCTTTTCGACAATCAGTTAATGTCAGAATTCCAGATAGTTTATCGTCGCATACCAATATATCACCAGTGTCAGGACAATATTTTCTATTGACGCAGTAAAAAAAAGGTTCGCGTCCCTTCTTTATGTAATCTTCACAATTTCTTACATCAGTTAGTTGGATTAATTGTGCTTCAGGATAAAAGCTTTGCTACATTCGATAAATCATGTGAAAAGAAAACAATATATATATATATATATATATATATATATATATATATATATATATATATATATATATATATATATATCTATATATTTATTCCAATCAATGACTTTTGTGCTACTTACAAATCTTTCGACATAGCATTCAGTTCCTTTTTCTAAATCTCTATAGTCCAACTTAATTGGCTTGGATAGAGCAGTAATACGTATTGGATTTCTGAGAACATAGAGTATGAGATGGTGTAGCTCTTCTTTTTGACAAGACTCAATTTTTTCCTTGATTGGCATCTCTTGTCTTTCTGTATCGTTGCCTTTTTCGATGCCAATTGTAAGTGTATTTGTTTCAACCGGGCTAAAGTAAATTATTAATTATACTCGTTTTTACATATGTATTATGGAGTTTCTACGAGAGAGAGAGAGAGAGAGAGAGAGAGAGAGAGAGAGATAATTGAAATTATACACTAACAAAATTTTAAAACATTGCACTTCAATTTTGTAGATAGTCATACTTATTCTTGTGAGTTTCTTAAATGCCTTTTTTCAAGTTGTTTTGAAAATTTGTGAATTGATAATTGCAATTATCTCTCTCGCATAAGCTCACTATATGTTAAATATAATTTTGCATACTAACTTTTTTTTAGCGCAGGCTCCCGAAGTTAAAACAAGATCTGTAGCCACAAGCACACCTGTGCAGGACAATACACTCGGACTTCGAAACATTTTTACCAGATGGGGCACATAGCTTACGTCTTCATCTATAAAATTTGATGCGATAGTAGCCATAGTAGTAAGGAGAACTATTAATTTAACTTTCAGCATATTCAAATTTGTGAAATTTTTCGGTTGGATGCTTTTTTATACATTTTTTTTAAGTTTTCTTTATTTTGAAAACTATTTCAGTGCATAATGATAATATATGATTATAATTGGTGAATGTGACATCGAAGTGTGATAGCTCGACTTTTACTTTTGATACCGTTGCCCAAAATTGAAAACTCTGTAAGAAATAGTTTACCGGAGACCACATAAAAAATATATATCCTTGATCAGATCTTTCTCATATATTAATCCAATAAAAATGTTCAACATTAGCTTATAATGGAGCTCATTTATATAGAGCATTCAAATGTTTATTTGATTTTCTATTTAGAAGAAAAATTTCTATGAAAAATTTCATCAAATTTTTGATTTTTGAAATAGGAAATATTCACAGTGATCCAAATCTGGTGAATATGCTTTATTGAAAAAAAATCCAAGCAATTGTAATCATTGTAACTATGGACTTGTGCATCCGTGTATTATTTCAAAGATTGACGGAAGAAAGCTCTGACAAACTCTTAGACAGATACACTCTGTATGAATTGTACAATTATGATCTATTTTCTGAACATGTGATTTGAGTCTCATGACATGCAACGTTGAGAAAACTTAAAAATACTCTGAAATACAACTTCTTATTTGAAATCCTTCACAAGAAAGTAATACATCATTGATCTTCGTTTAATACACTCTCAATCTCCAAAACGTGATCACTTAAGTTGGCTGGAACAATGTAATCTGAGCAAAACCAAAGGTTTTTTTTCCCACTGTGCCGAATGCTTCATGAATTCTTGTATATAAATGAGCTCCATTGTAAGCTAATGTTGACAAATTTTATTGGATTAATATATGTGAAAGATCTGATCAAGGATATATATTTTTTATGTGGTCTCCGGTCATCTATTTCTTACAGAGTTTTCAATTTTGCGCAACGGTATCAAAAGTAAAAGTCGAGCTATAACTGCAGCCTTTCTAGCACTTGTCGATTGAAAATCTTTGCATTTCTTACTTTAATACCGCTTGTTTGGACTACAAACTACAAACCAATACTGTTATGTCTCGTCTTGAACCGATGAGAATGACTCAACCAGCATACACAACTTGAATTATTTAAAATCATTGATTTGATCAATTGCGCCCTCTGGAACTATTTGTGTTATCCAAGGTTAAGCACAAGCACACCTGTGCTTAACCTTCTTCTTAAAGAATTTGCCTCACTGAACGGTTTGAGAGTCCTAGGTCAGACGCATTTTTGTGCGCGGAATACCGCAGGAATAGCTAGATTGAACCTCTCACTGCCTTAATGTTCTCAGTTGATCTAATGGGCCGAGGAAATGCAGTTCTTTGATTTGTCAGACTCGCGGTTTGCCTGAACGAAGTGACCCATATAACAGTGCCGTTCCGGGATGGAGGCTAATGGGGTTACATTGCCGTGAACTCGGAATGAATGCGTGATTGCGTGTTTTATTGCGTTCACTCATATGTCAAAACACATAAGGCCGTTTAGGTTACGGAGAGTGCCTTGCTTCTGTTCGGCGTCCCCCGATACATTTATAATTCTTCCTTGCTCTCTAATCTATTCTACTACTTCAATGCTACGTATTGTAATAGGACCTCTGCACAAAATGAGGTTGGCTTTATTTAAGTATCTGCTTTTTGTGGTAATGATAGATAAGTGTGATATGATATCGATAAGAATTCTGTTATTCGGTACAGCTGTGTTTTTATATTAGAATATATTCATATACGCACGGGTATATTATGTATTTCACCTTTTTGACGGTTAGAAGGTATACAAGTAAATAAGGGTTGTGAATAATATTGATACAAAGAATTGGAGTTGAGAACTCAGGTCTCCTGGAATGTTAGGTCGCATGCTAGACGGTTGAGTTATCGATCCCTTATATATACCATCTGATCAAAATTGACCCGGTTAAAAAAAACAACATTTTAATACATTTTAATACAAATCTTCATTATTGCCTTCAAAATATGTTCCTTTTGAGTCAATACAAGCATGTCAACAGTTAGTCCAATTTTCCATACACTTGTCATAAGTTTCGGAAACAGAAAAAGATCACAGGGTGCTAAATCTGGTATATACGGTGGTTGAGTGATGGCTTTTGTTTCATGTTTGGCCAAAAACTGCGGCACAATCAAGCTGGAATGTGCAAAAAATACAAAGAGTCGATGTTGAGTCGATCCATAAGAGATGTTGAGTGTCTCTGCTATCTTTCTAATGCCAACACGACAATTTCCATCACTTATTCGATGTTTCGTCGTTAACAGAGGTGGATGGACGACTTGCACGATTCAAGTTTTCTACGATTTCACGATCCTCACTGAATGCTTAATGTCACGCAAATACTTGCGTTCTCGAGTCCTCAAAACACTATTGAAACATTTTGAATGATTCCGTTAACGTTATTCTATTGGAAACACAACATTTCAAGCAAACTCGTTGTTAAATTTTATATTTCCATGTTCAAAAACGCCATACAAACTTTTCGCTTCGTAAAAAAGCAGCTGTCACACATAGACTAATTATCGCATCCCGCTGAAACTTGGCATGCATGTCAATGACAGTGTCAGCCAACTAAGAAGAAATTACCGATTCGGTTTAGCGATTCAGTTTAAATCCACAAGTTCGGGTCAATTTAGATGTGGAGGTACACTGGTATACACTTTTTATAATATATGCTATTATTAAGTGGATTCAGCAGTTTGTTTTGAGAGCGAGAAATATGTTAGGAGCATAAATTTAAAATAAGCTTCAATAAAAAATTGCCTATAAAAAAGTAGTCTTTGCTTAACTAATACATGATATAAAGTATATTTTATTCACTGGCATTTGTTTTGAATGCGAAATAAGTTTGCGACTGGTTCTTTGGATCAAATGTTTTATAAATTTTTGTAAATTTAAAGTAGTTTATAGTCATCCATACATATAGTATGATGTTATTCACACTGTTTGTTGTACTACACGCATTTGCAAGCTACACTACGGGTAAGTAGGAACATGAACAAAAAAAAAAATGTACATTATCTTTATTCATTTCTTTAGAGAATCAATTGAGAAGCAGAAGTCGAGTGCGAAGATTCTCTAAGAGCATACCAGTCAAAATACAGAGAGCTCCTTACGTAGGAATTAATTTGCATTATGAACGAAAAACATTAACTACGAATTTTATTGGTACTCTTATTGCGGATGAGAAATTTCTTACTTGTAATCCAGAATTCTCGTATGTATAATTATTCTATTTTATATTGTAAATATTGTAGTTTTTTCTTCAGTAAGTATCGGGGCTAAAGTTTAAAGTCCTAAAGTTTAAAACGAGATATTGTACCGACCAAAAATGTCATCTTCCGCTCCGATCCTTCATAGAAATATGATTGTTTTACATATTAATTATTTGGTTTAACAAAATAATTACAACTTGTATTACTTACAATGAATACATTCATTGCATGTTTCAATGATTGAAAATAATTCAGTTCCCTGTCGTTCGCGTCGTCATCATGAATACGTTGGGGAAAGTGTCCAGTAATAAGTTATCAACTACTTTTGAATCACTCGTTTAGGGCTCTAATATACACCACACAGCACGCATGTGATTGATAAATAGATAGATAGATTGATAGATAGATATTTGGTTTTTTGGATGAAAATATTAAGATGTTTCATACTTTTGTAGAAATATAGCTACAAATTCTACACTTCTCTGCATCATTCGTATATCAAAAACGACGAAAATATTAAAATTAAATGGATGCTCTTTTGATAATTTTGATTCAGTAGCGAAGTGCTTCATCCACGTCAAAACGACTTTGATGGCACAAATCACTCGAAGAAAGCTATTTTTTGAAAGCAAGAATAAAATGCGCATATCCCTAAAAATATGCGACATTTTATGAAAATCGAGTTAACGGTAATTGCCAAAAAAGCGCAAATTAGCAGTGACTGGAATTACCCGACACTACTCTATGTGTATAAAGGTCTTATCAGAAGACTTTATGTCAAAATAAAAGTCGTATTATATCCCAGATAGATACATTGACGGACACATGGCTAGAATGACTCGTCTTGTCGAGCTGATGGAGTGCAAGTTTCTAACATCGGTAAAATGGATGTTTATTTGTTCTGTGTCCTTTGTGTGTTCGGAAGATTAATATCGATCCTTCAAACACTTTTAAAGCGCTTTCCCCCTTTAGAGTGAAATTTTTCAAAACAAACGACTTATTTATTATAATGTAAAACTGATTTTCAAGGCATTCTTTAACTTAGTTTTTCTCTCTCCATTAACAGAAGAAATTAATCCCGTTACTTACTGGAAGAAGTGAAACAAAGAACACAGAAATGCTACGTTTCACTTTTGCCATCAGCTTGTCACATGAAGATTGAAGCTACAATGTATTTATATAATTAATTAATTTTGTGTTTAGTGTAACGGAAGGCTTTCTAGTGGGATTTGATGATTTGAATAGTACTGATTATCAGACTTATGATATAAAGGATCTAATAATAAACTGCCCAAAGCAAAATATAAGCTCTTCAAATGTGGGTCTTGGCATTCTCAAAAACAAAATTAAACGATCGAAAAAAGTAAGCATTATCGAAGTTGACACTGAAGAAGTGACCGCAGGTACTCAGTGCAGCTCTTATAGTTTTGGTGATACGAAAGAAAGGGTAAGCAATTACTATTCGATTATGATATACTCGTATGTATGTATATATTCTATATTTATAATGCATTTACGTATTGCAGAATAGTAAAAATATACTTCAAGAAGGGAGTATGACTATTGTGGATGAAAGTAATTGTAAAGACGTAGTAGATAAAAATATGTTGCCATTTATATATTGCACTAGAGGAGCAGAACTCTGTAAAGTAGACGCGTGTGCTCCTTTGGTGTGCAATAATAAATTGGCTGGAATTGGCATTAGCAAATTTTGTGGAGAAAAAAATGCTCCCAGCATTTTCATCAAATTGGCAAAGTTTTCGGACTTTTTTCTGAACTATCAAAAAGAAATATGCGTGCTTAGTGGAACAGTTTCTATGATTAAATGTAATGACATTGTCATAATATTTATATCGATTATAGTCTTTTACATAGTGTGTGTGTAAACATTTAAACATTTTGATAAAAAAAAAAATGTATATGGTTACTATATAGTTTGTATTTATAACAATTATATTAGAAAATATTTGCATATCGTATTTATCTATATAAATTGACGCATTCTATCTTCAGTAAACTCAAAATTAACAAAATACCGATTTTCAACGAATTAAAAATGATAGATTTTTCCCGATTAATCGATTTTTTTACAATAACTTATTTTTATTTTAAATATGTACATAGTATACAAGTATCACAAAACGAATAATTTACACAACATACTCGTACATATGTTAACATTAGCTGGCCCTCGCAACGTTGTATGCGCCCACTTCCACAAAATGAGGAACAGAGAAAGGGTAAGTAGCTAACGTAAACACATACTACGTATGTAGTATATTCAAACACATTTTTTTTCACACATACATATGAGTTGACCACAGATCAACTGCAGGCTCATGAACTTTTAAATGGACACAATGATTTTTAATCGATCATATCCAATGCGATAAAATGCTTTACCGCATTTTACTTAGAATATACGTATACTTTCGTTCTTTCTCTTTGATCACGCACACATGACCATATGAGACAAACACATGAACACTCTACAATCTCTGGCTTTCAGCACTAAACATGCAATATATAAATAACTCATTTCATACAAGAAAGTGTCACTTCAAATTGCTTCGACGGGAGGTCCCACGCTCTCTTTTACTGTCACAATTGTGAAAGAATTAGAGCAATTGCTGAGTCAACGACGCGACTGTTCCCAGAGCAGTCGCGCGTATTCGGATATGTGTATATTTACGTATATGTATGGTTAGTGCTTTCAGCTATACATCGAGTTTTAATTAACGCCATCTCGCTCATACTAATTTCCACCTACTTTACATAACAGTCCATTTACATTCATTACATTTATGTGTATGTCGTCATATATTATAGCCTATGTGTTATTCTGATATATCAGCTATATTATTGTATAGTTTCATTAAAATCCAGTTAGTAGTTTTTGCGTGAAACAGGAACAAACATCCACATCCATGCTGCACTTCCGCAGCCAAGCAGAAAATGAAATAGTGGTTTTCTTTGCTCTGATCGACGCTGCTACCATCTGATTTCTGTCCGAAGGTCTGTCTTTTATGTCTGCGTTCAATGTCTGTCAAATATAAACTAAATGACACAATGCTCAACACTTTTACAGTATTCGATTAACAGATGGTAGTTGACAGGAGCAGTGTTCCATTTAAAGTTACTTCGTGAAAAATTCAAAAAGTTACTGATTTATCAAAGTGTTCCTACTTTATGGGGTATCCGAAGCCTCTTTCAATGCGTTGCATACATTATGACCAAATTATAATACCATTCACACACTGTGTGAAGACTCTTCAATAAACACCTAAAATTGGCTATAGAAAGTAGTTTTTGCTTTACTTATAATAAAATATGTATTCAATTTTTTGTCATCTTGTTGATAATATAAAAAAAATTATAAATTTGTTCGGAATAACGGAAAATTGACAATAAATTTTCGTTTGTAAAACCGTGTACCGTGCGAAAACAATTAAAGTTATTTATTCGTAGTTATATAGAACATGCAGCCAATTGCATTAATCTTTGTGTTGATACTCTTATTTGCATTCGCAAACTTTTCTGCGGGTAAGTAAGAACGTGAAAAAATGATCTATAAAATATCGAAATGTTTTTCTTTAGGAAATAACTTCAGTAGCAAAAATCGAGTGCGAAGGTTCTCTAAGAGCAAAACGGTAACAATAGAAGTTGCTCCGTTTTTAGGCACTAATTGGATTCCGGAAGGAGAATATTCTGTCTTGAACTTTCTTGGTAGTCTTATTGATGATGACAAATTTCTTAGCTGTGATACAAATAATTCGTATGTATAATTATAATTCAAAATATAAATAGTTCTCTTTCAGTCAGTATCTGGACTTAAGTCCTTAAATATGGGAAAATGCATATATACAGCGGATTCTCAGTCTTAAATATTTGTTATTTGCCTTATCTATTCGTTTAAAGTACTCATATGACGAACATAGTTTAAAATAAAGCGAAAAGGGAGCCCAATAATTGGGACTAACTCAGATTCTCTTTGATTGGTTTTTGTACTATTTTAAAAGAACCATAAAAAAAAGTGCTTTATAACAAAACGATTTTAATACTTTGTCAAATTATGTATTGTACGTAATAGACAGAAGCAGGCGTTATGAACTCCATAAAATATACATATATTCTTGTTCAGCATCAAAATTAAAGCCAATATAGTCTATTTAAACGTATAGATCTTACAGACTATAAGATATAGAGACATCAAATTTAAACATTTAGACTCTTCTCTCTCCTCTTCGGACTAATTGGTTAAAATAAACATGACAACTTCATAGAAACCTGTCCCTAATTTTTTTAATTTTTGTTTGAATTTTTTTTTCTTTTTTCCTTTTTTATACTCTGTAGCCATAGGATAAAGTGGTATGTTAAGTTTGTGCAAATGTATGTAAACGCAGAAGGAGGCTTGACATTATATATATTCTTGAGAAGAATCCGTCATTTTCAACGAACAAATTTCGGAAACTACAAGAAATAGAGACTTCAACACCTTGTGTTATCTTTAAATGTTTTCTTAGTATCCAAGAGTTATAGCCAGATGTGCCACCAAATTGATATCTAGTAACATTTTCTTTAGAATATTGGCTTAAAATGACACAAAAAACCGGAATCATTGGGCACCCGCAACAGGATATGGGCTCCTTACAAAGATCTTTGGAATTGAGGCGGGAACATGGAATTTTAAGTAGTCATCAGATTTGTATATATTCTAGTGCCAACCATTGCTGATTGCAGCGCCCATTCCAAAAACCCATTGGAACATGTATATCCCACATAATCCTTCCCGGGATTGACCAAGTGGCATATCCTCATTACAATTCTTTTAGACTAATTCCATACTTCAGGAAACCGCAATCAGTTTCTGGAATATCTTCTTTATGGTGCCATTTTCTGGAGAAGATTTGCTAGAACTGCTACAAGAAACAATCGGAGAGAATCGGTGATAATACCAATCAATCAGCTCCGTAACAGAAAAAGTGTTCCTTGTAAAGATGTTTGTAATTGAGGCGGGATAAATTTCAGGTAGTCAACAATTTTGTATATTTTCCATTTCATTATCCGATCCCAGAAGAAGAATGTGCACATTCATTCAAATTCATTTTAGTGTGAATGTGCCATTTGCCATTTGGCATGAAGGGCTCTAATATGGATTAAAGAAAGTTATTCTGTGTTTAGTTTAAGGCATGGCTTCATAGTGGGACATGGCAATTTAGAAAATATTGCAGACTTGGAAGAAATTGGTATAAAAGAACTGAAGGTATACTGTCCAGAGATCAATGTAAATTTTTCAAAAGTGACCCTTGGAATTCTCAACAAGAAAATTATAAGATCGGCACAACTAAAAACTATCGAAGTTGAATATGATGAATTGGATGCAGGCACTAAATGCAGTTCTTTTAGTTTTGGTGATCCGGAAGATGAGGTAAGCAATTTTCAATATTTGAATAATACATTTCAATTCTAAAAAAGCGTAATGAATAATGCGTTTGTATATTGCAGACTGGCGAATATTTTCAATATTATCTTCAAGAAGGGCATATGTCTATTGTGAACGAAAGTGTTTGTAAAGAAGTAGTAGATGAAAAAATTTTACCACTTATATATTGCACTAGAGGAGCAGATCTTTGTAAAGTAGACACTTGTGCTCCTTTGGTGTGCAATAATAAATTGGCTGGAATTGGCATAAGCGAATTTTGTGGTAAACAATACAGTCCCAACATATTCATCAAATTGGCAAGGTTTTCTGACTTTATAAAAGATGAAAAACAAATGTGCGAAATTAGTGGAGTAGCTTCTATGGTTGAATTCGATGGCACCACCATAATATTTATGTCGATTATAACACTTTACATAATGTCTGTTATATATTATATATTTTTATAAAAAAAACCAAAAAAAAAAACTTTTAATTACTTACTATGATTGTTCGTTGTAAGTCTATATTGAGATGGTTATATCTATCCTTTTGAAAATATTGTAGATGTGTACGAAACAATCATCTATAAAATGTCACCATATCGAATTTTAAGTTGATAGTAACGTTTTTTACACAAATGCATAATAGTGTACGGGACTACCTCAAAAAGTAGGCGGGACACGTCCATTTGTATATTTATATGAAGCAGTTGTCCATTAAAATCCACTAAATCAAAATTTAAGCATACATATATATTTATTTAAATAAAGAATTTATTTTTTTTAAAACACAAAAGTGAGGGTTGAGTTTGTATTGGGGCTACCACAAAAAGTAGTTAGTCTATGTATGTGAGCGATTATCCATAAAAAGACAAAACATCGCATTTCAACACGTTTACGTTGAAGCCGTATTGTATACGTGGCGTATACTTAACTTGATAAGCGTACTTTGTTTCCGAATTTTACTTCTACAAACTATTTGACAAAATATGCTAATACAATTATGTGGCAAATCGAGCCTTACTATAAAACAAGTAAGAACGGAGCAGTTGTGTGTTCACGACTACGAAATACTCTTCATCCTTCTTCCCTATGTAAACATTTGCAGACTTTGAAATTTTAAATCACAAAAAAGTTATTTTTTACATTATAAAACAATGTTTATACTTTTTTTAAATATAATTTCTTCGTAAGTAATACACGTTGTCTTTGGTACTGAGTGTGCATGACAAACGGGTTTCACGCAAACCAAACAGGACCTCCTAGCTTAATGTTGTTTCCTCTCTAGGTCTCTGCAGATATAGCAACTACCACCGACATAGGTGGTTCCAATACTACCATAAGGTACTTTATAGCTAGCTGCTACTTCTGATGGTACCATAATGCGTTGTCTAAGCATTTCTACTGCACCTAGTAGGAAATGGTTTCTCATAAGCATCCGGTTTGTACAACGAGCTTCGATTTCATACATACATAACTGATCGGCAAGATCTTTCAGTAACTACCTTCGTTGAACTTTGGTCTTCAGTCGTTGGTTGTATTCCCTGTAGATGATATAAGATGCTAGCCCTATTACGTCAATCATATTGAAGAACAATGCTAGGGGCCAACGCAAAGTTCTTCGTTTCAGATTGTTGTCGTCTCATGATGATAGGCAAAATTGGTTGAGTATACAGCTCTTTCTTTAGAAGGCTGCCTGTTGCTTGATAGCAATATTTTGTTTTTCCTCACTGTACCAACTAATGTCATGTTTCAATAGTTTAATACCTTACCTAGTTTCATAGTAGTGAAGAGCTTATAGGTGGTTACGTTTCTTCCAGAACGTTTATACGCGCTGACTAGATTCAATACCACCGTTTACTTGTCGAGGATCATCTGTTGGTTTCCCAGTGTAACTCTGAACTTGTGGGCCTTCTAAGTGGAATATATGTAAAGGGCACTGGGAAACACTAGAAAAATGGATAGTGCCACGGCCCCATATAAGAGAAAAAAGAGGCGTAGCGGCGCGAACCTTTGTTGGTTAGTCATTTTGTAAAAGTGGGGCGGCGGGTGGTCAGCTAAAAGGTATAGGTAGAAAAAGCTTAAATAGAAAAAGTTTGGTGCCATTCCCCTAAGATGAGATATGAGGCAAATGAGTTGAGAACTCATATGTAAAGGGCGTCAGGAGAAATATGTTCTACAAGTAGTGCAACGACTCCCTAT
Organism: Leucophenga montana; assembly: GCA_035044765.1. Taxonomy (NCBI): domain Eukaryota; kingdom Metazoa; phylum Arthropoda; class Insecta; order Diptera; family Drosophilidae; genus Leucophenga; species Leucophenga montana. The sequence continues at coordinate 1,822,190 of JAWNNQ010001291.1, read as the reverse complement.
ACATAAGAGAAAAACAAGACGGGACGTTGCAGCGCTAACAGAATTATATTATTTTCTGATTTTTTGCGATAGAAATGAATGTACCCACAGAAATACAAAGTAAGTTGGCAAGTTTCTTTTTTGCACAGATCAAGCGTGACTGGTGTCATCTTATTTTTATTCAGTATTGTTTGACAATTCCTCATGGAACAGCGTCTCCAAATTATTTAACTGTATTACGTAAATCAGAGTTCTGTGAAAAGTATTTTCGCGCGACCGATTTTTATGAAATTTGTATAATATATTTAATAGGTATGAGAATAGATCATAAAGTATTTTTAACCCTTCTACCCCACCACCAATTTTTTAAATTTTTTAAATTTTAAGGAGCCTATTTTGAAGGCGATAATAAAGATTTGTATTAAAATGCATAAAAATTTTGTTATTTTTTTAATCAGTCTGGGTCAATTTTGGTATAAGAAAGTGTATTCTTTGCATACATATGAGTTCAACTCGCTGGTCATGCAATTATGAATCAATCAAAGCAGTTGTTCTCAGTTATCAACCGATTCAAACAACTTTGACTAAGATTCACATAGATGACAATCATAAGATGATTTTGAAAAATTAAGTTATCGGAATTCTTAAAAAAATGGCTCATCTGGAAACTGCAGATTACACAGAAATGTGGCACAATATTCTTGAAAGATTCGATACCAACTGCAGATAAAAACAACATCCAGACAGGCAGACAGACAGACGGACATGTCTGGACCGACTCGTCTCATCGAGCTGATCAAGAATATATACTTTATGAGGTCTATGATGCCTCCTTTACAAACTACTTTCATTATGACAGCTGCTATCGATTTAAGGACCATGGTTTACGAATAGGCTCCTGGAATGTCCTGTTCACCATCGGTGCTTCGACGTTCTATGAGTATGAAGAATTTCAACTTAAATAGAAAAAACTTGGTCTATCTTGAGCAGAAACACGTATGTCTAGAGATCAGATGAAGAATCACTCTTGCTAACCGCTGTTACTTTGGGCTCAACAAGCAACTTAGAACTTAAGCCCTCTATCGAAGTTCAAAGTTGAAAATCTATAAGACACTGATAATCCCTTTCCTGACGTATGATGCAGAAGCATGCACCCTGATATAATCGGATACAGCGTCTTTGGAAGTGTTCGAGAGTAAAATTTTGCGTGGGATTTGTGGTCCTCTAAGAAATGCTGTAAAATTTAGAAACCGTATGGACCACAAGCAGTATAAGCTGTGTGATGAATTTGACATAGTTCAGCGCATAAAATTTCAACGGATACACTGGTCTGGTCATCTCAAGAAGAACCCGAAGTTCCCTGCCCTAAAGGCAGACCGTCTTTACGATGATTATCAGGTTTTTTTAGTTAAACAAAAAAAAAAAACATATGTACTTTTGGGGTGTGCCATGTCTCCGTCAAGACGTTTGCAAATCTTGAGACTAAATCATAATACAATTACTACTCTTACTCTGTGAGAAGAGTACATTGGCGGAAGCAGGGGAAGGGAAATGGGGAACGATCCAAAATAAATTTTTTCGCTTCATTCTCATAAAATATCATATCTAATATAAAATTTTTACGTATATAAGGGATCGTCTTGTTTTAACCAGTTTTTTCACGGTTTTTAAAAAATTTATAGTACACGTGGATCCACCAATGCGGATAACATTCTAAGTCATTTATAGATCAATCGATTTTATGGTTACATAAACGAAACGATTGTACCTTATTAAAAATACTCTTATACAGGGTGTCTCAAAATAAAGTTCACATTTAAAAAATCGATAAAAAAAGTAAGTAGTTTATTGAAAAAATGTTTATTACATATTTAAATACACACTTTGGGAATTTATTTCTTAAAAAGTATATTGTCCAAATGTAAACCGTTGCGTTCACGCAATTCATTTAATCGAGTACTAAAATTTCCTATGACGGCTCGGCAGGTATTCTCTGTGATGGCTGCATTTCGTGACGGATATTTCCTTTCAATTATGCCAGGGAAGTCGGTTTGTTGCCGTAAACTTTAGATTTGACGTAACCCCACAGGAAAAACTCCATAGGGGTTAAATCGGGACTTCGTGGAGGCCAATTTATGTAACCTCTCCTGGAGTTGAACCAGTCTCTCCAAACTTATCGACCCATTTTCCAATGAGTCGTGTGCTTGGCGCATCATTTAAATGACGAACATGTCGAATACTGCAGAATTTTCTACGCGTTACAGTCGCTGAATTACCGTTTTTGTAAAACTCACGTACGCACAACGCACGGTCCGATCCATAGCGACTAAATTCCCAAAAGCTAGGCTACCGATTGACATACCCCCGCGCCCCTCGGAATAGTTGCGTTCACGCAATCAGCAAATCAAATGTGAACTTTCTTTTGAGACACCCTGTATATACAATATCAGTTCCGCCTTACGTAGCTCAAATAACTTGCAGTTCATGGAATTTAACAATTTAACAAGACCATAGTTGACTTCTAATGTTCGAAATGCATAATAAATATATTTAAATAGTAGATATAATTATAAGCATGTTTAATGAATTCAAATACGTTAAAATTGAAGAATTTTGTTTACAAAAATTACGACTTATGTAAATCAAATTCGTTTATATAAGACGTACACGTAGCTATATTGCAGTTAATATAACTCAGCTCAATGGTATATAAAAGGCACTCTCTGGTAAAACCAACAAGCTATTTGTTAAATAAAACTACTCTGTTCGGGTTAAAAGCGTTACGGCCAAATTTTCGAAATTGATATAAAAACAAAAAACTAAAAAAATTAATAAAAATGTCAACGTCAAAGTTCTTTTTTACTTTAATCTGTGCTCTCAATATGTTAAACCATACGGATGCTGAGTCACAGTGTGTTGCTGAGCTTCGAAATAATAATTTTCGTATTGAACTGAATCAAGAGATAGAGAGAAGTGTACTGAAATTCGTACTCAATCAATGTAGTCCACCAAATGGAATACACATATTAGTGGCATTCAAGTTTATTGAAATGATACAGAGAGGGCTTTCAATACAAGAAGCTCTCTCAAGTATAGATGAGTTAGCCCGCGATGAAATTATTAAACTAGAATCTAGATCACAAAAATCGAATGGTACTGCTTGCGATATTACGGATGGAGTAAAGGGAGTATCGTGTATAATATTCGAAGCCATTTTATGCTTCTTCAAGAAACTGTTTGCTGCAATAAAGGCACAATTTGAAGAATTCCTAAATAGTATTCTAGATGGATCTTTTTTTTTGGATTTGGCGTTTTGGCTGATAGATTTCGTAATGAATCCGGTTGGCACAATTATAAGCACTATAGTTAGTGTAGTAATGGGACCAGTAATAGATGTAGTAATGGAGCCAATACTAGAAAATGCCAAGGGACCAATTTTAGATGAAGTCATTGGACCATTGTTTAAAAAATATGCTCAACCGCATCTTGAAGAATATTTAAGCTGTCTTATAGAAAAATACGTTTGGCCAAAAGTGAAGATAGCATTGAAGAAATTGGCGAAGGGCATCATAAAAGGAATTACTGGACGACCTTTATCTATTGTGCAAACTATAAGTTCCATCATGCTTGATGTTGTTACACCTATCTTGGATGTAGTACTTAGTAAACTTATAAATGCGTCATCAGGAGAAGCTGCACCTGAAGTGGAGAAATATGGCTCAAAAGACGAAGCCGAAGACGAAGCAGCAACAACAAAAGATCCATGTGACAAAAAACCACCTCCCAAAATAGAACCCATAATTAGTAACTTAAGCAACTTTTCTGAAATAATGCAGAAATTGGTGGACGATGGACTAAATGTAGACGTGGAGTGCAAACTCAAAAGACAGCCAGATTGGTTCTGCAATAGCCATTATAAAAGAGAGAGTGACAATAAAACTGTTCCCAACTTTTGTAACAATAATGTTAAAAATAGTAAACAACGTAAACCTGCTAAACCTGCTAAACCTGCTAGACCTGGAAAACCTGGAAACCTAGTGGATCTAGTAAACCTGCTGGTATGAAGGATGTACCAAAATGCAGTGCAACAAAAAAACCCATAACCACAAAAAGGCCTCCAAGAACCATCGGAACCACAAAAAGCCCACCAAGAACAACCACAAAGAAGCCAACCAAAACAACCCCAAAAAGGCCACCAAAAACAACTACAAAAAGTCCACCAAAAACCACCAGAACCACAAAAAAAACAACCACAACTAAACGAATAACAGAAAGCACAACCGAGTTTACTATCGATTTGTCCGAAATAGAAGATTTATTGAGTACTCCTCTTTCAGAAATTGATTTCCCCCCTATTATATTCCCACCCACAAAGAGGCCACCAAAAATAACCACAAAAAGTACACCAAAAACAACCACAAAAAAAACAACAACAAAAACGCCACAAGAAACCACCACAACTAGAAAAAGTCTTCCAAGAACCACCAGAACCACAAAGAAGCCACCAAAAACAACCACAAAGAAGCCACCAAAAACAACCACAAAGAAGCCACCAAAAACTACCACAAAAAGACCACAAAAAACAACCACAACGAGGTCACAAAAAACAACCAGAAAAAAAACAAAAAAAACAACAACTACAGAAACAACAGAAAGTACAACCGAGTCCAACGAAGAAGAAGAAGATGATTCGATTACTACAACCGAGTTTACTATCGATATATCCGACATAGAAGAAATAATGAGTACTGCTTTTACAGAAATTGATAACGAAACTACAACAGAAGATCCTCAGTTTTCAAAACCTTTCTCTCCTATCCCTACTTTGCCAATCCCATTCCCAAAAAATAGAAAAGAAAAAACTTATACCACTAAAGAATTGTTGAAAGACCTACAAAATGAAACGGCAGTTCAAGAATCGATAGACCATTTAATGGTTAGCAATGTTTATCTTTTACATGATAAAGAATTTGGAATTAAAGTACCAGGTGTATCGTCGGCCGACAAATTAGAACCTAATGCAGTTACAGCTGTTACTGAAGGGGATGTGCAACCAGACAACAATGAAATATCCGAACAAGAAATTGTGGTTGGTCCAGAGGATGACAATATAGTTTTATCGTGGAATAATACGATAGACGATCCTCCAGATGGAGAAACTCGAAGTTCTCCAGCAAGTGGCGGAAGCACACCCTTTTACAAAGTAATTAGGTCGGCGATAAGTCGTACAGTAACGCCAATAGTTTATGATATTTTCAACCATACTAAAATTATCAACGGGCGCATCGTCATTCAAAATAATACAAGTAAGATATGCAATTGATTATTTCGAAAAAAAAAGAAAGAAAATCAATAATAATGTTTATATTTCATTTAAGATACAATCGAGAGCAAGCTTGTACGTAAAGTCAAGGCGTTAATGAAGGTATATTTTTCACATATGCGGCCACTTGGAACAGTTAAACAACCAAGTTTCTCTAAAGTGATGGGAAAAATAGCGTATTGTGCCTTTTATAATCTACCATGCAGATATTGGTGATGCGTTAATTTAATCTAATAAATCTCTATGGACAAAGTTTTATTTACATTGTCATATATTGTAGGTATATCATAAACATAAACATTATTGAAAACAAATAAACATTATTAATTTGCATTGCAATTTTTCACTGTTTATGTGAGTATCACTCATGTGGTGTCGCCTCCACGTCCGTCGAAATAAAAGACTAGAAAAAAATATTGAGCATCCGAAGGTTTAATACCATTCACACAAAGACTGTGATACTCTATTATTTAAAAATACACACGTAAAAGATCGAAATCTAATTTTTATACCATTCACACATAGTGTGAAATGGTATTATCAGTTTGTCTGAACGCATTAAAGGAGCCATCGTAGACCCATTAAAGTATATATATATTCTTGATCAGCTCGACGAATCGATTTAGCCATGTCCGTCTGTCTGTCTGCCCGTCTGTCCGTCTGTATGTTGTTGCGCATTTTTTGGGGACCAATTTGTATGCTATCCAGTTGAAATTTTGCACATATACTTCTTTTTATTGTAATTTAATAGAGTATCAAGATTGACCTGCCACGCCCAATATTTGGGGTGGCTCCCATACAAACCTACTGCCCACTTTTGACTTTTTGTAAGAAAACTTCTTTATTAAAGTCTATATTAGTTTGAAATGCAATGTGTTGCCTTTTTATGGTCAGCCGCTTTCGGGGGACATGTGTATACCCACATGTCTATTGGCCCGCCTATTCGTCCCCCCGTATAGACGTCAAGATATCCGAGACGAGAAACTGTAGTTTCCCTGTCTATCCACCTGCAATGCATTTGACTTGCGCATTTAACATGGCTTTGTCATTGAAGGGGATCGAGCGGTGCGACGTTGCAAGCACCAGTTCCAAGAAATTTGGCACTCGCCACTCCCAATAGACTGATCCCTTCGGTAGTCCTTTTTCCCTAGTGAAGTGGCCGGATATGGCAACGCTATTGTCATTTACGATCAGTTTGGTTTACCATTTTACCATGTATGCCAAACCAACGCTCGCAAATTGTGAAAATTTCTTTCGAATATCGTGTTTCAGTTCAGCAATGTTATCGTCCAATTTACAGTCGACGTAATCGTCCATTCCAGCGACTAATTCGATTAACCATGGAACTTTTTCGTACCAGGTATTCTATAAATGACAACATCAGTCGTACATTGCGCACTGAAGAAACATTTGCTGTTGTAGTGCGTAGAATTGAGAAGGACCCAAATGAGTTGATTTCCCATGGGATGCAGTAGTTGAAGCACTTTTTGAGATATTTTCAGTAAAGATACAAGCTAGAAGTGCTATAAGATATAATATAAAAGTTTAATTTAGTACAATCGGGCAATGGACTGAAAATCAACTGAAAGTGAAACCACTGTTTATCGCAATATTCTATTCAGGATGAGTCTCAATTTTGCCTGTAAAAGGAAAATCCGCCAGAGTTTAACATCCACAAAAAATCAATCCTTCTTTAAAAATGAGGTCGGCGGAACTTTGGACTGCTTCGTAGACAACATTGTGCGAACCATTGCCGAGATACGATACCCATTGCTTAACAAGTGTTCGAAAATGGATTTCCAGAATGCGTAACATTCGCGCCCACATGCCCGAGATCATATTTAATAAAGCCAATTTTCAGTATAAAAATATGTTAACTCAATATTTTAATTCAATTCTAAAACAAAAATCGTTATATTTTTCTAGTCTCAAGTTTGATAGTCAGTCCGTTTGATATTTTATGACCCCTAATACTGCCATTGACACCACATGTGAGTGAATATTAATGTTGTACTCTTTTAAAAAATTCAACTCCTGCAATTTTATTCTGAAATTCTGCTCAATACAATTGAAAATTAATTTTTATCTTTATTCATTGATACATTCATTACGTATTTAATGTGACATTTCGTCTTATTTTCTTTTTTAACAATTGATTTTGATTCAGTTAATTTAGTGGTTCAAAATGTAATGCGTTGCACATGAATTGGCGCAGTGCAACAAAAGTAATTATTATAAACAAGAATTTAAAATTATCAATTATTCTGATCGAAGTTCCGATACTCCTCATTATTGCACAATTCGATTTACGGTCGTTTATAAAATCGTAGATCTTTGACATTTTAACAAAAGCTGAAGGTGGGCTTTTACAATCACTCACTGTCAGAATTCCAGCTAGTTTTTCCTCTTCTCCATCGGTAATTGTTAACGAACTACCAGTATCCAAACAATAATTTTCATTGACACAGTAAAAATAAGATTCGTCTTTCTTTCTGAAGTATTTGCTACATGCTTCTATTGGAGCAAGCGTAACGTTTTTAGTTTCAGGATAAAATTTTACCTGCACTTGGAAAATTAAGTGTAAATTAAATTCTATTTCCATTCAATGAATTACGGGCTACTCACAAATCTATCGACATAGCATTTAGTTCCTGCTTCTAATTCTCGATCCAACAATATAATTGGTTCGGCATTAGAAGTTATAAGTATAGGCTTTTCGAGAACAAAGAGAACAAGATGGTTAAGTTCCAATGTTTCACATGTCTCAATTTTTTCCTTGATTTTTATCACTTGACCGGTCTCGCTGTCATTACTGTTGCCAATAGTTAGTGTTGTTGTTGGTTTCATTCTAATAGAAATACAAAATATACAAACAGGCATGCATGTATAATTCTAGTATGTTAAACATATTTTTTGCATACTGCATACTTACATTTTCGCACAGACACCTGAAGTTAAAACCAGATCGTTTGCAACAAGCACACCTGTGCAGTGCAACAAAGCAACCGGACCATACAATTTTACCAGATAATTAACATATTCTTTATCCAAGTACCAGAAATCAGATGCTGCAGCAACTACAGCGGCAATTATAACTATTAAAATAATTTTCTGCATTTTCAAATATTAATTTTGTATGAATTTTTTATGAGAAAATTCGAAATTGTTTTTGAAAATATTCTTTCTTTATTTGTTTGTTTCTGTTTGAAAGGGTTCTGAATTTTGAAAACTTTTTCAATGCGCACCGAGTGAGACAAGTGAGTGCTGCTTTATTTTGTTTTATCTATTTATTTTTATACAGGGTGCGGTAGCATAAATTCGTTTTTTGAAATGCACGCCATTCAGCCTGTAGAAATCGTAGTGTTGCGGGACTACAGGCATGGTTCAAAAGTGTAATTTCCTTCCAGATGAGTCGATAAACCTAATGCGTTGGAATTAGAGTTGAGCGATATTTAACTACCTGTGATTCAATCACGGCGACTGAAAAATACCGAATATCAGTTGCTACTCGATTTCGTAAATGTCAGTGATTGATTATCATTTATTTCTTACTAGTGTAACTCTGATTCACGGCGTATGAGTAATACATCATGCATGTAGTGTTAGTAGCACAAAATGTATCAACGTATGAAGTTGATACATGATATATTACTAATACACCATGAATTACAATACAGAGAAGCAACTGATATCAGTGGTTTTTTCAGTTGCCGTGATTGAATTCAGCCTGTAATTGACTATCGCTCAACTGATATATTGTATCAAACACGTAGTGTTCACAGGCTAGGTATTTAAGCACTTGTTTTAAATTCAATCTTTATGTTTCGTTGTCTGTTATCTCTGCAAGCATCTGCTTTCTTTCACTGGTGAAATGAAATGTTTCTTTCTAATATTTTCTTGGGTTCTTTATATACAATCCTCTCTAGAAAATGGCAACAAAACACAGCTCTTTCAGCATAACATTGCGGTTTCACTTAGTATTGCCTTAGTCCTTACAAGTTGTAGTGAAGATATGGTACTCGATCAATCGTAAGAAGAACTATGTGAAGAAAAGATGATTCAAAAGCGATGACTTCCTGAAATACCATTTTCCCGCATCAATTCCCAAGAGTTTGTTAGGAAATACTTCTTCTGTTACGGGAGCCCAATGATTGAGACTACATCCAACTCTCTCTTGTTATTTATGCCATTTAAAGCCAATCCTCTCCAGAAAATGGCACAAAAAAGAAGATATTCCAGAAACTGGAATTAGTCTCAAAGAATTGTAGTGAAGATATGTCTCAATTCCCAAAATCTTTGTAAGGAACTCATATCCTGTTGCATGAGCCAAATGATTCCGACTATCTCTCACACTGTCGAATGTACCATTTTAAGCCATTCCTCTCTATAAAATATCACTAGATATAGATTTGGTGGCACATCTGGCTATCACGCTTGGATACTACAGAAACATTAAAAAAAAAAACATTTGAATGGTGTTGGCAAAATTCTGCTTTGTAATACCAATTTCTGGTGAGAATTTGCTTAAATGGTACAAGAAACGATTAGAAAATATGAGATATATTCGGAATATTTGGGATCTCGCAAGAGGATATGGACTACTTACAAAGATGATGACTACGACCTACATTGTCTGCGAGGTATTTTTATAGCATTCAAACTTAGTGTATTATCGTATTATCAGATATTATCAGTTTGTCTGAAATAATGCTTTGAATGATGCATCGTAAACTCCATAAAGTACCTATTTATATTCAAGATCAGTTCGACGAGACGATCTAGCTATATCCGCCATTGCGATTTTTAACTATTGTAACCGAATTGTAACCCGGCACATAGACTTATTTTTTTGCAGTTAAATAGAGTATCGATATAAACATACGACGCCCACTTTTTAGGCTAGCCTCCATACAAACCACCCAAAAACTACCGAATTTTTTTTAGCAATTTTTCTTTTATTGCGGTCAATATCAACTTAAAAATGGATAAGTCGGCGTCTTATGGGCAGACGCTTCACACTAGATGTGATCCCTGTCTTTTGATGTAGCCCCAATACAAACAATCTCTCATTTTTGACGGTTTGTATGAAAAACTTATTTATTTAGGTAAATATCAACTTGACTTTATTTTGGTGGCATCTTAGAAAAGCCGATTCACATAAATTTAGTGGGCGCTATCCTTTTTTTGAAGCCGACCTTATTGAACCCACCGACCACTATTGTGCTGTTGTATGAAAAACTTTTTTACTTAAGCCAACCAAATTTCAAATGGTAGTTTCTTCACACACTTGTAGTAATGGACGTGTTCGGGCCACATTTTGGGGTAGCCTGCATACAATTCCGCATCCTATGCGAATGATGTGTAAACGGTTTTGCAAACTGTTTATTCGGGTTACAATTCAGATAAAAATCAATTTCACCAAAATTGTTCTGAAAAATTCGAAAAACAGATAAAAGAAACGAGATAAACGAAATTGAAAACAATGCAAAAAGAACAAATCGAATTATTTTTGCGAAAGGAACGTTGCAGTAAATGACCCAGTTTAATTTCAATCAAAATAAATTAGCTCCATATAACATTTGACCACACCGATTCACGCCTTAGAGGTTGAATTTTTTATAACCGCGAAACACGTGCCTTTTGGTTTAAATAAAATTGTAAGACTGTTAAAAAAACAAACAAGAAAAAACGTTAACTTCGGTTGAACTGAAGCTCTAATACCATTCACACGAAACTTTAAATAGTATTGTAATACATAAAAGTGGGGGTTTAAATAGGGGATGGTACACGCTCACTGTGTTGTGTACGAAGCGATGTAGTAGATGTGTAAGATGCCGCCATATCGAATTTAAAGTTAATATTGACACGCCCATTTGTATATGTATATGAAGCGGTTGTCCACTAAAATCCACCAAATCAAATTTCAAGCTAGTATTAATATATACGATATATATATATATATATATATATATATATACGATATTACATCTGCTTCCTCTTGATCTAATAGGAAATTAAAACGCCACAATAACTGCGATCAGACTTAAAGAATGTGATTATTAGATGAACGGGATAACGGGGGACTTAACAATCCTGAAAGGATTAAGAGGAAGTACAGATTATTGAATCCCTCTACTGGACTTCCATAACAATTTCGATGTTCGCTTGCCTTCCCGAAAAGGCTGGCAGCAACAGGATCAGACGGTTCGAAACTGGAAAATAGAGTCGGTGGTGGTCTATACATCCAAGATATTAGCCATATCTGGAATGTGTTCCTCACCAGCGCAAAGCATCTTAGAGACTACCTGACTACTGTAGCGTTTATCAGTTGTCAATCTTAATTAAAGTAGTAACAGGACACTGTTTCTTAGGACAGCGAGCCATAAGACTGGGGGCCTCTTCACAAGACTTCTGTAGAAGCTGTGGTGATTGCGAGGAACATGAATCTGTTCATCACCTTCTTTGTCACTGCCTCAGACATCTCGGGGAATACTTCCTAAATGACATATCTGAAACTTTCAAGCAAGAGGTCAAAAATTTAGTGAAGAATTTAAAGCTTCCCAATGTGTGTAAAAGGATAGGGTAAGTGTCACAAAGGAAATTCATGTGGTATCACAACGGGCCGTGTTCGGGTGGGTGCTCGATGTAACTGACCCAACCATTCTAATCTAACCTAAGCCTTAAAATCGACAATTAGGTGGTGTATGTGTCCTTGTTGTACTTACGGGTCGTCCGTACAATTAGTAGAGTGAAAATTTGGTCATTGCTCAACATTTTTAGTCTGAAGCCGCACTTGTACTGTCCTATCAGTGTATCCGTGTTTTAATTTGATATCCAATTGAAGGGGATTTATTCCACGGTAATATCTTGATGATACGACAAAGAACTCTAAGATTCCAATCGTTGGGCATGGATTCATAGGACCATATCTTGAATAAGAATTAGTGCATATGCATTGACACCGGTCGTCAATAACTCAACTGACAGCTTAATATTAGTCGGTGGCTGCAGCTTCGTTATTCTTCATGTTTTATTCACTACGTCGACCTCGTTATAGACTGGTTATTGTACAAGAAAGCCATCATCATCATCAGTTGGTTGTTCTAGAAATACTTCTCTATGGCGACTTGTTCGCTTCGTCGCCTTCAATAAAGCTAGAAAAGTGACTTCTCCCTAGGTTCAGTGATATCTGTGCATCTCCGTTAAATTTTTGTCTTTACAGAAAAGCTTCCATTGCAGCGTGTACCTGCATAACAGTATATTTTTTTTTGTTTTTTTTTTTGTAGGAGCTTCGTTTCAATTCAAGTTAACGTGTTTTTTGTTATAGTTTTCACACAGAGTGGGCACTCCTATTGATATATATGTGTGAACCATCCGATCTTATAAATTTTTCATACAAAAATCCGAAATTGGCCTGTGAATTTGTATGGAAGGTAGTCCTAAAGTAGGCGTGGCACCTTGATATGGACACTATATCTGCTTCGGACCAAAATAAGCCTCCATACTGCAGTTCTGCCAAGTATCTTCAAAAAAGATACAAAAAAAACAACACTGACAGACGGACAGAGACACGTCTAGATCAACTCGTTTCGTCGAGCTTATCAAGAATATATATTTCATTTGGTCTACGATGTCTCCTTTAATGCGTTACGAACTTTCAGAAAACCATTTAACGCTACGTCTGAATGGTATAAAAATTGATATTGGTTAAAATTTCAATTTAACACACCGCTTATCAAATTGATAGTTTTGCTATTTTTTGTGTGTGAACCTCAAATCATTTGGTGGCTCGTCATCAAAGGTATCCGAGGTTTTCTCTGTGTCTTCACTGGTAAATGTTGTTTTGCGGTGGCGGGAGCCAAACCAAACCTATCAGTCCCTACTTAAGGGGCGGGGAGTGGTTGAGTGAGTTGTCTTCTTTCAAATTGGGCACACTGGAACAGGGTGCCTACCTAACATTGTGTGCTGCTTGGGCCGTTCAAAACCATCATTTGCTGTTCCCAGTGTATGACAAACAGAAACGTCCTTCCCTGATGTGGACTTCAATCTTCGTCACTTGGTTTTTGCCTCGTCATGAGGCTTATTGTATTTGATATTAATATTATATAACTTTGATCTGTGACTGTGTTGTAAGGTGTGATAAAAATAATTTTAATTCAATATGTCAAGGAAAATAAACCTGAGGAGACGATAATACATGATATTGCAATCCCAATTTCAGATTGGTAAAACTAAGAAAATATTTAATTGGTAATTTATTTAAAAAAATATTAGTCAACTTAATTCTACTGGACAATTTATTTTATATTTGCTGTATTAACAATCCACAATACTTATAGACCGCTTCATTTTCTTGAAAAAAAAAAAATCACCAAAATTCGCATTGAATTTCAAAAACTGAGCAATAGGCTATATCTGCAATGATATTGTAATATTCATGTCGATTCTTATAATTTGGAGCTTCTCGCGTTCTTAATTTGAATAGAGCTCTATCTCTAATGGCCCACTCCCCAACTGTAATGAAAAAAAAAAATAATTACAATAAAATAAAGTTCAATACAAACATAAATTTCTTATTTATAGTTAAATGTATGTAAATCAATATCTTATCTTTGAAATATAAAAAGCAGTGTATGTATAAATGTATTACCTATTGACGTCGATACTATTCGTCTGATTGGCATCCAATTATGTCATATTGTTCCTAAACTTGAAGAAAAACCCAATTCGACTTTAACCGCAGCACTTTCCTATCAATTTTCATTAAAAAGCCCTTTTCGGAAAAATATAGCCTACGATATTTTAGTGTCTGAGGAACCAAAAGCAATATTATGACTTTGGTCAAAGAGTCAAGCGCAAGGAACACAAAAGTGCAATGGAAAAGCTGAACGAAGATGAGACTGAGCGGGGAAGTTACGGGAAGCTCAATTAAAAGTCGAAGAAGCGACAGAAATGAATTGAAGAGCAGAAGCTGGTTCTGGTGGCCCAAGAAGAATAGAATGAGTAGCAAAAATTGAACTAAGGTTTTGAGCCTCCAAAAATTAAATTGGAGCAAAAAGAAAGATTGATTAAATACGATTTATATTTAAGATATAGAAACAAATAAAATAAAAAAATTATTAACTGAAACTTAGGATTATACTCGGAGATATGCACATCGAATTCGCTTACTTCGTCTTCCCTCTCACTTAGCATTTCTTTTTATAGATTAGGCTATTTTTTGCAGTTTGCTGACATACAAAGGGCACCAAAAGAAATAAGGTCCACTGAAAAAGTGGGCGGCATCACGCCTTCTATATAAGAGTAAAACCAAATTTGGCATATCTCAGCAACTATTTGAGACAGTTGGATAAGATGTGGTACATTTGTGACGGGAAAATTTATAACCACTGGAAAAATGGGCGGCGGCACGGTACCATATAAGATAAAAACGTAACAAACCTGGTACGCCAGGTATTGAACCTTAGTTAGTTCTCTATTTTGTGAAAGTGGGCGCATACAACGTTGAGGGGGCCAGCTAGTCATTTTACAAATTTGTGTGAATTACATCGTTAATATTATTAATATCATAGTTTTGTTTTACTATTAACACATAAAAACTCGTACCTTGATTTTTTGTTTCACCTATTTATACGCTATTCAAATAATAAAGTAATATTTGTTAATAATTGGTTGATACTTACATGTTTTATTCTGTTCCAATTTAGTAATGCTGCTCTTTTTCAATTTCATTTGTGATTGCGATGCAGACGATTTTATATCATTCCAGCCAACTGCGATGTTCTCGTCTTCTGGATCTACCATGATCTCTAAATTCTCTGTGGGGATGTCAAATTCAACTGATTCTTCTGTTATTGCTGTTACAGCATTAGGCGGTGCGGTCCCATCTACCGGTAACCCAGTTGGTATTTTAGTACCAAAGTCTTTATCAATAAGCCGATAAAAGTATTTCCACATAACTTTACTAAAAACTGTCTCTACAAATGTATCGTTTTTTAAATCGGCCATTACTTCCCGTTTTGATGTATTAGGTTTAATATTTTGATCCATTCCTCCATCTTCGGATATATCATTTTCTGTAGAAAGTTCTCCGTTTCCCGATACTGTAGTACTTGTCATACTGATATTTAACATTTCGGGATCTATTGTTGGTATTGGTGGAATTTCATCTGGAGCAATACTTAAAATTTCGCATGGTTTTAAAGTTGGAAGAAAATCTGGGAATGCTTTTGCAACCTCATTATCAAAATCATTTATATTTGCTTCCGTATTTGTTATGGTAAGGGGAATAAATTTTGCAAACATATTTGATAATATTGGTATGAGATCAAGTATTACAGTAGCAGTATGTGATAGAATCTGGGTTAGTGTCCATGTAATTCTCTTGATACGGCAGAGAGTATTTCCTTTACTTCTTTATTTAAATATGGCATAAAAGCATGTTCCAAAAACTTCTGTATAAGTTGTTTAGCTCGTAGATGATTTGAGATATTTAGAAGTAGGTCCAAAACATACTTTCTTATCCATGCCCCTAAATTAATCTTCAAATTCTTAGAAAGCAAATTTGAAAATTTATCCATAGTCGCCTTTACGTCTTGACCTACAACTTGTCATAACGGATTAAACAACATGCCTGTAAAAATATCTCCCAGGTTTATTAATTTTTGTAGTTTTTTTAGTAGTTTATAACCAAAAAAGTATTCAAAGATTTTTCTCATCCTGTTTATAAACCAATTCCTGAGTTTACAAAACAAGATATAAGCTTCCCGCGGAAATATTTTCTCCAATAATTTAATTGCTGTAATAAGAGGCTTATATAACAAAAGAAGTATGGTATCGCCTATTGTATTGCGTTCTATTTCTTCTACCTCCGTTATAACTGAACGATAATTGTTGCTATATGTAGACATAGCTTTTTGTATAGGCATACACATTTTAATTTTTTTGAGTGTTTTAATACCAGCTAATATAGCAATTCCATTCTGACGGCCACAGCGTTGAAATAAATGGTTAAGGAAAATTTTTTCCACCTCTTGATGTATTTCAATTATTGTATTTTGAGATTATTTGATTAAACTTTATCATCTTCGTCAACCGAATCGATTTAGTCCGATTACCGATTAAATTTTCTTATAAGATCGAAATTAAAAAGAATCAACATTTAGCTGATTCTTTTGATTTGTAAATAAATATAATATGAGTTTAGTAGGTAATATGACAAAAAGAGCGCAATGTAAAAATAACCCTCTTAATAGATATAGCCCAACACTTCATTCACTATATCATCAACCGGACTTTAGATGCTGATCAAGAATATATATACTTTGTGGGGTCTGCCATGCATACATTTACACACAGTTCCTTGGCTCTCTAAGGAAGTGTATAAAAATATCCAGATCAATTGATGGTGAAACATTCGTCTTTAGTTTTCAGATCAATTAAAGACAAATAAACCAAAAACTTCCAACGTTCTGCAATTTCCGAAGTAACGATACTGCTAGTGATTGGTGTGGTTTGAACGAGAATCCAACAAATATGGCACTCTCCGAGGAGAAATGCATACCAAAGAAATACGTGTTCGAAACATGAGTTCGAAACACGTATCTTCGTGGCTAAAATATTCTTTGTACAATAACTAAAAGCTGTTGTTATTGTTCACCCTTCTCATTTGGAAAAATATGTCAAATATTTTTCAATGTGAAAAATACCTCGAGACACCTAAAATTCATATACTTAAATTTTTCGCATAGACAGTGAGTTTGTCAGCGCGTTTTTCCATCAATCTTTGAAATATTGGTAAGCCGTGAGCAACACAAGAATCAAAATTAGTTCGACTCAACAAATAGAAGATATAGCTTCCAATCCAAATATTAATAGCAGATATTGTATAAATTATATACTTATATCAGTAAATATATGATGCATCGAAAGCTCAACTGTCTTGCATGGTGAATAATATTCCAGACTACCTATGTTTAGTGCCCGCTCGATCCAAAAACTTTTTAATTTATAACATAATTCCAAGACCCAAAAGGCCAGGATATAATAAGTTTGTACAACAGATAAAAGCAGGCGTGATAGACCCCATAAAGTATATATATTCTTGATCAGTATCAGAAACTTAATCGATTTAGCTATGTCCGTCTGTCCGTCAGTCCGCCAGGATGTATGAGACAATAGATATCATGAACTTTAGGAGGAGAAACATCAAACTTGAACATTTAAATTCTCCTTGAAAAAAAGGTTGTAGATGCCAAGCTCAAAATTCGGCTCTTTGACTCATGTATAAACATGGCAGCATAGCTGGAAAAAAGTTTGTTTCTATTTTGTTTTTCAATCCACTATTGTAGGATAATAATCTATTGAGGATTATAACATTCCTGCTCCTGGGCAATAGATTCTACAACCGACTTATATGTGGAGCAACTATTCTTTCGGCGCATAAGTTTAGACAGACCTAGGTTCGCGAGGTACACATACTTAATTAATATCATTTTTTAACCGTACAGAGTATTAAGTTCTGTGAACACTTTAGATTTAAAAGCACTTAAATTATATAAATATATTGTTTTCTTTACCATTTTTAAATAGAGCGAAGTAAATTTTTTAATAAACTGAAGTGAATATTGTCGAGAGGGATGGTATTTATACAAATTTTTTAGCACCATATATAACTTAATTAAAAAAAAAATTATATACTGCAACTAAATAAATAAATTAGTTTTGGTACACTATAATGTTGCAAGTAGCATATCAAATCATATAAATATTTCAGTTCTTCTTTCTATCTCTATTATACCAGCGTTTATATATACATACATACACTCCTCGCCACTTGAATAGGACACCCTGTACACTCTCTTAGCAATTGCTCATAACTCGAAAATGAAATGATAAAATAACGGTTTTGTTGCACGTTATCTTTGTACAAGTATTCTTCTCTCTCTCTCTCTCTCTCTCTCCCTCTCTCTCTCTCTCTCTCTCTCTTGGCAAACTGCATTTTCTCACAACTCTTTTCTAAAATCAGAGAAAAGGCAACTCTGACAACTATGCGTCGCCTTATTTCGAATGTTAAGCTTATAAAATGACTAACAATCACCACTTGAAAAGCGCAACGCCTTACTTTTTGTAACGCACATGTGACCTTGGTTTCGGAGTATACCGCGTGGTCTTCTCTGTTGAAAAAAAAAAATTATTTTAAAGACCCCGATGGCTATAGCTACTATTTCCATGACCTCTGCAAACAAAACACACGGGGGGCCATTTCGTATTCACAAAAGACATCACTGCGGGGTACCAGGTGGCGGTGGATCGGACGCTGATACTTGGTTGGCACGCAGATCATTTAGGACATAGCCGAGTGTAGCAGTGAAGGACCGAAGGAGACTGATTCGACCCTCATCAAACGCACCAGCAGAGAGAGACGAAACGAATACAACGTAAAGATAAACAAATTAAGCAAGGATAAATAAGAATAATCAACATAAATAAAGGCGAAAATAATAATTAAATAAAAATAAAGTGTTTCCTTACCTCAGGGTCTGCAAATACAAATTTATGTAAAGAAAACTCTGGAACAGCTGAGCTATCCCAGCCTTTGACCCGTGACAACCGAGAGTCCTTTTTGGGTACTTCGGAAAGGTTGTTTGTGGTGTTATGGAGTCTACGATATCGTCTCTAATGCAATATAAACCGTCCAACCAACTGTAAACACCATTTTCGCACTATTTGTAATGGGTGTAAAAAAAAAAAAATACTACTACTTCTGTTCATAATACTCTTTCGATCTTAAAATAAACAAGAGTATTTGGACAAAGCAAAATATTCGATTTAACGAAATCCAATTGGGATTCAGTACGCGTACAGACGCTGAAGCGGAAAGGTTTCGATAAAACCATCGAGCAGTTTGCCATGACGTCGCTCGGAGAATGCACGTTGAAATTCAGTGTTGGCATCACGTAAACCATTACATTCTATGCCAAAGGCGCATTGCCCAATGACATCCGATGTATAATGCGCCGATGTATAATGCGCACTGGCATATACAATGCTTGCAATCGAATTATCCGCCACATCATCGACGACCCTAGCCAATTCCTGAGCCATTTCACTGATGTAGCATATTACGTGTAAAATATCTTGGGTAGATATAGAGCAGATGTTCATGATCCAGAATTGCAGAGCACGCATCTTGTGTCAAGCTCTGTCTCGGCGGCAATTGGGGTGGGTTACAATGAAAATATGCAACTGGGTCAATACTCCTTGGCTGCACATTATTTATTTTTAAAATTCTGCGTGCATGTATAGAGAGAGAGAGAGAGAGAGAGAGATAGAGAGATAGAGAGTGAGATAAAGAAAAGTTGATAGAAGAAGAACAAGGAGGTGGCTGCGCTAAGATGGAGCTGCAGCGTATTTTGCCGACCCAACTATGATCACTAGTTCCAATAGAAAATAAATTTAACAGTGATCCCTCAAAATTACTGACCGCTTAACCCATCTCAACTTTGTCTACTTCGGGTTCCTGACAGCTCATTTACTGCATATTAAAACTCAACGAAATCAATTTCAAATTTGTGCTTGATTTAATTGAAAGCATAATTAGATATCTGCAAATAATACATTATGATAAATTAAAACTAAACGAAAAAAAAAGTTGGTTGTCTGTAAAGTCGGTTTACGGACGATAATTTTACGTGATAACGTCATAAGAAAACATTGATGAAAAATTGAATTGAATTGAATTATTATCACTGAATTATCATTATTTTATATAATACAAAGAAGGAGTTAATTGTTATCGTTAATTCAACCATTTTTTTACTTAAATCATACAGATTAATTACAAGTAACAATCTGCTATTAACAATTTTTTTTTTAAATTGGTGTTGGGCTAGATGAAAATACATGTAATTAAATACGAATCAATACACTTAATTTTCATTGAATACTAAATAAAAGCAGTTGACTTTTTATACGATCGTTTATATGAGTCATAATAATTTTTTAGTCAAAATTGTAACATAACTTATTATTACTGCACTCGCCGACCGATACTCCTTTTTTTATTTGATCGCTCTCTTATTCACTCTTACACTCATTCATTGAGCGCGCATTTAACTCTGCGTGTGTGCATGCCTATGTATAGGTACCACACGTCTCCCTCTTGACAATTCCAACGCTTAAAGCAAAAATAGCACAACAAATATACATATGCATATACAAAGAGACTGACAACATACAAAGTGCCGCACCCCACTACACGATAGTAAACTCATACACGCAAACACACACACACACACACACACATAACTATAGCTTTCACAAGCCGAACGCTTTTACCGATCTTGCCTCTCTATCGCTTGTTCCGCCCAAATGTATGTAACAAATGAGTCATGCTTTTTTGTACGTGCATGTATAAACAAAATAAATATACATATATATATAGGGAATAGTGTGCGTTCATAGCCGAGAAATGGTAACTTGCTCTAATATTGACCGCGTAATATAAATCAGATTCTGCCACTTAATGAAAAAGTGAGCGAGATAACAATATTGTTTGGCTTCACATATTCATTATTATGAATAAAGCGTGTAGCCTTAGTATATGCACCAACCCATTAGTTGATGCACGAACCTATGCTCAATAATCGTCTTTGCCGCTTGGTTCATTTGTTCGAAACAATTAATCATTTTTAAATGAAGAAAACTACGCCCAAAACTCAAAAGGTAAGATGGGAATTAAAGCGAGCGAAAGGCTTATTACACAGACCGGATTGAACATTGTTTTCACGCGATAAATAGTAAAAGTGGGTGTCATCTTTTGACGCAACTGACGCCAACATGGTACATTGATACGGAAAAGATGCCCTGTTAGTAGATCATCGCATACATTAAAATACATGCCACGATCCTCGAAATTATGGAAAACCCTGACCAATATTTGTCCCGATAAATGGTACTACAGCAACTGGACGCAAATAGAAAAACAGTCCAGAAAAGGGCCCATTATGCTTGAATTTCTGATAGATTGGTGTTGGAATATCTATAAAGTGTTTTAACTTACGGAATCCTTTACTGTTGCCCCATGGAAACGATGGTACTATGTGGCCAATCCGTCGTCCAGCCCAGTAATTTAACCTGGTGCGTATAAACCTGAGTATCATTTTTTATTTTAAATTACAAAAATAATTAAAATTTTTGAGAGACATTTGAAGCAAATATGCTAAATGTGTCTCTAGTGTAAGGTCAATGAAACTTTAGATATCAGCAATTATCGTTTCCTTTCGAATTTAAAAGTGTTTCCGTCATAGAAAGCTAAATGATAGCAGAGGTCTAAGCTGGCGATGCCAAACTTATCAAACATAATAACATATTTCATTTAAAAATACATCTTCTTTCGAGACGAACACATCGAATCAAAATTTTTCCTTACAAATAATTTTTCGCTTAAAAATTCGAAATGCAGAAAATATTTTTCTTAATTTTAATTGTGCCTATTGCACTTGCATCGAACTATCAACAAACGGAGTTTGAAAAATATCCGTATCTTGTTCATTTAGTTGGTTCTCGGGTACAATGTACTGGCATTCTTATATCAAAAACCACTGTCCTCGCTCCTGCAATCTGCGCGAAGTAAGTATTTACTCCAAGAAAAACGGTGTAATCGGTGTATCCATACCTGGACGTCACTGCCGTTTCAGTAAGTGTGACGGTGAAGATCGCGATGCTACTTAATAGGCGCAGTGTCGATATACCGGTATGGTTTCGTCGCGATACGCGGTAATGGCTCAGCGCGGGGTTGATTTTCCTCGTTACTCGTGCATGCGGTGAACATGGCGACGGTGTCACAGCAGCGGCTTTCACGCGGAAGGTCGCGAAATTTAATGGC